>JANAVB010025198.1:21167993-21406943 GCA_029216955.1 Iris pallida | reverse complement strand
GCATCAGAATGATAAGAACAATTATGGTGCAAGATGTTGTTTCTACCTTGGCAAATAATTTCTTTTTTTCACCAGCTCATGATTTATATTTATCTAGGATTATCAAGGAGTTGCATGCAAATTACAGGAATGCCCATAATGTCCTATAGTGAAGCATATCTAGCTACAAATGTGTGATCATGTTTGCAAAGTAAGAAAGAGTACAAGACTATAGGGAACATCATACATAAATAGTAGAGATAAGTTTTGGTTACATCCACAGGCCAAGGTGTTGAGAGACTTCACCAAAACAAGAGGAAATACTTGCAAGCTGCTATAGAGGAATATCAGCGCATTGTTACTCATCTAACTATGGATGGGTCAAGAATATGTTAGATGGAATTGCCTAGGGATTGGTCGGGGGAAGTTCAAAATTGAAGAGCAGTCACTGTATGATAAGAGCCTAAACAGTTCAATGTAAGAGCATCTCCAATGCAATTGTGAGTTTGAAAAAAGTTGTTGCCACATAGGAATAATAAGTTTTCATTGAAAAATTCTTACAAATGTCAAATAAGTTGTGAAGTTGACCTGGCATGACATGGCAAAGACATTGTGAAGTTGTTTGTCTAGTTCTAGACAATACACTTGACAATGATTTTACCTTCATCAATTATGAATAAAAATATTTAGAAAGAAAGAAATGAGCTATGTGTTGGAAGTTGAAAAAAGTAGATGTTATTTTATCTCAATATTTTTGCATTGGAGAAGATTTTTCTACTTCATTGTCATGTGTGAATATAATCTTACCACCTAGGAAAGACATTGTCATATGCCTCATGCCACATAGGAATCACATCACATTACAAGACATTAGGGTTGGAGATGCTCTAACACTGACACTAAAATGGCACTGTGGCACTGAGCAGAGTGTAGGGCCCGTGAACCAATGTACAGTTCAGCTGGGAAGTAGTGTCTGTGACTGCCAGTTCTTTAATCTTCAATAAGTTCAGTTCTCCAATTCATTCAGTCCCAATTCCAGTTCAATTCCAGCCCAGTAGAATAGCTCAATGAAGCTTAATACTTCAGTGTATCAGTAAGGATAACTTCCAGTTCAGTTTAGTAGCAGTGTATGGCCTATAGTAGTGTGCAGTTCATCAGTAATACTCCGGCAATACTCCAGTGTATCAGTGTCAGTGTATCATTGCCACAAAAGGGAGTATCAGGGACTACTCTTTGATAGTCCAGCTTCAGTTCAGTAGTGTAGCAGTTAGTAGTGAGAGAGAGCTCTCAATCTTTCCTTCTTCACTAGCCAATTCCTTCTTCACTAGCCAAAAGCTAGTATCAGTAGCAGTTAACCATGAAGTTAGTATCAGCAAACCATAATTGCCAGGTCACTAAGGAGTATTCGAGCCAGCTCAGCATACATGCCAACTTGGATGACCAGTCAGCAATGTACCGAGCAGTATCAGCCTGTATCAGAGTTGATATCCAAACTCTATAAATAGTCATGTAGAGAGAAGAAGGTATAAAAAAATGTATTGCCATTCTGTTTCTTTCTTTTAGTTTCTCAGTTCTTGTTCTCTCTTTCCTGTTCCTTTGGCATTTAAATAAATCAAATCCTAGTTTCTTCCCCAATTCTGTGTTTCTACTCAATTCCTTTGCAAATTACTTTAAATTCATGTCAAATTGTGTACGTTCTCCAACAATTCCTGGACAACTAGGAAGAGGCTCCATCACTGTAGGTGAGTTTGCTGCCGGCTATGGCTTTGTAATTACGAGTCCTAGTATAGAAGTGCCAGCGAAAGCATGCAGTAGAGTCTACCGCAGCTCTGTTTGTACACTAATACTGTCCCAGGCCATATTCAAGAAGGTATGAACTATTGTTCCAAGGTGTTTGAAAGCCCATTGATGTTGCCCTCATAGAGAGATTTCTCATGCAACTAAGAAGCTTACAGAGGGGCTAATATGAGGAAGGGTATGTGGAGAATTGTTGAGAGTAAATAAGGGACTTTAGTCCCACATCGGTTAGATGTAATATGAAGAGGGGTTGGACCCACTATAAGTAGTAGGCAGTAGCTCTCAATATATTATCTGAGATATTAGACTCATTTCAACTTGGTATCAGAGCCGAGTTCTCCATCCTCTCCTCCAAACCCTAGCCGCCCTCCCTACCCACCTCCACAGCCGCCATTCTCCTCCACGCCGCTGCCATACTCTAAACCTAGCCGCCAAACCCTAGCCCCCCTCCAGTGCCCCCCCCCCCCCCCCCCCCCCCCCCCCCCCCCCCCCCCCCCCCCCCCCCCCCCCCCCCTTCAGCGCCGCCCCTCCCTAACCCTCCAGCACCGCCCCCCCCCCCCTAACCCTCCAGCGCCGCCCCCCTCCCTTTACTACTGCTCCAGCAGCCCTTTTTAGGATTTTTCGCTGTTCTGAAAAAAAAAAAAAAAAAAACAGATTTCCTTCTCTTTAGAAGATCTTTGTAGTTGCCTCGAGAATCAGAGTTCCTTCTCTTTAGAAGATCTCTAAACTCATATTTTCTTTAGAAGATTTCTGATTGTTGCCTTCGAGAATCAGTACCTTCTTTTTAGAAGCTCTACTACGAATACGAAATCTCTTTAGATTTTCGTATCTCAGAAACGTTGTCTTTACAATCGTTTCTGCACGGCTGGTATACCTCTGGTTTGTCTCATGCAAGAAGGCACAACTACGTTGGTTATCCTTCCGAACGCGTTATCATGACGCGGTTCTAGTTGGTCGTATAAACTACGACATATCAGTGAGGGATCTCGTTTTGTTGTTTCTCCCCGATAGCTGACTAAGACGAAGACAACTCACAAGAAGACGACTCAGAAAACAACAACACCTCACTGATTGCAGTTGAAGAAGTCATGGATTCCATCTATGGAAAGTTGACAGCAGAAGAAATGAAGGCCCTGATCGAGGATCTCCTGACCAAGAGATTACCGGAGGCAATCCCACGCGTTACCCATACTGATGTGGATCCGTCACCGTACAAAATGGAAAAGTTGGACAAGCTGGAGACGAAGTTGGAAGGCACGACCAACTACTTGAAATGGTCGCGGCAGGCGATGCGGACGCTGAAGGGACGTGGCTTGGTTGGTTATGTAGATGGCCACACCAAGGCCCCTGTCGATCACTCCTCGAAGGAGTTTGCTGTATGGGACATTGTCAACAATGTCGTGGCTGGTTGGTTGACAGCCTCTTTGACCGACCAAGTGTCGGGTAACGTTGAAGCAATGGAGGAAGCTGCTGATATCTGGAGAACATTGAAAGACATGTACTCCGGTTCGGGTAACCCCATGCGAGTCTTCCAACTGCAGGATGAGATCGATCGGGTAATCCAAGACGATCGTACCATCTCTGAGTACGCTGCCTTGTTGAAGAAGTACTGGTCTGATCTTGACCATTATGATCCTCTTGGCATGGAGGATGCTCAGGTTGAACCGGCTTTTGCAAAACATTTTCAGAAATTTCTGGATTATATCTCGCGGCAACGGATGATGAAGTTTTTGAAGGGGCTCAACCCTGCATTTGAGCAACGGAGGAATGTACTTCTCGTACAACCGCAGCTGCCGACATTAGAAGACGCCATAGCTGCCATGGCACAAGAAGAAGCACGGTTGAAGCTGATGCCTACCAAGGGTATCTCCCAGGGGAGCAGGTCGGAGTTGACACATCTGCTCTTGCCACTTTCACACAGCCTCCTTCTACGGGAGGCGTTTGCCACAACTGTGGTGACACAGGACATTACATCCGCTTTTGCCCAAAACCGACACGGACTCCCTCGAATGGTCGGGGCCGTGGTCGCGGTGGACGACGAGGTGGTCGAGGCAGCTACAGTGGTGGAAGGGACACTTACTCTGGAGGCAACAAGGCGCATCTGACGGATGAAGGGGGGACAATCAGCTGGCGGACATCACTCCATTTGAGAGAGAAGTTCTCGAGAAGATGCGCGGCTCAAAGCTTGGTTCTGGTGAACGACAAGTCATTCCTGGGGCGCCGTCTACTACAGGAGATTACTGCACTTACTTCTCCCAAACCAGTGCCGGTATACCTCCGCGTGCTCTTGCATCTGTCTCTCAGCCAGCTTGGATTATGGACTCTGGGGCATCTTGCCATGTCACGGGGTCCCGAGGTGAGTTCCGGGAATACTCTACTCTAACGCCGCCAGAAAGCATTCAGACTGCTGATGGTACCTCCAGGCCTGTTACGGGTAAAGGCAATGTTGATTGCACTCCTTCCATCACTCTATCTAATGTCTTACATGCACCTTCCTTTCCTGTCAATCTTATATCCATTAGCGCCATTATTGATCTAAACTGTATTGTTTCCTTTGATATTCCTAAGGTAACTTTTCAGGAGAAGGGAACGGGGAGACGACTAGGCACTGGCACATGGCATAAGAGTCTATGGTACTTGGACAGGAACGGTCTGGATAGAGCACTGGCATCTTTGGTTGCAGACGCACAACCGGAAGTCCGAAGTCGAAGTGTCGAAGCCGAGCTGCTCCTCCACCATCAGCGTGTAGGACATTCTTCTTTTTCCGTTATTAGTCGACTGTATCCGTCCTTATATCAAAAAGCAAATAAAGAGTTGTTATTTTGTGATGCTTGTGAGTTGGGAAAACATACCAGAAGCTCCTATGTGAGTTCTGGGCATCGATGTTCTGCTACTTTTGATATGATTCATTCCGATGTGTGGGGCCCTTGTCCTACAAACGGTGTTAACGGTTATAGATGGTTTGTTACTTTTATTGACTGCTCTACCCGCGTAACGTGGGTCTACCTGTTGAAGAATAAAAGTGATGTTTTTGAGGCATTTCAAAACCTCCATCAACGGGTACAGACACAGTATAATGCTCGTGTTAAGTGTTTCCGGTCGGATAATGGGACGGAATATACCCATAAGAGGTTTGCTGCGTATTTATCCTCTCATGGTATACTGCATCAAACCTCTTGTGCATATACACCGGCTCAAAATGGTGTTCACCAGAACCAAACCTCTTGATCTAAACTGTATTGTTTCCTTTGATATTCCTAAGGTAACTTTTCAGGAGAAGGGAACGGGGAGACGACTAGGCACTGGCACATGGCATAAGAGTCTATGGTACTTGGACAGGAACGGTCTGGATAGAGCACTGGCATCTTTGGTTGCAGACGCACAACCGGAAGTCCGAAGTCGAAGTGTCGAAGCCGAACTGCTCCTCCACCATCAGCGTGTAGGACATTCTTCTTTTCCCGTTATTAGTCGACTGTATCCTTTGATATTCCTAAGGTAACTTTTCAGGAGAAGGGAACAGGGAGACGACTAGGCACTGGCACATGGCATAAGAGTCTATGGTACTTGGACAGGAACGGTCTGGATAGAGCACTGGCATCTTTGGTTGCAGACGCACAACCGGAAGTCCGAAGTCGAAGTGTCGAAGCCGAGCTGCTCCTCCACCATCAGCGTGTAGGACATTCTTCTTTTCCCGTTATTAGTCGACTGTATCCGTCCTTATATCAAAAAGCAAATAAAGAGTTGTTATTTTGTGATGCTTGTGAGTTGGGGAAACATACCAGAAGCTCCTATGTGAGTTCTGGACATCGATGTTTTGCTGCTTTTGATATGATTCATTCCGATGTGTGGGGCCCTTGTCCTACAAACGGTGTTAACGGTTATAGATGGTTTGTTACTTTTATTGACTGCTCTACCCGCGTAACGTGGGTCTACCTGCTGAAGAATAAAAGTGATGTTTTTGAGGCATTTCAAAACCTCCATCAACGGGTACAGACACAGTATAATGCTCGTGTTAAGTGTTTCCGGTCGGATAATGGGACGGAATATACCCATAAGAGGTTTGCTGCGTATTTATCCTCTCATGGTATACTGCATCAAACCTCTTGTGCATATACACCGGCTCAAAATGGTGTTGCCGAACGAAAGAATAGGCACCTGCTGGAGGTAGCTCGGACAATGATGCTGGCTATGAATGTCCCTAAATTTTTGTGGGGGCAGGCTGTCTTGACAGCCTCTTATCTCATCAACAGGATGTCCTCTCAATTACTGGACTGGAAGACGCCTTTGGAAATGCTCACAGGGACAACTGCGTACACCGTTCCTCCGAAAGTATTTGGTTGCGTATGCTTCGTCCACGATAACAGGCCTGGCGTTGGTAAGCTGGATCCTCGAGCAGTTAAGTGTGTCTTTGTTGGGTACACCGGGACACAGAAGGGTTACGTATGCTGGAGCCCGGTTGAACGGAAGCTGTTTGTAAGCATGGACGTTACATTCAGAGAGCTGGAACCTTATTATGGTTCGGACGAAGGTTCTGCGTTTGGAAACACGCCTCACACAGCGGGTGTTGGATGTGAGGGAGAGGTAGTACGCCCAAACGTAGTTGTCGGATCGGTACCTTGTCCTGTCGTGACACACTGGAAGAAAGGGGGAGAAAGCATCAATGATACTGATACGGAGGATGACGAAGACAATACGTACATTACGCAGGGGGAGAAGCAGACAAGAGAAAATGAGCTCCAAGTTTACAGAAGAAGACAGCAGAGGTCCAGTACTGTGTCGTGCCCTGTGCCTATAGTGCCAAGTCCCTCGTCTACTCCTGCCCCGACTCCTGAAGATGTTACTCCCGCACCGGATCGCTCGGATTCGGAAGCGGGTCTCTCCGATTCGGATGGTATGCTTTCTCCACCACCCATTGCCCTTAAGGAGTTCTCTCGCATTAATGCGGAAAAGGCTCCTATTCGTTATAAAGATTATGAACATGATATCGCCAACTACCTATCTTATTCTAATATTTCTCCGACTTATCAAACATTCCTCACTTCGTTAGACTCCACTTCTTTACCTAAGAATTGGCAGGAAGCAAAGAAGGACCCAAGATGGAAAGCCGCAATGATGGAAGAACTTGGGGCACTAGAGAAAAATAAGACATGGGAGCTGGTGCCATTACCTGAAGGGAAGAAAGCTGTGGGATGCAAATGGGTTTACACAGTGAAGGAGACACCAGAAGGAAAAGTTGAACGATACAAGGCGAGACTGGTTGCAAAAGGCTATACCCAGACATATGGTATCGACTATGATGAGACTTTTGTCCCAGTAGCGAAGATGAGTACCGTAAGAACGCTGGTCTCCATTGCAGCAAACTATGGGTGGAAGCTACACCAGTTAGACGTAAAGAACGCATTTCTTCATGGAGACCTACAAGAAGAAGTATACATGGAGACTCCTCCGGGGTGCTACTTTGTGTCAAATTCAGGTGAAGGAACGTCACATGGAAAAGTGTGCAAACCGAAGAAGTCGCTGTACGGGCTGAAGCAATCTCCTCGAGCCTGGTTTGACAGATTCAGAAGGGCTGTCACTGGCATGGGGTACCATCAGACAAATGCAGATCATACTGTCTTCCTCCAGCATGCAAGGGGCCACATTTCTATACTTGATGTATATGTAGATGATATAGTGATCACGGTGACGATGTAGTTGAGATCACTAAGCTGAAGACGAAACTCGCCAAAGAGTTTGAGGTGAAGGACCTGGGGGAGATGAGATACTTTTTGGGTATCGAGGTGTGTGATGGTGAACAAGGAATTGTTCTCTCACAAAGGAAATATACACTAGATCTGCTGAAAGAGACAGGAATGCTGGGATGCCGAGCAGCAGTCACTCCAATTGACCAGAAGTGCAAGATGGGAGCAGAAGCAGGAAAGCCTGTTGATCGCGAAAGGTATCAAAGGCTAGTAGGCAGATTGATTTATCTAGGGCATACTCGCCCTGATATCTCATTTGCAGTAAGTGTTGTAAGCCGCTATATGCATGATCCAAGAACGGGTCATATGGATGCAGTATTTCAGATTCTAAGATATCTGAAAGGGACGCCGGGAAAAGGACTGTGGTTCAAGAAGAATGGATGCACAGATGTTGAGGGATACTGCGATGCAGACTGGACAAGCTGCATAGACGACAGAAGGTCTACCACAGGGTACTGTATTTTTGTAGGAGGAAACCTGGTTTCATGGAGAAGCAAGAAACAGTCAGTGGTAGCACGGTCGACAGCTGAAGCAGAATACAGAGCAATGGCTCTAGGAGTATCAGAATTGCTATGGGTAAAGGCGCTGCTGACAGAGTTGAAACTAGACAAGGGGACACCATTGCACCTTCTGAGCGATAGTCAAGCTGCGATAAGTATAGCGAACAATCCGGTTCATCACGACAGAACGAAGCACATCGAGATCGATCGATTCTTCATCAAGGAAAAGCTGGAACAAGGGATACTGAAGATTGACTATGTTCGCTCAGAAGAATAAGTGGCAGACTGTCTGACTAAGGGTCTTAGTTCATTGAGTTTGTCAAAGCTATGTAACAAGATGGGGATGATTAATATCTATCGCCCATCTTGAGGGGGAGTGTTGAGAGTAAATAAGGGACTTTA
The DNA here is from genome assembly GCA_029216955.1 of Iris pallida. Classification (NCBI taxonomy): domain Eukaryota; kingdom Viridiplantae; phylum Streptophyta; class Magnoliopsida; order Asparagales; family Iridaceae; genus Iris; species Iris pallida. Next base: position 21,398,524 of record JANAVB010025198.1, on the reverse strand, counting down.
GTCCCACATCGGTTAGATGTAATATGAAGAGGGGTTGGACCCTCTATAAGTAGTAGGCAGTAGCCCTCATAATATTATCTGAGATATTAGACTCATTTCAACTGTAATATATGCTTTGCTCGGACTTTGTGAAAATTGGTGCAACACTTGCACTTCAATATACTTCCAAAGATATCGAGAAGAATTAGGGTTGTGCATATTTAAACTGAACCGACCAAATCGAGCCAAACCAAACCGAACCGGTCGGTTTTTAACCGAACCGTTGGTTCGTTTGGATTGATTTGATTGATTCTTTTGTAAAATCGGCCGGTTTGGTTTGGTTCACGGTTTGATCTTTCCATAAACCGATTTAAACCGAACCAAACCAAACCGGATCAGTTAATAATAGTGTGAATTTTTTAGGGTTTGTCCGGTCCAACATAAGTTTCATCCGGTTTGGAATGTTTAGAATGGACTATGGAGGAGGGAGGTTGCTCTTTAAATTCATTTTCATCTCTCAGACTCTCTTCTTCATTTATCTCCCCAAATTCATTTTTAGGGTTTGCCCGTCCATGTCTCCACCGGTCGGCCGATCCAGATCTCCGCAAGGCCACCGACCACTCCAAGTCTTTGTCAGCCACTCCGACCTTTCTCCGTCCATCCACGTCTCGTCCTCGAGTAACCTCTAGACTGGTAATATACTAATATATGTTAATTTTTCCATCTTCAGTTCATAAATCTACTAGGGTTAGGATTTATTTTTCAAAAAAAAAATTATTGTGAAGTGATTTTCTTAGAAGATTAATGAAAAATTTAAGAAATTTATTTTGAAGTGATTTTCTCACGAGATCCATGAAAATTGTTTGAGAAATGAAGAGGAATTTTCTTCTTATGTCTTTATAAGAAAAATGATTAATGTAAAGAAAATTATCTCCTTTTTTATATCTTTCTTTATAATAAAATTATCTCCTGATTATTGTGTACTAGTCGTAGACTCGTAGGTGAAAATTATCTCCTTGTATCTTTGTTTTGTGTAATTATTTATAGGTAACTAAACAGGAAAAATTTTTGCAAATGCAACTCACCAAAAAAAATAAGGAGATACGAAGTGAATTTTTTAAAGGTAACTAAACAGTAAGATAATTTCTACATACAACAATTTGCAATGTACTACATAGTTTTGTCGAATGTTACTTATATCGTAGAACAAAGGTATCTATATTTTTTTTCTACCTCTGTGACCTGGAAGAGAACTCCTTTGGATATGTCTGTGCTTATATATGTAAATTAGAGTCAAGACCTAGTCAACTGACATTTGTTTGAACTTTGAAGGCATTTCCAAGTCCATATTTTTTTTCTACCTTTGTGCCCTGGAAGAGAACTCCTTTGGATATGTGATATATGTCTGTGCTTATATATGAAAATTAGACCTAGTCAAATGACATTTGTTTGAAGGCATTTCCAAGTCCATATCAGGGGTACTCCTTTGGATATGTTGGATATGTCTGTGCTTACTATGCATGTATGTAACATAGAGGCTCTGTCTGCATTAGTAACTTACTTTCTTGATGGCTTGTTCTTGTGTTTCAGCCTTCAGGTTCAAGGGACTCAGGTTTTTGACAAAAAGAATAGGACTTTGGAGTATCTGTCCAAGAAACTCAGGTTTTAGCTGCAAGAGGAATTCTGGTTCCAGGGACTTTCATCCTCCAAAATTTTGCCAATAACTATGTTTGGACTTTGGAGTATCTGTTCTATGTTTGCACTTTTGGACTGAATATATTTGTATATGTTGAAACCAGAAGTTTTGGACTTTGGAGTATCTGTTCTATGTTTGGAGTATTATGTTCTATGTATCTGTTATATGTTTGGACTTTGGATGCTGAGAGTGAGTATATGTTCAATGTTTGGAGTTTTAGACTTTGAAGTCTCAAGTAGAGTAATTTTGTGCATGCAGCTGTAGGTTTGTAGTTGTAGCTAGTTAAACTATATACATTATAGTATTATACTGAGTCTCTACTTTGAAGTTATTTTGACTTTTTGAGAGTCAACTCTCAACTATGGCTTTATATTCTATAGAATCATAGATTATACTATGTTGATATGTTCTACTTGTCTCTTTGGAGTCTATGCACAGTGGATTGCTCATTTTTTATATGCTACTGGCTTTTATGAGAGTATATATTTCTACTTGGTTTTTTCTGAGATTGGTGTCTGCTCATTTTCTGAAATTTTTTGTCTCATCAAAACCGATTAGTCGAACCAAACCGAACCAAGTCGGTCGGTTTGAAAACCAAACCGACTAATTGGTTGGTTTGGTTCGGTTGTAATTTTTTTTTCCAAACTGATTACCTTCGGTTCAACTTCGGTTTGCCCAAACCAATAGGTCGACCATCAACCTATGCACACCCCTAAGAAGAATATCGATGTCTGGCACAAGGTAAGCAGTATCGGCCAAAACCGATAACGACAAGACCAATGGAACCCTAAAATTGCCCAAACCAATACTCATAAGAAGTATAAGAAACTGATATCGCAAACCTTGGTTTGGCATGACATGGAGATTGTTGGTACGTGGTGAGACCCGAATCGGACTTGATCCATGACTTATGATATAGGACTTGGCCATATGACTTCTCCCTTATTAAGTCCAGTCTATATACAACACACGTGAGTAGGGGAGATCCTGGTTCTGCTACAACCGTCCCCGGACAACCAAGGTAACGAGACGGCACGCGGCTGAATCATTTGTTGGGAATCGGGCACGCCCTCATGTGCTCCAATATCGAATTTGAGACGTTGCCGCAGCGGAAACTTAGGCCAACCTACCTGAAATAACCAACCCCAGTCGAACGGCCAAACACAGAGAAATACAAGTATATGGCAGTGACTATGTCACCTGGACAAATTCTAATCTCTGTAACTCAGATGAAATTACAAGATTGACAAAACAATGTTGAACCATTTGCCCTAACAGGTTTAACCCCCTCACAACACTCAAGAAGAAAAGAAAGAGATTACAATTGAAATCGCTCATCAACTCGTAGCAATCTCCCTAACCGAAGTTGACGACTCCTCGATTAGATCTCTTCTTCCCTATGTTTTGTATGGCGAACTCCTAAGAACAAAGTGCGGACTTTCTCTTATATCTCATGTAGACGAGCACCTCGAATCTCAACTTTGTGCTATGCTTTGTGCCTCCACACTCAACCCTTATATATAGGATAAGAAAATCACATTCTAGGTCATAATCGGATTTCCTAAATAGAAATAAAATTGGAATCCTATTATACCTAAAATATTTCATCAATATCATATTTTAGATCATAATAGGATTTCCTAAATAGGAGCTCTAAAATAAGAATTCTATTATATCTAAAATAGCACAACACCAATATGGATATCCAAATCCAGATTGGACTCCAACAATCTCCCCCTCCAGTCTGATGAGAGGGTGTTAACCCCATGGTTCCTCAACTGGACTCCATACTTGTCGCCTCGCGACAGAGTTCCTGCTCTCTCATGCTACTGATCTCCGATCCCCGAGCTGCTTTGCATATTTTTCGTCTCCAGCTCCTCGACCATCAAGTTGACGCTAGCTGCCATGCTTAGCACCTCCAGCACCACTGAGATTCTGCCGATATCAATAACACGATCAAGACTTCGGTCGCTGACGATCAGCCTCACTGCAAGTCTCGGCTGCTTGTCCCCGACTTTCGTCTTCCACCGGAATGTGCTATCGTTCCGTCGAGCTTCTTCACCCTTGCCTGTCCAACCAAGCGAACGATGCGGTCCTCCAGAGATTCAAACTCCTGGCCGACACTAAACCTCTTCCGTATACATGCATCCTCGAGAAGAACATCGTGCACTATGCACGCCGTCGATGACCCACAGCCCCCTCCGAACTGTGTAAATGGAGATGCACCTGCCTTAGATTGAGTTTGCTGCAAATCTTGATCTCCTCTATAGTTTCAAACTGCTGAAACCAATGTCGCTCCATGAAGCTTTGGCAAACCACCTGTCGTCAAGACCGGATCCGTAGAGCAATCCCACCTGGAGACCGACCAACTGTCATAGGACCGACAGACTGACCCTCAATCTTTGACTCGGCTCTATTCGTCGCTTTGTCTCGAGAACCGAATCTTCCGTAACCCTCAAAACATCTCGAAGACCCTCCTCAGTAAGTTCCCAACGACCAACTCTTGTCTAACATCGCTCGAGCCTCCATCCGGTGTCTGTGACCTGTCTGTACAACTCAGCGGCTTGAGCTTGTACATGCCACAATACAAATCTCCTCGAGCCAGTGTTGGAAACCCTTCGCAAGCATCCAATCTTCGTCTCCAAACAAACTACGACAACCATCATCTGCCAGGCTCCCTACAGAAACAAGTTGTAGCGTAAACTCGGTACATGTCGCACACCCTTGAGGACGAGCTTCTCACCAAACTCTGTCGTCAAGTGCACATCATCGATGCCTACAACTGTAGCAGTCCCCTTGCCGCCCATTTTCATACGTCCAAACTTGCCGTCGCGATATGACGTAAAAATCCTCTTCTGCGGAGTGGCGTGATACGACGCCCCCGTGTCCATGACCCAGTCGCCATCATGACACATGCCACAAGGTTCCTCTGTGTCGTTCGCTGCGATGATGATATCTCTCATTGCTGTGAGATCCTCCTGATCGTCCTTCCTTTAGCCTTCTCAGCTTTGAGCTTTGTAGAGATGAAATAATAGGATAATTTTATTATGATGAGACTACATATAATAGGAGAGGCTAGCCCCTCTCCTATTATTCTAAGTAATGTGGGACTAAAGTCCATTAATAACTCTAATATAACACTTAACACCCTCCCTCAAGCTAGAGCATAGATGTCAATCATGTCCAGCTTGTTAGATAGAAATTGAACCCGGTGACCCAAAAGAGGTTTTGTGAAGATATCAACTATCTAGTCGTCGGTCCTCACATGTTAAAATTTTATCACTCCCTTTGTATACTCATCACGAACAAAGTGGATGTCAATTTCAATATGCTTCGTCCGTTCATGAAATACTAGGTTGGTGGCAATATGAATAGCAGATTGGTTATCACACCATATATCTGTCGCTTGAGATCCTGCGTCTTCTCCAAATTCTTGTAAGAGATGCTTCATATATATACCTCTGATGTGCCATGAGCAATAGCTTGATATTCTAATTCTGAGCTTGAGCGTGCAATCACACTTTGCTTCTTGCTCTTCCATAACACTAGATTTCCACCAATAAATACTGAGTAGCCAGATGTAGATCGTTTATCTGTCAGACTTGCTCCCCAGTCAACATCAGTAAAATACTCAATACGAGTGTGTCCATTATTCTTCATTCGAATTTCTTTTCCTGGATTCTTGACTAGATAACACATGATTCTGAGAACTGTCTGCCAGTGTGAAACTCTTGGAGAAGTCATAAATCTACTTGCAACACTCACTGCGAAAGAAATGTCCGGCCGAGTCATGACCGTCAAGTAGTTGAGTTTTCCAACTACTCGACGATACTGATCTGGATTGGTCATCAGGACCCCTTCTTCTGGAAGTAACTTTGTCCCTGGATCCATAGGTGAGGTTACTCCCTTGGGTTGCATCATGCCTGCATCATTTAGTATGTCCAGCACATACATCCTCTGGGACATTACAATGTCCCGCATACTCCGTGTGACCTCAATGTCCAAGAAATAGTTCAAGGATCCCATATCCTTAGTTTGAAATTATTTTTCCAGAAACTTCTTACGGCTTGCAATATCCTGGCTATCATCTTCAGTGATTACAATATTATCAACATAGACACCAAGTAATATTCCTTCTAGCTGATGTCTGTCGGTAGAATACGGAATGATCCTTCTTTGATTGACACAGACCAAACTGAGTAACCACATGTGTAAATCGACCAAACCACGCATAGGGTGATTGTTTCAGACCGTAGAGGTCCTTCCTCAGATGACATACTTTACCCTCCCTTGCAACGAACCCGGAGGTTGCATCACATATACCTCTTCATCAAGATCCCCGTAGAGGAAAGCATTCTTGATATCCAGTTGAAGCAACGACCAGTCGTAGCGAACAGCCAAGGCCATGAGGACACGAACAGACGTCATTTTAGCAACAGAGAGAAGGTCTCGAAGTAATCCTCACCATAGGTTTGAGAGTATCCTTTGGCCACCAGACAAGCCTTTAGGCGATCAAGAGAGCCATCTGATTTCACCTTGATCGTGAATACCCATTTGCATCCTACTGCCTGTTTACCAGTGGGTAAATCGACCAAGTCCCAAATGTGATTTTCTATGAGAGTTTTCATCTCCTTGTTCATAGCAGTACGCCGGCCGTGATGTTTGAGACCCTCCTCAGCGGTCTTAGGAATCTGAATCCCATCAATAGTAGCCACCAGAGACTGAGTGTGACTGACAAGTCCTTTGTAGCTGTTAACATACAAGGGATGATCACGACAGGCACGATGAGGACGATCTGGAGGCGGAATAGCGAAGCTGCTGGCGGAACCGGTGGAGCTGCAGGTGGAATAGGTGGAGGCAACTCATTGGAGCCGAAGTTGTTGACGAAACCGGAGGAGGATTATATGGGCATCAAATACGATGTTTCTGTGGGTGATGTCGGCACTGACTGAATCGGTATATGCGGACCATCGGCCTGGGGAACTGGCCCAGTAAGGAGGGCACCCGTACGGGGGACTGTTGTGTTGATCAGAAAAATAACAAAAAATTCTCTTCTGTATAGACTAGGGGAGCCGGACCCGTTGATTGTGGGAGTGGAGAAAATTTGGGTTTTACAAAGGTAATATTCCGAGTGAAAAAAAATCTCATCATGACAGAGGAAAAACATCGATACCCTTTCCGATCTTTAGCATACCCAAGGAAAATAATTGTATTGCCTTATGATCTAATTTAGAAAGAGTGTTGGTCTGGTATCCTGAACATAGCATAAGCAGCCAAAGGTTCTGAGAGGCAGAGGAAATGGCTCTCGTCCGAGAAAGAGCCGAAAAAGGGAGTGCTACAATTGAAAACTGACGATAACATGCGGTTAATAAGGTAACAAGCAGTAAGAACCGCATCCGACCAAAATCTCTTGGGAGTACGTGCTTGAAACATAAGAGCACGTGTTGTTTCCAAGAGATGGTAATTCTTGCGCTCGGCCACACCATTCTGTTGTGGTGTGTACGCACAAGAAGTTTGGTGGATGATGCCATTACGGGCCAAATGACTATCGAGATCACAAGATAAATACTCACAGCCATTGTCACTTCAAAAAAATTCATTGGAACACCAAATTGTATTTTTATTTCGGCATGAAAGTTCCACCAAATGTTAAAACAATTCAGAACGACTTTTCATCAGATAAACAAAAGTGACACGTGAATAATCATCACAAATGTAACAAATACTTGAAACTCATTATTGATTCAACTGAACAAGGTCCCCATATATCAGAATACACCAGCTCGAAAGGAGCAGAAGCAATTTTATTTTAACTCACCGGATAGGAACCCGGTGATGCTTACCTAAACTACACGGCTCACAATGAAAGGAAGCAGGAATATCTAAATGCCCCTTACCGATAGTCTTTCCAGTTTTCAGGTCCTGAAAAACACAACAATCAAGAAAAAATGTTACCGAACAATGCAGTTCACAAGTAATTTGACTAATTGAAATTAAACTGAACGGATTTCCAGGTATAAGGAATACAGAATTGAGCGACATCCCGGAAGGAAGACTGGCACTTCCACGTCCTCGGACTGTCAATGAACCTCCATTGGCAACAGTAATGCCAGAAACACGACGGACAGGGACATAATTATGTATCATACCTGCGTCACCAGTCATGTGAGCAGACGCACCAGAGTCAATAACCCACTGCTTGGGCTTTACTATACATGTTGTTGAGTATCCGCTGTGGAGCCAGACGTGGAAGCTTCACCACGACGTTGAGCCTGGAAATCAAGAAACTCTGTATATGAGTCCGAAATCGGCTGAACCGATCGGACACCATCATCAGGGGCATCAGTTGTGATATTAGCAGCAGGTGATTTAGTGCATTGCCAGTAGAAATGGCCAAGCTGTCCATAATTAAAGCATGTGCGCGGTCTTCCTCCATCACGACCGCCATTGCCACGTCCCCCATCACGACCAGCATTTCGGCCACCACGTCGGCCACCACGTCGACCACCACGGAATCTCGTACGAGCAACACCGAGAGCAGAACGATCAGCAGAAGTATCATCCGGAGTAGTCTCAACGACTTTGGCTACCCGAAGGACACGATAGTGTGCTTCCAACAGGGACGGAACTTCAGATCCAGCAATAATCTGAGAGCGGGCGAAGTGCATCAGGGCGGAGTCGCATCAGATAAGCCATGACATGAAGCTCCTCACGTTGAGCTCTAGCTTCATTAATATCCGACGTAAGTGGTAATACGCGGTCGATCTCATCAGACATAGCCTTAAATGTCCAAAAATGGTCCTTATGAGATTTGTCTCCCTAATTTGCTCGATATACACCAACGACCGAGTCATAGATACGAGACAAATTGCGTTTTCCATCAAACGTCGCTGCTAGTACCTCCCATAACTCCTTCAAGGAGTCCGTATTTTGAACCATGTCTTCCACCGATGGTTCCATTGAATTCATAACTGTGTAAACAGTCGACTATCATCTATCTCTCATTGCTCAAATATGGGATCATCTTCTGCGGGAGGGTTGTTAGTCAGATGTTTGGACAACCGCATTCCTCGAAACGTTCTCGACCTTCTTTCTCCATGTCGAGTAGCCCTCTGGTCCTTCCAACCGTCGATCGACAAGTCGAATTGGAAAATCGTCGTGCTGTGCATGTTGGTCCCGCTAGTGTGTTGCTGACACTAGTGTCTATGGCACTACTATTCATCGTAGTGCCTGTCATCTTTCAGGATTCATGATTCGACTGCTGAATTGTTCTTTCCAACTGGATAATCACATCAACTCTGCCAATGCGCTAAAAACGTAGCCAGAATCCGGCACGCGCGCATAGGAAGCAGAGAGTGTGGATCACAAGCCAGGACAGAGAGATAACCCAAGTTAACCTCTGTTATCTTGGTGTGAAGGTCATGGAAAGAAACAAAGATTCATGCAAAAAACAAACCATATGTTTGCTCTTTGTTAAAGTTTCGATTTGATCATTGAGAGTTAAAGATTCCAGCAAACAATCATATGTTTACCCTCTGAGAATCCCAACAATTTTTTTTTTTGGAAACAATGTTAGGGTTTGGAGCAGTTGGGTGACGGCCGGTGGAAAGGGAAAACGGTTAGGGTTAGGGTTTCGTACTTGAGTCATGAAGATGAGGGGAGCGCCGGGAAGGGGGTTGGCTAACAGTGGGGCGGAAGAGGGGGAAGCAGCAACAATAGGTGGAGAGAGGGGGGCTGACAGGGGCGGGCAGGAGCAGCAGCAGTAGGGGTGGCAGCAGTAGGGATGGGCGGCAGCAATAGTAGGAGCAACAAGGAGAAGGGGGGAGGGGGAAGGGGGGTGGCGGCTAGAAGGGGGACGGTAGTTTAGGGTTAGTTTTTTTTCCCTCTTTGTGGGGAGGGAGAGGGTGGATGGGTTATGGCTCCGATACCATGTAGAGATGAAAATAATAGGATGATTTAATTAATGATGAGAGACTACATATATATAGGAGAGGCTCTCCTATTATTCTAAGCAATGTGGGACTCAAGCCCATTAACTAATAACTTTAATATAACACTTAACAAGCTTCATGCAGTTCCTTTATATGACCTATTTTGCCACAGTTAAAGCAGTCCTCCTTGCGGTCCACAATCGTAAGATCCCAAGAACTCTTCCGTGTCCTCACCTGTGACTTGAGTCTTTCCTTCCCGTGGGAAGCCACCAAAGCGGACTCCTGCGACGATTCAACTTGCTTGCGCCGGATCTTCTCATTCAACAAGCTACTTTTGACTGCCTCCATCGTGACAACTCCATCCGATGCGGAGTTGCTTACTGATACTACCACCGTCTCCCAGCTTTTCGGTAGAGAATTCAAGAGTAGTAGGACCTGAAGCTCATCATCAATCACCATCTTCATCGCAGACAGCTAATTGATGATACTCAGAACCTCGTTCCTATGTTGTACTACCGAGGCACCCTCCGTGTACTTCGAGTTGACGAGTTGGCGTATAAGAAACGCCTTGTTGTCAGGTGTCTTCCTTTCGTACAATGAATGCAGCTTCTCCCACAATGATTTTGCCAAACTCTCCATGGACACGTGGTGAAACACCAAGTCGTACAGCCATCGGCAGATGAATCCAACGACCTTCCGATCCAGTCGTTTCCGGTCTTCAGCAACTTTGTCCGATGGCTTCGCGTTGTCGTCCTCCAATGGACCATGCAAGTCCTTGCACTAGAGTAGATCCGCCATCTTCCAAATCGTCCAGTTCCCCCTGTGAGGGTGATCATACGAGTGTTCATCAGATCTAGGCATCGACGTCTCCTTCATCCTCGTCGTCCTCTCCTACGTGCGGGGAGAGGGGGGTGGCGCGCACAGCGGCAGCAGCAGCGGGGAGGGAGAGAGGGAGGGGGAGGGAGAGGGAGAAAATGTTAGGTTAGAGTTTTTTTTGGTGGCTAGGATTAGGGTTTGTGGAAAGGTGGCTCTGATACCATGTTGAGATTGATTGATGAATTTCATTGATAATCTCATAGGCTTTATATAGCCTTTACATGATAGAATATCCAATGGAATATCATGTGGCATATTCTGGCATCCCAAATATGTCCTCAGGATATTCTCATACTAATATAATATATTCCAGGATATTTCCATACTAAATATAACATATTCTCATACTAAATATATCAAAAAATTATTAATAAATTATTTACATTTAAAAACATATATTTTAACATTTAGGCATAATTTAAGTTTTCAGTGTTATTTCTTAGTAGTTTTGAAATTAAATGAATATTAGTCACCCTTACTGATTGGTTTACATACAATAGATTGATTTTCTTGTTTTACATGCTTTTACAACCTTATTATACTTTAAACCCTTGTTGATTTGTCTTTTTCGTTTAATTTTCTTTGACGAATTGACCGGAAAAGAAGACCCTCATTGTCGGTATCGGTCAGTATCGGATATCGGTCGGTATTGGATCCGGACATGCCAAACTGTATCGGTATCGGCCATATCGGATCGGTATCGGCCGATACTTTAAACCATGCTATGAACCATAATACTGCCAGATTTGTGCAGTCAGTATAGCCATAATCTCGTACAGTTTTATTTAGAGTATTCAATCAGCCAACTCTTTGATAAAGTTCTTGTCATCCCTACCCGAAAACAACTTGAACAGTTCTTTCTATTAACAAATTCCCATAAAATTTGTCAACTCCTCTTTGGTTATCTACATTAGTTGCAGAATTGTGATGAATCATATTACAATTCATCTTTCCTCCTGTAGTCCCTACTCTCATTCACTTTATCTATACACGGTTTACCTGGACACATTTGAGGAGAGATGAATTAGCCTATTTCTTGGCAAAAAAATAATTTTCTATCATAAAATGGCTACTTTTCTATAGAGTTCTTCCAGTACCCGTTTTGCTGTCCAATACAAGGCTGACACCAGGATTTTGTAGCTTGCTTAAGCCCTAAAGGTATTCAATCACGCCAGCCAAATTGATTGTCGAGTCAAAGAGGTTTAAATCAAGAGGAGGCCGAGAAGAGGATCAAATCAGATGGTATGAACCTACAATACTGCTATTTTCCTACTTTAGGCCACCTGCTGGTTATTATGTGTATGCGTGTAGGAGAGAGATGAATGTGCTTAGTTATGTTGCACGGACACGGGTATGACACAACACGGTAAGGACATGGCAACATAGACACGACACCTATTTTGGAGTGTACTAGTATATTTTGGAGTGTCCATGTTGTGTCCGATAAGTGTGTCCCATATGCGTCCAACATGACACCGGCTAAGATTTTTGAAGTGTTTGTGCTTCCTAGGTGCTTAGACATTTGGTTGTGTGAGCATGTATCTCTTGTCCTAGTAGTCAAATATTAAGTGGAAGAGTAGTACTGGAGACAACAAGCAAAACAAAAGACAAATACATAGAAATTACATGGCTCAACATAGTGTCTATATCCATAGCCAAAGTTGAGAGAGGACTGGACTTTATAAGCTCATCGTAACAAGAGAACATCTCAACCTGAGCTGTTTCTTTACCTGAAAACCCTTAACTGGATCTAATTGTGTACCCAATAAAGGGTGTCAGTTTTACACAATGTTCGACGATGTAGGTTCGAGTAAGAGATATAGTCTCAATGTGGGGGATGGAATGGCGTGCGCACGCATGCACGTGGGTGGTGGTGGTGGGGTCTACCTACATTAGTGGAAGCATCGTGGCATTGGAAATTTAGAATAACCTTTAAGATCCTACCTATATAATCTTAGGCCTCCCTGTTACTTTAACCTGGGTATAAGAATCAAACTATAACGACGTATATGGGTTGCAATTGTCTTATATCTGATTTGGGCAGACATCTATTTCAGATTGTAGCCTGCAGGATAAACTAAAATCGGCCCTGAAACTGACTAAAATTTTCTGGGATTGGCTAAAAGTTTTAGAAAATGGGTCAAACTTTCTGCAAGGAGAACAGAATTTGTTATAATTTGCTGAAAGGTTTGCTACTCTGCCAAAACTGGTTGAGATTGGTTGAATATACATTTGATTTGATTTTACTTTTATTCTTAATATGAACTTTTTAAAAATCGATATATGGCAAGTTGCTCATTTATGCAATTGTCATGCTCTAATTTCATAGAAATTATACAATTATGCAATAAGATGTACGAAATCAACCTAACAAGCTATCAACGCAACCCCCCCCCCCCCCCCCCCCCCCCCCCCCCCGCGACCCGACCCCCCCCCCCCGCACCCATTGAATTAAAAAGCTCGCCTAGGCGCAAGGCACAGGGACAGCGCCTAGAAACAAGCCAGGCGCACCACCTTAAAAAGCATGTGCCTAGTGTAGAAAGGCGCAGGCTCCAGGCGCTCAACAAGGCGCGCCTAGGCGTAAAGTTACTTTAATATATATATATATATATATATATATTATATATATATATATATATTCCAACCTTCTACATACATGTTATTAGTTTATGGGCTTTATTGGAAAGTATAGAAATTATTGTCATTAATATTATTGTGGGTTTTAGATTGTTTTCTAAATTAGAATGTACTTCTATATTTAAAGGCTTATATATATGTGGTTTGTATATTATATGTATATAGTTTGGATTATTTATATCTAATGGGCTTTTAGATTGTTATATATATATATATGTGGTTTGTATATTATATATATATAGTTTGCTGAGCATAGCCTGCTGGCTCATGAGATGATTCGGGAGTTCCACAAGCCAGGAGGGATGAAAGCGTGTGTGAAGCTCGACCTGAGGAAAGCCTACGACACCGTCAACAGGGACTTCCTTTGTCATTTGATGGGTGCGATGGGCTTCTCCGAGACATTGGTGGACAGAGTCAGAGAGTGCATCACCTCCCCTACATTCTCGGTTCTCATTCAGGGTATACCATACGGGTTCTTCGGCAGCAGCAGGGGGCTTCGGCAGGGGGACCCCTTTCCCCCTACCTATTCACCCTCGTGATGGAGTATTTTACCTGTTTGATGGACATCGCGGTGCATCGGGAGAGGATTGTACCGATATACAGCAGGGTCTCACCGGTGGTCTCACATCTCATATATGCGGATGATCTATTGGTATTGATGAGGCCTTCCATGCGAGGGATGAGGGCGCTTGCGGTGGTGATGGAGGAGTTCGGACAGTTATCGGATCTTCGGTTGAACAGGGACAAGAGCAAAGTTTACTTCAACAACTCTTGCACTTTGAAGGAGGAACGGACCCTGGAGCTTGGGGTGGAAAAGGGTGACCTCCCGGTGAAATATCTGGGGGTGCCCCTATCTGTCAACTACGCGAAGGACCGAGAATGTCAGAGTCTGGTGGACTTTGCGCAGAGGAGGGTAGAGGGCTGGCAGGCGGCTGTCCTTTCTTTTGGAGGGCGTATTGAGCTGGTACGATCGGTTATATCTGCTATTACTTTGTTTTGGCTCCAATCTATTATGGTACCTTTGGCTACTATCAGAAAAATTGAGGGCATATGTGCCAAGTTCATATGGCATGGGGAGATTCATGCCATCTCTTGGGAGCAGCTCTGTCGTCCTAGGAAGGAGGGAGGTGTGGGTCTGCGTTCTCTAGTATCTGTCAGGGAGGCGGCGGGGATCAAGCTGGCGTGGAGGTTCCTCCAGGGCGGTTCTCTTTGGTCGACTTGGATGTCTAGTCGGTATCTCCGGGATAGGAACTTCTGGGTATGTGAAATTGACAACAACTTCTCTGTGTCTTTCAAGCATATCCTGAGGAACCGACCTGTACTTCGGAAGGCTATTCGGAGGAAGATGAGGGAGGGAGGGGAGACGGACCTATGGCTTGATCCGTGGATTGCAGGTCAGTCTCTTCTGGAGATTCTGGGTCCCCAGACGGACGGTGTGGCGTACAGAGGTCTGACTTGTAGGCACATCATCAGGGGTGGGGTCTGGAGGCCAGAGGAGTATCGTTTCACTGCTCAGTTAGGAGGGGAGATCAGGCAGGTACAGATCACTCCTGCTGTACTGTCTGACGTCTGGGTTTGGGCCCCTCCCGACTACACGGAGGGTGCTGGGGAGTTCAGATTTAGCAGCTGCTACGATCTTGTTCATCCCCACTTCGATAAGATCGAGGAGTACGACTTTATCTGGGGGAAGGGCCTTGCCAGGATGATGCAACTGTCTGCATATAAACTGGTGCTGGGGGTTGCTTACTAGGGACAGACTGCTTCGGTTCGGGGTCCCAGTCCCTGACCCTAAGTGTGTTTTGTGTGAGACAGAGAATGAATCCATTGGGCATCTGTTCTTTCAGTGCCATGTGGCGTGGAGCATCTGGGCAGAGCAGAGCCGGAGATACTTGGGAGGGGTTGGAAGGGAGCGGGACTTCAGAGAAATCCTTAAGTGGATTGGAGATTGCAGGGGCCAGGAGCAGAGCTGGGCCAGACGTGCAAGATTGAGGCTTGCTGCATCAGTTTGGCATGTCTGGAGGGAGAGGAACCGGCGCATTTATGAGGGACTGTCCACCCCACCGGTGGCATCCTTCATAACATTGAGTCGGATGTACTAGTAATGTCCCCCTGAGTTGGGACTGTATCTCTATGCTGTAACCTTATTGCGATGATAGTGGAATAAAATTTACCCTTTTTCCAAAATATATATATATATATATATATATATATTGGAATAATGGTGAATTTATTCCTCGCATATAGCGAAAAATGTATTACAATACATAAATATCACAACTTCTCATGCCCCAAATTATAATATTATGGGACCATTACTGATACATCGAATTCTATGTTATGTAGAATTCCAATAGGGGGGTAGTCAAGCCCTCGAAAATACGTCTGTTCCGCTCCTTCCAGATGTGCCAAACGGACGCGGCGAGACGAACTCTGGCTCTTCTGGCCCACCCCGGATCCCGGCCTCTGTGATTTCGGATCCAGCTGAGAATGCTTCGGATGTCTCTATTCACCCCAACTCCTCCTCTCAGCTGCACGTACTGCTCAGTCCAAATGTGCCAGGTCATCGGGCATACAAAGAAGAGATGCCCCATAGATTCGTCCTCCTCATTACATAGCACACACTTGACATCTGGAATCTACATCCCAAACCTGAGGAGTCTGTCTCTCGTCATCAGTCTACCCCGTAGAAGTCGGTATGCACATAGTTGTATTTTTCGGACAATCCCCTTGCCCCAAATGAAGTCCACCTCCTCAGCCCGATCGTGGTGGGTCCTAACCAAGTCATAGCATCTACGAAAGCAGAATAGACCTGACCCCACCCCCGTACCTGGGCCGGCCCAGCTCCAGGAATCCTCATGCTGGCTAGCGTCAATAGTAATAAGGCGAATATCCACAGCAAGCTGAGCTATACGGATATCCTTCTGGCCTCCAAACTCCATCTCTGATGATCCGACTGTATGTGAGTCCCCTGCCCGTCTCTCTGTCCAGCTGACCTCCCAATATCTTGAGCAAGGATCTAGAACCCAACCAAGGGTCAAGCCAGAGGTCGGTAGTCGTCCCATCTTTCATGTTCCTGCAGATAGCGGTCTGAAGCACCGGTCGACACCTCAGAATGGCCTTAAACGTGACCGAGAAGTTGTTGTCTATCCTGCAGGCCCAGAAGTTAGTCCTCCTTAAGTATCTGTTCGCCATCCATTCCGCCCAAAGTGACCCCCCTTGATGAATCTCCAGGCCATCTTCACACAAGCTGCCTTCCTGACCGCATGATGAGGCCTCAACCCCACTCCTCCTTCCTCCCGAGGACGACATAGCTGGTCCCAGGAGATCGCATGCATCCCTCCCCTCCAGATGAAGTCAGCACAGATTGCCTCCACTTTACGAATAGTAGCCGTAGGAATCTGGATAGACTGGAGCCAGAACATCGTGATGCCAGCAATAACCGAACGCACCAACTCAATCCGTCCGCCAAATGATAGACCCGCAGCTTGCCAGCCTTCTACTCTCCTCTGAGCAAAATCCACCAAACTGCGACAATCCTGCTCTGGCATAGTTGACCGTCAGCGGGACCCCCAGGTATTTCACTGGGAGCTCGCCTTTGTCCACTCCCAAGGCGAAGGCTCTCTCCTCCTGCAGAGTACACCGGGTACTGAAGTAGACTCTGCTTTTCTCCCTGTTCAACTGGAGCCCAGATAGCCGCCCAAACTCCTCCATAATGTCAGAGAGCGCTCCCATGTCCCGCATAGAAGGCTGGAGTAGCACCAATAAGTCGTCAGCATAGATCAAATGGGAGACAACCGGACTCACCAACCGGAAAAGGAGGACGATCCTCTTGCTATGCACCGCCGTGTCCATCATGCATGTAAAGTACTCCATCACCAAGGTAAAAAATACGGTGAGAGGGGGTCACCCTGCCTCAACCCCCTGTTGCTCCTGAAGTAGCCATGAGACGTGCCCTGGATGAGAACTGAGAAAGTAGGAGAGCAAATGCACTCCCTCACCCTCGCAACCCACCTCTCGTCGAACCCCATGGCAAGCATCAAGTGACACAGGAAGTCCCGGTTGACCGTATCATAGGCTTTCCGGAGGTCAAGCTTCACACAAGCCTTCATCCCCCCAGGTTTGCTGAACTCCCTCACCATCTCATGAGCTAGCAGGCTGTGCTCCGCTATCGACCGGCCCTTGATAAACGGCTTGATTCTGGGACACCAATCCCTGCATAATTCCCTCCATACGCCTGCACATAAGATGAGTGATAATCTTATAAAGAAAGTTACAGCAAGCAATGGGCCGAAAATCTGCAAGCGAGGTCGCTCCCTCCTTCTTAGGAACCAGCGTCAAGAAGGTGTGGTTCATCTCCCTCAGAAGCCTGCCCTCCGTGAAGAACTCCTCTACAGCCGCCAGAACAGGGGCCTTAAGCACACCCCAGTGTCGCTTAAAGAACCCTGAAGAGAAGCCATCAGGCCCAGGAGCTTTGTTGGGATTAGCCTTCATCACAATGTCTTCCACCTCCTCCATCCTCACAGGTGCCAAAAGCAGGCTATTCCCATGGTGGGACACCATCCTCTTCGTGACAAGGGCTGGGAACGTGCTAGTGTAATCCGTCTGCTGATATAAGTCAGTGTAAAATCTGACGGCCTCCTCCTGAATCTCCACCGGGTCCCCCACAAGACGTCCCTTGGCATTTAGAAGTCTGGGGATGCTGTTCCGGTGCTGACGGGTGCGGATCACATCATTTAGAAGAATTTGGTGCAGCGGTCTCCATCTTTGAGCCAGGTACATTTAGCCCTCTGTGCCGCACTAATCTCCTCCTGCAGTCTCATGGTGCTGACCTCCTCAATCAGGATCTTCTCCTTAGCCGCCAACTCCCCGTTCAGAATGTCAGCTTGGAGAGCCACCTGAGTATTCCGAAGCTCGGCTTCCTTATCCGCCAGAGAAGACTGCGATCTCGTCTTCACCCAACCCCTGAGAGCACGCTTGATCTGCTTGAGTTTACGAACCATGCGGAACTGAGCCGTGCCTTCCCGGAAGTACTGCATCTCCCATAACCACCTCCTCATATCCAGCCGACAGATACCAGCCGTTGTTATACCGAAACGGCCTCGCCCGCAAAGTGGGTCTCTCACATAGGCCAACCCGGATAGGAGAATGGTCGCTAGTACCCGCCGCAAGACCTTCCGCCACCGAGTTCAGGAAGCACCTGAACCATTCACTATTGCCCAATGTCACGCCCCGCTCCCGTAGGAGCGATCGTCCTCGCTAAGGCGTGATGCCGCACGGGCCTAGGTTGCGCCCGTGCAAGGCCAAGTCCAAAAACGGCCGATTTGATTCCTAGGCCACAGAGTCGCACAGAGTGTTCCCATTTGCAGCGGAAAATAAATGAACACAAGTTGAATACGAAATCAAACTCTTTATTGATATTCAAGAAGTTACAAGCGGCGCTAGGCCGATATTACAGATCGCTCAAGCTCTCTCTCTCTCTGAAACATAAAAGGCGTGCCAAGTGGCTTACAACATGGAATGATACATGGCGATGTTCCGATACATTATGTCCTGTATAGGGTGCTTCAGCTTCTTGCAACGTTCCAAGGTCCCAGAGTTAGCTCCGCGCCTTGACACGTTCGATGGAAGCTCCGCACCCGCCGGCGTCTCCTGCTATCCTGCAAGCATACTGTGGGGTTATCAGTACATTGTTATGCACTGGTGGGGAGGCTGGCTCGCCCACAATGCCATCATTACCAAACACGTTCTATAATCTTTTGTGCATCTCTATCATTCATTGTCTTTCTAATCTTGCCTTAGGATCAATTTCATGGCATATTGCATAGCCTATCTCGTGTTACCGAACTCGAGTGTCGCATGGAAATACATGTACGACTTACCCATACTTACCGTCCGGCCTTCCCTGTTCAAGGTAAACCAAGTTAAACCACAATTCATGAATAATAACATAACACGATTCTTGTACGCATTCAATATCAAGTGTGTGTCCATGTCTCAGGATTCTAGCACGTCGTGGACATGTTCTAGTGTTACGTTTCGAGCATGTTCCGGAAGCACATTTCAAGCATGTTCGGGGTGGTATATTTCAAGCATGTTCAGGCATGTTACATTTCGAGCATGTTCATGTTCAGGATGTTACTTTGCAAGCATGTTCAAGAGTGTTATATTTCGGACATGTTCAGGAGACACTTGTTCATTTAACTTAGACTACTTTGATTTCAATGCAAGAACTTGCACGTGGATTGCCACCAGCATAGTCCACTTAATCTACATGCACGGGTCGCTGGCTTTACAAGCCATTTAGGACATTCCCCTGTGGCAATTCTCAACTTAGCGTAGGGTGATGGCTGGTAACCCCGTTAAGTCTCTTGAATATACCCTCCTACTTACGTCTCTTGGTGCCCAAGCCCGCACCCAAGCAGCCCGTAAGCGCCGTTGATTCTGCCTAGGCCGGCCACGGTTTACCCCCCAACGCCCGTGCCGCAGAATCCTTCCACACGACGGCCACGGTTTACCCCCCCATCGCCCGTGCCGTTTGTCCACGACCATTTCATATTATCTTGTCTTTTACTTAGCGGCTATTTCCGAGCCGTAGGCTAACCCTTAGCCATAATGCGTTAACGACCAGGTTGGCGTCCGTACAGCGCGGATAGCGAGCCCCGTTGCACGTGCCCGTCACACCTGTCGCTAGCGTCTTCCATGTCTTATCTTTCATGTATTCTTTCTTTCATTTCATTCTTTAACTTGTTCGTTCGTTCATAGAGTCATTCTTGTATTTATTCATTCATTCGTTGATTCATTCATTCACGCATTATGCAACTCCCAGTATGGGAGTCGCCTTGGCGACCCATCGGTCCCATAGCCTTCCAATGTTGCTAAACTCTACTCGGAGCGACTATGTTGATAGCCTTCCCGTTTCATTGTTGTAAACCATTCATTGTTTCATTGTTTGAACGTATAAGGGACATGAACGTGAGCTCGTGCCTTAGCACGAGCGTAGAGCGCGGTGCGAGCATTTCTATAATTACCGAGTTCTTTTCCATGTTCTAAGCAAGCATGCAAGATGGGATTATTCCCTTAGCTAGGTGCGTTGAATCATTTATTAGCAGGCAGGGTGTTATCGCCTAGCGATTCTCGTGATAGTGTCCGCATTGTTATGTGTCTAGGCTAAGCACAGACGGGTTCATCGGAGCCACCCACCTTAGCGATGTTCGCATCGGCCGAGCGATACTCCGAGCGCGCCTTTGAAGGTCTAAGCCTGGATCCATCTTGTCGGGCCAATACAAGTCTTGCATCGATTCGCATCGATACTTCATCGGGTCGAAGCAACTCTTCGGGTCGACGGCTCGTTTTGAGTCGTTGCACACGCCATTTGGAATCGGCGTTCCGCTAGGGCGGAGCGGGTCACTACATAATACACCACTCAAAATAAGTCTCGTCCTCGAGACTTTCTGAGTGCAGGTCATCCTACCATTCATTAACTCGTGTTTTCGTGTTTCTTAGACAATTTCATCGAGCGGTCCTATCGTTCGACGACATCGAACCATACTTGATATCTTTCTAAGTCCCGTGTCGCACGCGTTGGGTCGATTTTATCGAGTAGCCTTTCATTCATTTTAGAGTTGATTGTACTTATTTAATTCGAGTATTTCTTCGTCTTGGTTGCTATTTCTCCGTGTCAGGGGACGAGAATGGTTTCACGCGGCACGTGGTAATTCATCAAATGTGCGGGTCGTAGGCTGAGGCAAACTCACTTTTGTTATCTCGGTCATCGAGATGACCCGATTCACTTCTCAAGTATTCGTGTCCATGAAAGCAGTATGATTTCTACTTAGCGGGGTCGACCAAGTCTAAGAAATTCTCGTCCAAATTCAAGACCAAGTATTGTACTATCGTCGAGGATAACTTCCTATCCATGGTTCAATTCTTGTACCAACTTTTACTTTGCACGATTTCACGTTCACGACACTCGTTCACTCCCCAAGTCGTGCTAGAACTCATCGTATCACTTGGCCGGATCGTGCACACATTTCAGGCGTCCCCAAAATACATGTATTCAGCCAAGCCGCATGATCTAGAAATTTGTCATTCTCACTCGAGTCGCATCGTGCACATACTCAAGCGTCCCTGAATATATGCATGTCAGCCGAGTCTCGTGAGCAGGGTTTCCTATATTCGTGATTTCCATGCATGCCAATCCTCAAGATCAATCCTTCCGATTGCTAACACTTGAAACAGGGCGTCTCGCCTAACCGCTAGGCCATTTCTTTTCGAGGCTAAGTCAATGTCAGGATTGGAATCATAGTTCCCCAACAATAATGCCAACACTGACCCCAATCCTAGGGTCAAACCAAAGTCGATAGTACGGGATTTTCTACCCAAGCTCGCGTCACTCAGATTTCTAAACATCGAGCACGATCACCTAGTTCGCATCAAGACATTCGTTGCGCGGCGCAACGAATTTGAATCCATTCAGATCACCAATTCTAACCAATTCATGTATTCGATCACGGGATCATCTAGCTCGACAATACGTTGCGCCCCAATCTCACGCGAGTCCGATTATCCACGGTGGTTCATGAATCACCATGCAACGCTCCCGCGGAATAATCATTCTCATCGGGGCGTAACTCTTGCTTACGTCTAGACTGATTCATTCTCGATACGCGGATTGGTCCTACTCAATCCTCAAACTTCATCATTCAAGCACACCGAATCATTCTCAAGTCACCTTCGCATCAAACCACAAGTCGAAGCACACAGACTGCCACGCCATGCTAGTTCAATCACCCCCGCTGTATGAATCACCATACTAGCGCTCACGCGGAGTGATCGCCCTAATCGGCGCGACGCATGTGCGAGGCTGGAGTTGCGCTCGCATAAGACAAGAATGTCGACGTTGGGTTTTCGTCGAAGAAATCCAAACACTTCATTTTCATTCAAGCCGCGATCTCTATTCGACAGTCCGACCGTCATTCATTCAACCAGAAATCCTCGAGTCACGTCTATATTTTCCTTGACACGTTTTAATACCCCGAGTATAGCATCCAACGGAACAATGACATTTGCACGATCGTCATTCGCCGAGTCAGAGTACCCCCGAGTTATCGCATATCGATCTTTGATACGCCTCAATACCATCGACGATATGCGTAACCTGACGATCTTCCTTTGCAACCAATTTCGAGTCATGCGACGATGCCGTTGTCCGAGTTGGATATTCCACCATTTCATTTTATATTCAAGATCAAGTTCATCTGCTATTCCTCGAGCTCGTTTCAAGATCGTTGTTCAAAATTCAAGTCACATTTCATTTGTATCAATCCGAAATCGTACGTGCGATCCTCCAAGTTTCTTCGATCAAGACCATTTATTTCCATTCATCGTTCCGAGTCATTTTCTAACATGCGTTACCCATTCACAAGTTGTCCAGCGACATCTCGTTCGGGACTTTTAAAGTCACGGCCAACTAAGCGTGACACGTTCTAGAGCTTTGCGCGATTGCATCGCTTCGCCGACATACTCGTTCTATCCGTTAATCCTTTAGTCTCGCTCGAACAATTTCTATAACGTCCATACACCACTCAGGGTTCGAGCCACTCGACTAGTCGTTGACACTCATTCTTATTCTTCTCCGAGCTATCACATACACCACTCGGGTTTAAGCCATACGATCTAGTCCTCAATCACGTTCGCGTCATGCGCTAAGATGTCCTTCAGATTCGTTCGACGAATCTCTAGCGTAATCGCTCGCGTCGCCTCGACGTACTAAGTCGTTCAGGCTAATCCTCAAAATCCAAGCCAATCTTTCGTGCACGCCTAAGCGTTAACTCGATAACGTTCCTATCGATACACACTCAAAGTGTATCTCCGTTCTCGATCGAGCGATACGTTGATATCGCTCGCAACCCGATGGCACCCAAGAGTCGAGGTGCGCGACACGCGGACTAAGTTGTACCGTTTAACCATCCCGTTCGAATAATACTTCGGTCTCGTGTACTCGTTTGCTATCGTCAGCATAAGCTTATTCAAACATGCCTTACGTTTGCTAACTTTTAACATCGGCTCCTTCCAACTCAAGTTCATCGTGGTTCGGCACAAAGGCCTTCGCCTATCAAGTTCGTCGTAGTGGCACAAAGGCCTTCGCCCATTGGTCCCGTGCAACCGAGTACTTGTACGAGCTTTTGAAAGTATTAGACTTATTGTATGGAACATCCCAAGGCACAATGAGAGAGAGCGTACACTTCTTTTGCTTTCCAACCGAGCTTTCAAAACTGAGAAAATCAAAATGAAGTCCAAGGACGTAAAGCCGTGCTCTGATACCAATCTGTCACGCCCCGCTCCCGTAGGAGCGATCGTCCTCGCTAAGGCGTGATGCCGCACGGGCCTAGGTTGCGCCCGTGCAAGGCCAAGTCCAGAAACGGCCGATTTGATTCCTAGGCCACAGAGTCGCACAGAGTGTTCCCATTTGCAGCGGAAAATAAATGAACACAAGTTGAATACGAAATCAAACTCTTTATTGATATTCAAGAAGTTACAAGCGGCGCTAGGCCGATATTACAGATCGCTCAAGCTCTCTCTCTCTCTGAAACATAAAAGGCGTGCCAAGTGGCTTACAACATGGAATGATACATGGCGATGTTCCGATACATTATGTCCTGTATAGGGTGCTTCAGCTTCTTGCAACGTTCCAAGGTCCCAGAGTTAGCTCCGCGCCTTGACACGTTCGATGGAAGCTCCGCACCCGCCGGCGTCTCCTGCTATCCTGCAAGCATACTGTGGGGTTATCAGTACATTGTTATGCACTGGTGGGGAGGCTGGCTCGCCCACAATGCCATCATTACCAAACACGTTCTATAATCTTTTGTGCATCTCTATCATTCATTGTCTTTCTAATCTTGCCTTAGGATCAATTTCATGGCATATTGCATAGCCTATCTCGTGTTACCGAACTCGAGTGTCGCATGGAAATACATGTACGACTTACCCATACTTACCGTCCGGCCTTCCCTGTTCAAGGTAAACCAAGTTAAACCACAATTCATGAATAATAACATAACACGATTCTTGTACGCATTCAATATCAAGTGTGTGTCCATGTCTCAGGATTCTAGCACGTCGTGGACATGTTCTAGTGTTACGTTTCGAGCATGTTCCGGAAGCACATTTCAAGCATGTTCGGGGTGGTATATTTCAAGCATGTTCAGGCATGTTACATTTCGAGCATGTTCATGTTCAGGATGTTACTTTGCAAGCATGTTCAAGAGTGTTATATTTCGGACATGTTCAGGAGACACTTGTTCATTTAACTTAGACTACTTTGATTTCAATGCAAGAACTTGCACGTGGATTGCCACCAGCATAGTCCACTTAATCTACATGCACGGGTCGCTGGCTTTACAAGCCATTTAGGACATTCCCCTGTGGCAATTCTCAACTTAGCGTAGGGTGATGGCTGGTACACCCGTTAAGTCTCTTGAATATACCCTCCTACTTACGTCTCTTGGTGCCCAAGCCCGCACCCAAGCAGCCCGTAAGCGCCGTTGATTCTGCCTAGGCCGGCCACGGTTTACCCCCCCAACGCCCGTGCCGCAGAATCCTTCCACACGACGGCCACGGTTTACCCCCCCATCGCCCGTGCCGTTTGTCCACGACCATTTCATATTATCTTGTCTTTTACTTAGCGGCTATTTCCGAGCCGTAGGCTAACCCTTAGCCATAATGCGTTAACGACCAGGTTGGCGTCCGTACAGCGGGGTAGCGAGCCCCGTTGCACGTGCCCGTCACACCTGTCGCTAGCGTCTTCCATGTCTTATCTTTCATGTATTCTTTCTTTCATTTCATTCTTTAACTTGTTCGTTCGTTCATAGAGTCATTCTTGTATTTATTCATTCATTCGTTGATTCATTCATTCACGCATTATGCAACTCCCAGTATGGGAGTCGCCTTGGCGACCCATCGGTCCCATAGCCTTCCAATGTTGCTAAACTCTACTCGGAGCGACTATGTTGATAGCCTTCCCGTTTCATTGTTGTAAACCATTCATTGTTTCATTGTTTGAACGTATAAGGGACATGAACGTGAGCTCGTGCCTTAGCACGAGCGTAGAGCGCGGTGCGAGCATTTCTATAATTACCGAGTTCTTTTCCATGTTCTAAGCAAGCATGCAAGATGGGATTATTCCCTTAGCTAGGTGCGTTGAATCATTTATTAGCAGGCAGGGTGTTATCGCCTAGCGATTCTCGTGATAGTGTCCGCATTGTTATGTGTCTAGGCTAAGCACAGACGGGTTCATCGGAGCCACCCACCTTAGCGATGTTCGCATCGGCCGAGCGATACTCCGAGCGCGCCTTTGAAGGTCTAAGCCTGGATCCATCTTGTCGGGCCAATACAAGTCTTGCATCGATTCGCATCGATACTTCATCGGGTCGAAGCAACTCTTCGGGTCGACGGCTCGTTTTGAGTCGTTGCACACGCCATTTGGAATCGGCGTTCCGCTAGGGCGGAGCGGGTCACTACACCCAAGGCCCGATCCAACTAACAAGCAATTCGATTATGTGTAGCCTTGTTGTGCCAGGTCCAGATATGTCCAGCTCTCTCCAGCCCCCGCATCCCTGACATAAGCAGACACCTCTGGAAGTCATATAAGATCGAGTCCGGAACAGGACGACCTCCCACCTTCTCTTGACGAAGTAGCATAGCATTGAAGTCCCCCATGATGAGCAGAGGGAGATGCATGATGTCCGCCGTAAGACCCAGGTGCACAATGTCCTCCCACAAAGCCTCCCGGAGTCTCCGGTCATTGTACACCTCTGGAAGTCATATAAGATCGAGTCCGGAACAGGACGACCTCCCACCTTCTCTTGACGAAGTAGCATAGCATTGAAGTCCCCCATGGAGCAGAGGGAGATGCATGATGTCCGCCGTAAGACCCAGGTGCACAATGTCCTCCCACAAAGCCCCGGAGTCTCCGGTCATTGTACCCATATACAGCACCCAGGATAAATCGGAACCCACCTTTGTTCTCGAAAGTAATGCCAATGAGTTGTTCTGATTTATGGATCTGTACCCCCTTCCAGCTACCTCGGTTCCACCTAACCCAGATCCTTGCCATACCGCAAAGATCTAAGTTGTGAATGTGATCCCAGTTTGCCGGAGTCCTACGCGAGAGCATAGCGGCCCCTCTAATCTTCGTCTCCAGCAGGATAGCAATGTCACACGACTCTCTCCTCAGAACCCCTCCAATCTCCCTCCATCGTCCAATGGAACACCCCCCCTAATGTTCCATGCTAGGACCGACATTTAGTTAATAGATGAGGGGTCCCCCTGGTACTCGTCTGGATCGACACTCGAGGGAAGTGTCTCATCCGCCTGATCAATGACTGCATCTACCATGGAGGAAGGAGCAAGATGGGCCTGAATCCTGCTCAGAGTAAGTGTCCAGTCAGGATTGGCTTCAGTCTGGTCATCCATATCCCTCGCATGTGGGATATCCTCCCGTGTGGCCAGAGCGTGTCTTTTCCTGCTGCTGTATACCATGATCGCCGAGGAGGCCTCCACCACCATCTGACCACTGTCAGCCGCGCTCATACCCCTGGTCACCATAATCCTCTGTGGTCCTGACTCTGCGGTGATCCTGACTCCAGCCTCCTGTCGACCTCCATCACTGTGTCCTCCTCCATATGTCTGTCTGGCGCCGTCTCCCCAGGCAAGTGACTGGGAGCCGTCTCCATCCCAGGTGCCTCCGTCTGAACCGCCTGTGGCCTGGCGGCCTCCTTCCCCTTATATTTGCACGCACTGGTAGTGTGCCCAAAGCACTCGCAGTAAGAACACATGGGTGGGACCCAGTCATACTCCATCGACTGTGTCAGAACCTCCCCAGACGGTACCTGATACTCAAGCATACTCGGAAGCTCTGAGCCCGCCTTGATCTCCACGAAGACCCTGGCATACATCAGTCTGGTGCGGAAAGCAGTGGCCTCATCTGCCTTGATCGGCTTCCCCACGAGGCTGGCAAGTCTCATGAGAAGCGGGATGCTCCAATACTTCACTGGGAACTCTGGGAATCGAATCCAGATGGGAATAGCGTTCAGCACCTCCTTCTCACATCTCAGCTCCGGCGTCCACTCCTTCAATATAATGAGTCTCCCACCAAATGACCAAGGCCCTCCCTGCAGAATCCTGGACACATCCTCCGCTAGTCCAAATTTGACATAGTAAAACCCATTCTCCCTGAAAAGAATTCCATGCTACCTTTGGGTCTCCAGACTCGCTCCGCATAACCCAGAATTTGGCCATAGAACGACTTGTTCCCTAACACATACAACACCAGAGTGTTCTTCCAGAATTCTGAAACCACCGCTATTTCCTCGACGGAAAAATACGCCCGAAGCCCTCCTCCAACCGACATCGGTGAGACAAATTCCATCGACATCGGACTTTTCGTAGCCACTGGCGTGCAAACCTCCTTCCATGACCGAGGCCTCTGCTCCTCAGTGTGCGTCCTAGTCGGGGGGTTCGCAGGACCCGGGCCTTTCCTGCCGACATCAGTAGCAATTCCCTTAGCCTTCTCTGCCGTCGTCGCCTTTGGCCTCCATCCCGATACAGTGCGCACCGTACCTCCCCCACGACGACGGGGATCCACTGTGCCTATCGATGATCGATTCCCATAATTTTCTGGACCCGCCCGCCCCAATACTTGGGTCTGGGCCCCTCGTCGCCCTCCAGTCCGTCGTCTCGTCACCGTCTGCCAGCCTGCATCCCCAGTGTTGTCCCTCCCGGACCCGAACGCGAATACTGGAGCCGCTCCGCCGGAGGAGGAACCTCCTTCGCCGCACGACCCCCCCCCCCCGCCCAGGGGGGTCCCCCTGCAGCCGCCCGCCTCCCGACCCCTCCCCTCCAGGAGGGGTCCCGCCGTCGCCGCCCGACCCCTCCCCGCTTGGAGGGGTCCCGCCGCCGCCGCCCGACCCCCCCCCACCGATCGGGGGGGTCCCCCTGTTGCCGCCCGCCCCTATCCCCGCGTCCGCCGCCCGACACCCCCCCCCCCCGGCCTGGGGGGGGGGGGGTTCCCGCTTCCGCCGCCCGACCCCCCTCGCCTGGGGAGGGGTCCCTTTGTGGCCGCCGCCCTTCCCTCCAAACCGCCGAAACCCCCCCCCCCCCCCCCCCCGCACGAGAGGGATCGGGGGGACGGGGGGGGGAGGCGTAGTAGCCGCCATAGGGGAAACCCTAGCAGAGCTCTCTATCTTTATATATATATATATATATATATATATATATATATATATATATATATAAAGAATAATTTTGTGCCTATAATTAGTGATATTTTCAAGAAATTTGGACTTCTATGTAGCTAAGTTTTTAATGTAGATATTTTTTACATATAAAGAAAAAAGTGCGCCTAGCTTTCAAAAGGCGCGCCTTGAGCCTTGCGCCTTAGGCTCCAGGAACCTTTCCGCCTTGGTGCGCCTTTCGCCTTTTAAAACTATGCCCGCACCCGAACCCACCCACACGCCACCTCCACCACCACCGCAGAGTTTCCATCTTGCATGTCAAAAACTACATAAATGATGTATGGTATTTTGTTAAACATTAACCTTTTATTTCTTATATGTTTTACAAAACTGAACCGTGTTTTGAGAAGTTTATAAATAGTCGAAATCTGATACTATGAGTTACTTAGTCTAAACTACATGTACTAATACGCATAGAAAAAGGTCTCAAACTGGTATCACCATATCAGCAATGCGTTATTGAACTTTACTTTTAATCCCACCTACTGTACCCATAACCTCTTCTTGACACATTTCGCTTAATAAATAAGATGACATGCTGACAATATCTAAACCAAGATTCTACAATTTATCATCCATCTATGAAGTCTCTAGGCTTTAGCCTATGCTGATACTACTAAAACCTTAGCTCAATTTCCTGAAATAATTATAAAAGCAAAGGAGTTAAAGCAGTCAATTTGTGCATCCTTAACAGTCCACAGACTGCTCGAGGGGCAGAGTCAGATGATGGGTCCATGGGGTCCCAAAACTCACTCGTATCCATCTCTGCAGAGTGATTATCTAACTTGTAATATGTACTCATGCTCTCTTAACCTTACGAAGTTACAATCTAGCTTCTTTTGGTTTATTTTTTTCTTAAAGTTTTATCCATGCCTCTAATGTATGACTTTATATCGTCTCACATAGAGCTTCATTACTAGCAATGTACCTATTGAGATTTCTTCTTAGATATTTTCTGTTGATACATTTGTGACAAGTAAAATATAGCATCAGCATACATTTCAAAATTAATAGTTTACCTTACAAGTTACTAACTCATTTCCTTTAGCATTCTATTTAGGTATAGCATTGAGATGTGTTTTCTTCTCTAGATTTACCTACTTAAAAGAGTCTACACGGATCAAACCAAATAATGTTCATCAATACCTCTTTTGCCTTCTTTTTTTCCATATAGAAACTCATGCATTTGGAAGTCAATAAAAACGATATGCAAGTTACCCCAACTTGTTTCTACCAATTATTTTGAGTTAAAAACGTTTCAATTTGTAATCATAAGTCACGAAATCAATATTTCTCCTCTTGTCTTTTCTTTATTACCCTTCCATTAACTTCATGTCTAAACAGCTTAAGTTTTATGGCTAATTTGCAATTTTAGCACATACACTTCATACTCATCGGATTTGTACTACCATCATATAATTGTCTTCTGCCTTCTGTAATCTAATACATAAGTTTATTTTCTGTCTGATTCCTAAATCATTTTTAACTTACTAGTTTAGATTCTGTAAACTAGGTCTAGAACAGTTTGTCCCCCACTATTTCAACATTATGACCACATGTAACATGGTTACCCCATTAACCATCTCTATTTTACCAACTTAACAAAATGAGACCTCTTATTGACCTACCCCATTAACCATCTTTTTGAAACTTTAACAAAATGAGACCTCTTATTTTTACCAACTTAACAAAATGAGACCTCTTATTTTTTTGACTTTTGCCATGTGTTTCCTGACTAAATCCATATCTAACTCAATATTCTGTATGTTTTAATCCCTTCTCCTCGGCTTAAACTTGTGATTTGGTTTTGTTCATGTTAAATACAAACTTTAACCTATCCCATGATATAGCAATACTACTTGTTACCTCTTCATATATCACAAGGCCGTTAAATGTTTGGCCTAAGTGATACATAGAGCTCCACCACTTCTATATGATATTAGAGAACATTGATTTCTGTGTTAGAAACCATTAGTCAAAGCTTGGGTGGACCTAACTTCCTGAACTAGAATAACCCGAGGAGCTCAAGGGGTAAGTTGTTCCAAAATTACCTGAAGAAATAAAAATGAAAACTAAATGCCTCGAATTAGCTGGCTAACAGTCTTATCCAAGTTATTGGTAATAAACTAAACCACAGAAATGAGATCCAAATTTAAGAGTGATGTGTTCTCAAACAAATATTGGATCATGTCTCTGCAATACAAACTCGAAAAAATAAGAAAATTTCAAATGCATATGATAAAAAATAGAGGTCCTTGGTAAATGCTATCGCAGACACAATCTTAACCTGCAAAAGATTTCTATATTGTTCCTCTGCTGATGAGAAGACCACAGATGCAGCTCCTGAAGCAACTAACAGCTAGAACTAAGATTACCATCACAGACTTGCTTCCATGCAGTCTGCTAACATCTTAGTTGGTGGCAATTATGTGGACAACCGAGGAACAGCTACGAATGGTCCATCAAAGGCCTAAGGAGGTAGAACAATCAGGGACTGACACCAGAAAGACAAGGGTGTCTTCAAAGTGCAGGTGCCCTCTTTAACCTGGGCCCCGCAGTCAGCCGCTAGTCAAGTGCAGCATAATGATTGGCTATTAGTGATGCACCTATACCTATCGCCTAAATGGAGCATTTTTCATATTGCTTCTTTTTAGTAGTCTCTGAAATTGTTCTTGTATAATCAAAGCATAAGAGAGCTTCTATTTTCACCCGATAAAAACACAAAAGTTGGAGAAGAAATGAAGATAGGGTCCATGTACACCTAAGTGGATAGGGCTTAAGGAGGTTATATGACTGATGTAGAAACTTACAGTAGAGAGGGGATTTGGTAAACCTAAATCAAGGATGTTCTCATTCATTTAGCTCAGTTCTATTTATAGAAAGAGTTGAAATGAGTCTAATATCTCAGATAATATTATTGAGGGCTACTGTCTACTACTTATAGAGGGTCCAACCCCTCTTCATATTACATCTAACCGATGTGGGACTAAAGTCCCTTATTTACTCTCAACACTCCCCCTCAAGATGGGCGATAGATATTAATCATCCCCATCTTGTTACATAGCTTTGACAGACTCAATGAACTAAGACCCTTAGTCAGACAGTCTGCCACTTGTTCTTCTGAGCGAACATAGTCAATCTTCAGTATCCCTTGTTCCAACTTTTCCTTGATGAAGAATCGATCGATCTCGATGTGCTTCGTTCTGTCGTGCTGAACCGGATTGTTCGCTATACTTATCGCAGCTTGACTATCGCTCAGAAGGTGCAATGGTGTCCCCTTGTCTAACTTCAACTCTGTCAGCAGCGCCTTTACCCATAGCAATTCTGATACTCCTAGAGCCATTGCTCTGTATTCTGCTTCAGCTGTCGACCGTGCTACCACTGACTGTTTCTTGCTTCTCCATGAAACCAGGTTTCCTCCTACAAAAACACAGTACCCTGTGGTAGACCTTCTGTCGTCTATGCAGCTTGCCCAGTCTGCATCGCAGTATCCCTCAACATCTGTGCATCCATTCTTCTTGAACCACAGTCCTTTTTTCGGCATCCCTTTCAGATATCTTAGAATCTGAAATACTGCATCCATATGACCCGTTCTTGGATCATGCATATAGCGGCTTACAACACTTACTGCAAATGAGATATCAGGGCGAGTATGCCCTAGATAAATCAGTCTGCCTACTAGCCTTTGATACCTTTCGCGATCAACAGACTTTTCTGCTTCTGCTCCCATCTTGCACTTCTGGTCAATTGGAGTGACTGCTGCTCGGCATCCCAGCATTCCTGTCTCTTTCAGCAGATCTAGTGCATATTTCCTTTGTGAGAGAACAATTCCTTGTTCACCATCACACACCTCGATACCCAAAAAGTATCTCATCTCTCCCAGGTCCTTCACCTCAAACTCTTTGACGAGTTTCGTCTTCAGCTTAGTGATCTCAACTACATCGTCACCTGTGATCACTATATCATCTACATATACAGCAAGTATAGTAATGTGGCCCCTTGCATGCTGGAGGAAGACAGTATGATCTGCATTTGTCTGATGGTACCCCATGCCAGTGACAGCCCTTCTGAATCTGTCAAACCAGGCTCGAGGAGATTGCTTCAGCCCGTACAGCGACTTCTTCAGTTTGCACACTTTTCCATGTGACGTTCCTTCACCTGAATCTGACACAGAGTAGCACCCCGGAGGAGTCTCCATGTATACTTCTTCTTGTAGGTCTCCACGAAGAAATGCGTTCTTTACGTCTAACTGGTGTAGCTTTCACCCATAGTTTGCTGCAATGGAGACCAGCATTCTTACGGTACTCATCTTCGCTACTGGGGCAAAAGTCTCATCATAGTCGATACCATATGTCTGGGTATAGCCTTTTGCAACCAGTCTCGCCTTGTATCGTTCAACTTTTCCTTCTGGTGTCTCCTTCACTGTGTAAACCCATTTGCATCCCACAGCTTTCTTCCCTTCAGGTAATGGCACCAGCTCCCATGTCTTATTTTTCTCTAGTGCCCCAAGTTCTTCCATCATTGCGGCTTTCCATCTTGGGTCCTTCTTTGCTTCCTGCCAATTCTTAGGTAAAGAAGTGGAGTCTAACGAAGTGAGGAATGTTTGATAAGTCGGAGAAATATTAGAATAAGATAGGTAGTTGGCGATATCATGTTCATAATCTTCATAATGAATAGAAGCCTTTCCCGCATTAATGCGAGAAGACCTCCTTAAGGGAGCAATGGGTGGTGGAGAAAGTATACCATCCGAATCGGAGAGACCCGCTTCCGAATCCGAGCGATCCGGTACGGGAGTAACATCTTCAGGAGTCGGGGCAGGAGTAGACGAGGGACTTGGCACTATAGGCACAGGGCACGGCACAGTACTGGACCTCTGCTGTCTTTTTCTGTAAACTTGGAGCTCCTTTTCCCTTGTCTGCTTCTCCCCCTGCGTAATGTACGTATTGTCTTCGTCATCCTCCGTATCAGTATCATTACCATTGATGCTTTCTCCCCCTTTCTTCCAGTGTGTCACGACAGGACAAGGTACCGATCCGACAACTACGTTTGGGCGTACTACCTCCCCCTCACGTCCAACACCCGCTGTGTGAGGCGTGTTCCCAAACGCAGAACCTTCGTCCGAACCATAATAAGGTTCCAGCTCTCTGAATGTAACATCCATGCTTACAAA
Source organism: Iris pallida (assembly GCA_029216955.1). Taxonomy (NCBI): domain Eukaryota; kingdom Viridiplantae; phylum Streptophyta; class Magnoliopsida; order Asparagales; family Iridaceae; genus Iris; species Iris pallida. The sequence goes on along the minus strand of JANAVB010025198.1, from coordinate 21,364,942 downwards.
CAGCTTCCGTTCAACCGGGCTCCAGCATACGTAACCCTTCTGTGTCCCGGTGTACCCAACAAAGACACACTTAACTGCTCGAGGATCCAGCTTACCAACGCCAGACCTGTTATCGTGGACGAAGGATACGCAACCAAATACTTTCGGAGGAACGGTGTACGCAGTTGTCCCCGTGAGCATTTCCAAAGGCGTCTTCCAGTCCAGTAATTGAGAGGGCATCCTGTTGATGAGATAAGAGGCTGTCAAGACAGCCTGCCCCCACAAAAATTTAGGGACATTCATAGCCAGCATCATTGTCCGAGCTACCTCCAGCAGGTGCCTATTCTTTCGTTCGGCAACACCATTTTGAGCCGATGTATATGCACAAGAGGTTTGATGCAGTATACCATGAGAGGATAAATACGCAGCAAACCTCTAATGGGTATATTCGGTCCCATTATCCGACCGGAAACACTTAACACGAGCATTATACTGTGTCTTTACCCGTTGATGGAGGCTTTGAAATGTCTCAAAAACATCACTTTTATTCTTCAGCAGGTAGACCCACGTTACGCGGGTAGAGCAGTCAATAAAAGTAACAAACCATCTATAACCGTTAACACCGTTTGTAGGACAAGGGCCCCACACATCGGAATGAATCATATCAAAAGCAGCAGAATATCGATGCCCAGAACTCACATAGGAGCTTCTGGTATGTTTCCCCAACTCACAAGCATCACAAACTAACAACTCTTTATTTGCTTTTTGATATAAGGACGGATACAGTCGACTAATAATGGGAAAAGAAGAATGTCCTACACGCTGATGGTGGAGGAGCAGCTCGGCTTCGACACTTCGACTTCGGACTTCCGGTTGTGCGTCTGCAACCAAAGATGCCAGTGCTCTATCCAGACCGCTCCTGTCCAAGTACCATAAACCCTTATGCCATGTGCCAGTGCCTAGTCGTCCCACCGTTCCCTTCTCATGTAAAGTTACCTTAGGAATATCAAAGGAAACAATACAGTTTAGATCAAGGATAATGGCGCTAATGGATATAAGATTGACAGGAAAGGAAGGAGCATGTAAGACATTAGATAGAGTGATGGAAGGAGTGCAATCAACAGTGCCTTTACCCGTAACAGGCCTGGAGGTACCATCAGCAGTCTGAATGCTTTCTGGCGGCGTTAGAGTAGAGTATTCCCGGAACTCACCTCGGGACCCCGTGACATGGCAAGATTCCCCAGAGTCCATAATCCAAGCTGGCTGAGAGACAGATGCAAGAGCACGCGGAGGTATACCGGCACTGGTTTGGGAGAAGTAAGTGCAGTAATCTCCTGTAGTGGACGGCGCCCCAGGAATGACTTGTCGTTCACCAGAACCAGGCTTTGAGCTGCGCATCTTCTCGAGAACTTCTCTCTCAAATGGAGTGATGCCCGCCAGCTGATTGTCCACACCTTCATCCGCCAGATGCGCCTTGTTGCCTTCAGAGTAAGTGCCCCTTCCACCACTGTAACTGCCTCGACCACCTCGTCGTCCACCGCGACCACGATCCCGACCATTCGAGGGAGTCCGTGTCGGTTTTGGGGAAAAGCGAATGTAATGCCCTGTGTCACCACAGTTGTGGCAAACGCCTCCCGTAGAAGGAGGCTGTGTGAAAGTGGCAAGAGCAGATGTGTCAACTCCGGCCTGCTCCCCCTAGGAGATACCCTTGGTAGGCATCAGCTTCAACCGTGCTTCTTCTTGTGTCATGGCAGCTATGGCGTCTTCTAATGTCGGCAGCTGCGGTTGTGCGAGAAGTACATTCCTCCGTTGCTCAAATGCAGGGTTGAGCCCCTTCAAAAACTTCATCATCCGTTGCCGCGAAATATAATCCAGAAATTTCTGGAAATGTTTTGCAAAAGCCGGTTCAACCTGAGCATCCTCCATGCCAAGAGGATCATAATGGTCAAGATCAGACCAGTACTTCTTCAACAAGGCAGCGTACTCAGAGATGGTACGATCGTCTTGGATTACCCGATCGAGCTCATCCTGCAGTTGGAAGACTCGCATGGGGTTACCCGAACCGGAGTACATGTCTTTCAATGTTCTCCAAATATCAGCAGCTTCCTCCATTGCTTCAACGTTACCCGACACTTGGTCGGTCAAAGAGGCTGTCAACCAACCAGCCACGACATTGTTGACAATGTCCCATACAGCAAACTCCTTCGAGGAGTGATCGACATGGGCCTTGGTGTGGCCATCTACATAACCAACCAAGCCACGTCCCTTCAGCGTCCGCATCGCCTGCCGCGACCATTTCAAGTAGTTGGTCGTGCCTTCCAACTTCGTCACCAGCTAGTCCAACTTTTCCATTTTGTACGGTGACGGATCCACATCAGTATGGATCACGCGTGGGGTTGCCTCCGGTAATCTCTTGGTCAGGAGATCCTCGACCAGGGCCTTCATTTCTTCTGCTGTCAACTTTCCATAGATGGAATCCATGACTTTTTCAACTGCAATCAGTGAGGTGTTGTTGTTTCCTGAGTCGTCTTCTTGTGAGTCGTCTTCGTCTTAGTCAGCTATCGGGAGGAAACAACAAAACGAGATCCCTCACTGATATGTCGTAGTTTATACGACCAACTAGAACCGCGTCATGATAACGCGTTCGGACGGCTCAAGGATAACCAACGTAGTTGTGCCTCCTTGCATGAGACAAACCAGAGGTATACCAGCCGTGCAGAAACGATTGTAAAGACAACGTTTCTGAGATACGAAAATCTAAAGAGATTTCGTATTCGTAGTAGAGCTTCTAAAAAGAAGGTACGGATTCTCGAAGGCAACAATCAGAAATCTTCTAAAGAAAATCTGAGTTTAGAGATCTTCTAAAGAGAAGGAACTCTGATTCTCGAGGCAACTACAGAGATCTTCTAAAGAGAAGGAAATCTTTTTTTTTTTTTTTAGAACAGCGAAAAACCCTAAAAAGGGCTGCTGGAGCAGCAGTAAAGGGTGGGGGGCGGCGCTGGAGGGTTAGGGAGGGGGGCGGCGCTGGAGGGGGGGGGCGGCGCTGGAGGGTTAGGGACGGGGGCGGCGCTGGAGGGGGGGGCGGCACTGGAGGGGGGCTAGGGTTTGGCGGCTAGGGTTTAGAGTATGGCAGCGGCGTGGAGGAGGGTGGCGGCTGTGGAGGTGGGTAGGGAGGGCGGCTAGGGTTTGGAGGAGAGGATGGAGAACTCGGCTCTGATACCAAGTTGAAATGAGTCTAATATCTCAGATAATATTATTGAGGGCTACTGCCTACTACTTATAGAGGGTCCAACCCCTCTTCATATTACATCTAACCGATGTGGGACTAAAGTCCCTTATTTACTCTCAACAGAAATATCACCCTCATTTTTCGTATTCCCGTATTTCGTATTTATACTCGTATCTGAATTTTGACATGTATTTTTATTTTTCCTCAACTTGTGAAATTTCGGTATTTCTCGTATTTTGGGTTTTGGCATGGCTCGGTTTTAATTGGTTTGGGTTGGTTTGGTTTGGTTTATTATGAGCATTGGATCACCTTAACCTATTCTCCACCCTCAACACACCACATCCCACCCTCTTTATAACTCCACCAACATTTTCTCTCTTCATAAACCACCATTTATTTCTTCTCCTTCCTCCACACAACTCTCTTCTCCTTCCTCTCCACAACACCAACCCCTAGGCAAGTGCACCTTGCCACCACATGAGAACCCTCTTTTATTTGTCCATTTGCTAGATTAGGACATGGTGATTAACATTAGAACTTGGTATTTTGTGATTTGGAGTCTCCATTGTTCTAGATCTAAGTTTTCTCCATTTTCGGTTTTGCATGGTTTTGATCTATTTAAGTTGGATTTCTATGGGTTTTGGTGTTTCCATGTGGAAGAGAGTTCAATTCCACCCTGGTTAGGGCTTTGAAAATCTGGATTTGGAGTTCGGAAGGCCAAGTTGTGGTGCCTTGAAGTTTTGGAGCCATTGGAGCTTCTTCTCAGCCATGGAGAAGAAGACCCAGACCCTGCGTGCGTGTTTTTACGCGTACGCAGCTCTCTGCTTGCGTGCTTTTGCACGTACGCAGCTCTCTGGCGTGCGTGACTTTTCACGTATGCCGCTCTCCTGCGTGCGTGACTTTTCACGTATGCAGCTCTCCTGCGTGCGTGACTTTTCACGTACGCAGCTCTCTGGCGTGCGTGACTTTTCACGTATGCCGCTCTCCTGCGTGCGTGACTTTTCGCATATGCAGCTCTCTTGCGTGCGTGACTTTTGCTCGTACGCAGCTCCTGTGTGCGTGACTTTTGTTCGTACGCAGCTCCTGCGTGCGTGACTTTTAAGCGTACGCAGCCCTCATGCGTGCGTGACTTTTGAGCGTACGCAACTCTCTTGACCCTTTGCTTTAACCATTGGCTCTTGGAGTTTTGGTCTTATTTCTTTAAGCTTGGCTCTTCTATAGCCCTGTATATTGATATTTTATTAGATATTTTACGCCCATTTTATATCTTTACGCCTTTTGTCATGAACTTGATTTTACTTAATATGTTTGGAATGACTATTGTACATGGCATGGTATGACAAGGAACTAGCATAACACGTCAGTGACCCGTAGTGGTGCACTCCTGACATGACCAACCTGACATGATAGTGGCCCGTCATGGCGCACTCCTGACAAGTACCCTGACATGATTTATCTTGATAACTTAACTTGACTTGCCTTGACACCGTGGGTAGTTCTTCTTGCTTGCTTGTTAAATCCACTTGTCCTGTCTTGCATCATGTCTAGGATGGGACTCCTGAGTACCACGGTCAGGAGCACCTACTAAAATGGATTAAGGTTAATAACTAGAATAACACAGTAGTCATGAAGAGATGACACAGCTACAGGCAATCCCGTTACCTGGGCGCTCTTGGGATCTGTAGCCTGCCGTCGAGTAGGGCACATTTCCAGCACACCGTCGCGTGTTGCACCCTCTAAGTCACCTAAGGGTACATTTGTCTTCTGGGCGATGTACCCACCTGAATTCAACCCCTAATTTTCGACCTGGATAACCTGGATGGTCTGCAGGGCTTGTGGCTGTGGAACAATCTCACTGCATCTTGTTAGTAATTAGGCCTGTGATAACCCTAGTTAGTTAAAGTAGTAAGCCGTAGTATCTGCTTGGCCGTGATTGATTGAATGAGGTATAACCAGTCTAGCCATGTCTTGATCCAGTACAAGATTGCTTCCTGTCTTGATTTCTTACATTATTATCTTGCCGATAAATGGTGGGAAACCAAGTTCTGTTCAGGTGAAAGGTTACAACCCCGGTCCTTGTTTGGTTACGGGTTGTAACCTGGTTATCGGAATAGTTCCATGGTTGTCTCGTCGTATATCATCTTGACATGTTTTCTTAAATTTCTAGTTTTAATATTAGATTTTTTTGTGCTGATTGCTGGCTTTGTTCTTATTTCGTGGCCCCCTTGTGGCACTTGCTCTTTCTGGGGTTGACCCAGCTGGTTTTGTGTGGCCAGATTTCGGAGCAGCTCCCGAGGATCTACCAAGCTTCCAGCCCAATGGTGGCGACTAGAAGGAACCCGGGCTACGAGTGGATTTTCTATTTTGTTTCGCTCACTCTATTGTAAAACTATTCTTTTGAGACGTTTAGCCGACGAGCACCTGTTAGCTCGATGCACTTTACTTACTGTCTGCCTACGGGCTGTAAACATGATTAACAAATCCTAGGGTTGATCATGTATGACTTAACTCTTGCTAGTCCCCGCATTTTGCACGACTAGCTTCATGATCAGCTGAATATGTAATATTTGGGACGCCTTATTATTGTATATTTAATGATCATACATCTTGCGACCTTACTTACTTGCTTGTGATTGAGACACTAGGCTTGTTCATGACCATAAGAGACTGTTGGCTTGTAGTAAACCCTCATATTTCTAGACAGCCGTGACCGTATATCGAGGTGGTTCCCATTTCAATATACGTAGCTGGCCATGTCTGCCCCCGCTCTCCAGTATTCTGGTTCTGGGGCGTGACAAGAAAGGATTACATAGTAGGCTAGCTGGCGTAGCCAATGTGAGACTCATGATGGGTCAACCAACGAGAGCTTGCTCACCAAATATGAATAATTCTGGTGAGTGGCTTCAATAACTACTGAACTAGCATGTGTTCACCATTAAAAGTAGCATGTGTTTATCATTATTCAATTGAGTGCCATGTGTTACATCACATCTCGACAACATGTGTCAAAGGTTGACTATGCCACTTCCAACCTATTTCTCTAATCATCAGCATCTGTTCTGTACATGAGGTTACATAATAACAGATGTCAATGGTTGACTATGCCACTTCCAACCTATTTCTCTAATCATCAGCTTATGCTCTGTGCATGTGCATGAGGTTACATGATAACATGTCAATGGTTGACTATGCCACTTCCAACCTATTTCCCAAAGAAAATGAAAAAGAGGTATTTTGCTTCTACTTAAAAAAATCTACACATAGTTATCCTAGTCTACTCATTATCCAGCTACTATTATTCCATGATATTGGTATCATGCTTGATCAGGTTGTATTCACGACTCTCCCTGTTTAGAATGTTGGATACTTGCTCTTTCCTCAGGAAAAAGAAAAGAAGTTGCGACATACTAGCACAATATGTTGTAGTCATTACCATCAAGGCATGGTCATGCTGACATCTCAGTTAGTGGCAATTATGTGGACAACCGAGGAACAGCTACGAATGGTCCATCAAAGGCCTAAGGAGGTAGAACAATCAGGGACTGACACCAGAAAGACAAGGGTGTCTTCAAAGTGCTGGCGCCCTCTTTAACCTGGGCCCTGCAGTCAGCAGCTAGTCAAGTGCAGCATAATGATTGACTATTAGTGATGCACCTATACCTATCACCTAAATGGAGCATTTTTCATATTTCTTCTTTTTAGTTGTCTCTGGAATTGTTCTTGTATAATCAAAGCATAAGAGAGCTTCTATTTTCACCCGATAAAAACACAAAAGTTGGAGAAGAAATGAAGATAGGGTCCATGTACACCTAAGTGGATAGGGCTTAAGGAGGTTATATGACAGATGTAGAAACTTACAGTAGAGAGGGATTTGGTAAACCCAAATCAAGGATGTTCTCATTCATTTAGCTCAGTTCTATTTATAGAAAGGATTACATAGGAGGCTAGCTGGCGTAGCCAATGTGAGACTCATGATGGGTCAACCAACGAGAGCTTGCTAACCAAATATGAATGTTTCTGGTGAGTGGCTTCAATATCTACTGAACTAGCAGGTGTTCACCATTAAAACTAGCATGCGTTTATCATTATTCAATTGAGTGCCATGTGTTACATCACATCTCGACAACATGTGTCAAAGGTTGACTATGCCACTTCCAACCTATTTCTCTAATCATCAGCATCTGTTCTGTGCATGAGGTTACATAATAACAGATGTCAATGGTTGACTATGCCACTTCCAACCTATTTCTCTAATCATCAGCTTATGCACTGTGCATGTGCATGAGGTTACATGATAACATGTCAATGGTTGACTATGCCACTTCCAACCTATTTCCCAAAGAAAATGAAAATGAGGTATTTTCCTTCTACTTAAAAAAATCTACACACAGTTATCCTAGTCTACTCATTATCCAGCTACTATTATTCCATGATATTGGTATCATGCTTGATCAGGCTGTATTCACGACTCTCCCTGTTTAGAATGTTGGATACTTGCTCTTTCCTCTGGAAAAAGAAAAGAAGTCGCGACATACTAGCACAATATGTTGTAGTCATTACCATCAAGGCATGGTCATGCTAACATCTCAGTTAGTGGCAATTATGTGGACAACCGAGGAACAGCTACGAATGGTCCATCAAAGGCCTAAGGAGGTAGAACAATCAGGGACTGACACCAGAAAGACAAGGGTGTCTTCAAAGTGCGGGTGCCCTCTTTAACCTGGGCCCTGCAGTCAGCAGCTAGTCAAGTGCAGCATAATGATTGGCTATTAGTGATGCACCTATACCTATCACCTAAATGGAGCATTTTTCATATTTCTTCTTTTTAGTTGTCTCCGGAATTGTTCTTGTATAATCAAAGCATAAGATAGCTTATGTTTTCACCCGATAAAAACACAAAAGTTGGAGAAGAAATGAAGATAGGGTCCACGTACACCTCAGTGGAGAGGGCTTAAGGAGGTTATATGACAGATGTAGAAACTTACAGTAGAGAGGGATTTGGAGAACCCAAATCAAGGATGTTCTCATTCATTTAGCTCAGTTCTATTTATAGAAAGGATCACATAGGAGGCTAGCTGGTGTAGCCAATGTGAGACTCATGATGGGTCAACCAACGAGAGCTTGCTAACCAAATATGAATGTTGCTGTTGAGTGGCTTCAATATCTACTGAACTAGCATGTGTTCACCATTAAACTAGCATGTGTTTATCATTATTCAATTGAGTTCCATGTGTTACATCACATCTCGACAACATGTGTCAAAGGTTGACTATGCCACTTCCAACCTATTTCTCTAATCATCATCATCTGTTCTGTGCATGAGGTTACATAATAACAGATGTCAATGGTTGACTATGCCACTTCCAACCTATTTCTCTAATCATCAGCTTATGCTCTGTGCATGTGCATGAGGTTACATGATAACATGTCAATGGTTGACTATGCCACTTCCAACCTATTTCTCTAATCATCAGCTTATGCTCTGTGCATGTGCATGAGGTTACATGATAACATGTCAATGGTTGACTATGCCACTTCCAACCTATTTCTTAAATCATCAGCATCTGTTCTGTGCATGAGGTTACATGATAACATGTCAATGGTTGCCTATGTTCTGATACCTAATACAATCAATTTTTGAGACGGGTAAATACTTACCTGGCTCACCAAGGTTAAGCAGTAGATACAATCTCATTTGGTACATAATTGGGCAGGAACAATTCCACCAAAGAAAATGAAAAAGAGGTATTTTCCTTCTACTTAAAAAAATCTACACACAGTTATCCTGGACTACTCATTATCCAGCTACTATTATTCCATGATATTGGTATCATGCTTGATCAGGCTGTATTCACGACTCTCCCTGTTTAGAATGTTGGATACTTGCTCTTTCCTCAGGAAAAAGAAAAGAAGTTGCGACATACTAGCACAATATGTTGTAGTCATTACCATCATGGCATGGTCATGCTACTTATCATACAACCTCTTTTTCCCCCAACATACGCATAGACCCAATGATCTTCTCTGCTATATATAGTTTTAGATAAACGTCGGGATAGAACACAAACACATCAAAATCAGCTCTGCATTGCTCACACAGCTCAAGACTTGTATCAGCCCCCAGACCAAATATCAGAGTGCATTTGGGGGAAACTAATGAGTAATATATCGATGCAAATCAGACATAATATTCACACAAATGAATTATGGCATAGATGACGCAACGAATAGAATGGAACAGAGTCATGATTAACTAAAAAGATCTTATTACGGTAACAAGAAGCTTCAGAAATGTTACCACCACACACTATCTTTGGTTCCCCTTAAAAGCATCAAGCAATCCACAGCAATTCCACAAAGTCGCGCGATGACCCAACAGCGGAGCCGGAGCAACCTGTGAACACAACAATAACACCAATCACTACACTGCACAATTTTTTTTTTTTTTTTTTTGAAGTAAACCCCCCCAGCCATCTCAAACCACATCAGGAACCTGTTGCTCTTCGCAGGCCGTGCTCACCGGAGGGATATCGGTCGCGACAGAGGTTTCCTCTTGAGCAAGAGGGGAAGCCGATGCCTCTGCGGTCTGCTGCTCCAACACAACAACCTCACTTATTGGCACCTCATCATCATCATCATCATCATCAGCAGCAGCAGCAGGGGGTTCAACTTCTTCCAAATGGGTGCTGCTACCATTTGTATCCTTCTTGGTCACAACATACTCAACACCCACCTCTCTGACTTCATAATCCTCCCCAGCATCCTCCCCCCTCACAGCCTCCTCTCCTCTGCCACCACTCCCTGAGCTCTCCATATCAGCCTCTCCTCTGTCACTGCTCTCAGACTCCAGCCCACTGCTGCCTGGAAAGTGCACAGTAATTAAAGGAGGTCGATGAAGGGACTTAAATTGCACAAAAAGTGAAGTGTGTGTGGGGGATCAACTCAAACCTTGAGGAGTGCTGGTTGGGGAATGGGGGGATGGTGGGTGCTGGATGCCCCCCAGCTCCTGCTCCCCCTTCTTTCTCCTGGCTGCTTTTCTCTTCTTAGCACCTGATGGCATGATAAAATAAGCAAAGGACCCCAAAATCAAGTGCAGTGATTCTTCCTCTTCTGGACTGGACTTTAACAATTTTTCTTTCTCCTTTTGTGGTAGAGTGGTGATGCCTACATATCTCAAGGTACAGGTAAAAAGAAGGGTCAAGTGGTGGTGTTGTTGGGGAGCAGTTTTAAGTTTGGCTGAATTAAAACATGGTATTCTTTAGGCAAATTATAAGGGCACGGCACATTTTACTCAGGGTTGTCCAAGTGTTAATTTTTCATTATTTACAAGTTTGCCACTGAAAAAATTACTCAGAGCTATCCAAGTGGTAGGTATAAAAGATAATGAGGACTGCCAGAAATTGTGGCAGTCCTGAAAGTAATGAGGACTGCCACAATTCCTGGCAGTCCTAGAAGTAATGAGGACTGCCAGGAATTGTGGCAGTCCTGAAAGGGACATGCTCTACAACAGGACTGCCACAATTTCTGGCAGTCCTAGACATATTGAGGACTGCCATAAATTGAGGCAGTCGTGAAAGATACTTGCTGTACAGCAAGTTCCTTTCAGGACTGCCACAATTTCTGGGCAGTCCTAAAGTCGACATTCCCGAATGAAAAAAAAATATTAGGGTTTATTTCAATCTTGATAATAGAGTGAAATATGCATTTTAGGATTTATTTCCATGCATTCTTTGTGAGGAAAGAAGTATTTAACCTTTATTTTCATACATTTTAGGGTTTATTTAAATTTTTGGGTGCCATCGAAATTGGAAAAGAGAAGAAAACTAGGGTTTTGATGGAGATGGTGATGATGGAAACGGTGGAGAAGAAGAAGATGATGATGATGAGAAAAAAAACTAGGGTTTTGATGAAGATGTGAGAATGAAAATGGTGGAGAAGAAGAAGATGGATAGAAGAAGAAGAAGAAGAAGAAAGCTAGGGTTTGTGAAGAGAGAGAGTGGAGAAGAAGAAAATGGACAGCCCCTGAATAGAAAATTTGGACAGCCCGAGTAAAAGTTCCTCAAAACCTGGCTAGCCCTAATCCTGGCTAGCCCCGAGTAAAAAAGGCTGTGCCCTTATAATTTGCCATTCTTTAAGGTTTTTTCTAGGGGCACCACACTTTTTACTTAGGGACAGTCCAAAAATGTTTTAAAAAAATTACAAGTTTGTCATCCATTTTTTTACTTGGGGACAGCCCAATTTTCTCCAGCAAGTGGGACTGCCAACTTAGTGGCAGTCCTCACATAAAGGAGGACTGCCAACAAGTTGGCAGTCCTAAAATAAAGGAGGAGTGCTAACTTAGCTGCAGTCCGCGTCGACGAAGACACCCTCGCTCGCCAGCGGAGCCCTCCGTCAGTACGAGCTCGGCCTGAAGCTCCTCCCGCGCGGCCACGCCGAACGCGTTCTCTTCCACAGCAACCGCGCGGCGTGCCTCCTGTCCCTCCGCCCCGTCGACCACGAGGCCGTCATCGCCGAGTGCTCGCTCGCCCTCCAGTCCCAGCCCCGCTTCTCCCGCGCCCTCCTCCGTCGCGCCCGCGCCCTCGACGCCCTCCGCTGCCCCGACCACGCCCTCCCAGTCCCAGCCCCGCTTCCCCCGCGCCCTCGACGCCCTTGACGCCCTCCGCCGTCCCGACCCCCGCCGCGCTTGGCGCCTCCGTCGTCCACTCGCCCCCCTCCCTCTACCCTAATTTTTGGGCTGCCTCCAAGCAAATTGTGGGTGCCCCCCAGTAAAAGTTTCACCTGTTTGGGCTACCCCCAAGTAAGGGCTGCTCCCAAGTAAACTTGGTGGTGCCCTTAGAAAAAATCTTCTTTAACTATTTTATTTTTTCAGCTTAGATATTCTAAAAAAAATTATTCGAAAATTTGACATCATCAACAATTAATATTTTTTAGCATGATATCATCAACAAAAAATGATAAAATTATCCTCTTTTTCCACTCAACACTCCTATCACAGCTATCCCCTCTCCGTGCGTGCGTGCCCAGCAGCTGAAGCAACGGAGAGGGGGACGGAGGTGCAGTCGGATGGGGAGGAGGGAGGTAGGCGAGGATAATTTTTTTAGAATATTAAGTTGACGTATATCATAGTTTATGAAATTATATATTATTTTGAAATAATTGAGAGTAGCAAGTTAAAATTATGCTTTTTCACTGTAACTATGAGTACAGGATAGTGCCTGAAGTTTTTTCTGGTAGGTGGCCTCATGCTTGCTATCAAACAAGTGTGCTGCCTTTGTCTTGTCTCTCTTTTATTAGTTGTCATGGTCCCTGGAGAGAAAAAAACAGAGTAACATGGATCTCCCAACTGACACCAAGGGAAGGAACTGTTTGTTAATTCCTCTTATACTACATCCATGCCCCTCCCTTCCATTGATTATTTTCATGTGGAACTAAACTCCTACCCATAGTTATTAAAAGCCTACCCATAGTTATTAAAAGTGTCTTGTTTTTGTTCAGGACTAAGTTCTTTTACAGGAGCCAATAGCATCATCAACCATCCCTATACAAGATGGTGAAGTTTTTCTGAATTTACTTCGAACAAGTGCGGCCTGGAACATAACAACAAATAATCTAATGCAACATGAGATGATAAGGACACAGAGGCATAGACACGGTATCTATTTGGTGTGTGTTAGCGTACTTTGGAGTTTTACGGATGTGTCCAGTACTATCAGACTAGACATTACCCAATTTTTGGAGTGTCCGTGCTTCCTAACACATTAGGATTTCAAGGTCAAGAGCCTGGTTTAAGTCATAGTGTGCGCCTATGCGCCTCGCTTTTGCACCTACATCCGGAAAAAACTACATCCATGAGTAGGATTATCAAGCTTTATCATTGCGCTTTTTAGCTTAGTAGACAACACTAACAAAAACAACATTTCTTTCCTTATTTTTTTGGGCAAAGAGTGCAAACACAACTCAGTTGTGGTGTAGACGTAGTCAAGAGGAAGAAACCTATTGAGCATCTATGCCGGTTGCAAGAAGATTGCCTGCTATATATGCTTGTCAAATGAGAATGGAAGAAGAAAGAAAGAAGTGTGATTGGATTCTGCAGCAAAATAAAAATAAACCACCACCCATAGAAGATTAGAAACATAGTCTCCAATTAATGTAACTCTCGTCTCTCTGCCTCTTATCGTGGAAGTCATAGTCGTTCAATTAAGTTTTGTAGTTTCTGGCTATTGCGACCTTCCCATTCATTCGGCCCCTTGTTAGCAATTCGGCAAACGGAAAAAATTTCGGACGACAAATGTACGAGTATAAATCGGCTCAGTGCAAATAAAATACGTTCAAAAATTCGGTCAAATATTAAAAAAATAGAAATATTGAGGTCAAAAATTTCGCATTCTTAAATATGTTGTCAAATTTGGTAAATTAAATAGGTTCCAGTATTTTTTTTGCCAAATTTTTCAATAATTTATACGAAACACGTTTAAAACTTCGCATGCTTAAAATTTATGTATTGATTTGGATCTTCAAAAGTACGTAAGTATTATACGTTTATGAAAGATACGAAAAATTTTGCGTATAATACGAGTTTTATTCGGGTGATTGCTAACAAGGATTCGGCCTCGTTTGGTTCGTAGAAAGGAAGGAAATTATAATTTTTATCCATTTTTTTTAGATGTTTTGGATAGGATAAGAAAATTTTAAAAAAATTCTATAGTGTAGAAGTGAATTCTTGGTTGGATGAAGAGAATCATTTTTTTTCTTTTTTTTTTCCTATAGAAATTATTTTCCTCTTTTCATACTTTTTTTCTGACATTCTAGGAGGAAAAAAAAAAATCTTTTCAATCTTATGATTCCCCTAACCAAAGGAGGTCTTAGGCCTCGTTTGGTTCACAGAAAGGAAATGAATTTCCTTGTATTTTTTGTTGGAATAAAAAAATAAGATTCTTGTCACATTTTCTTTCCGTTGTTTGGTAAAACAAGAAAACTACCTAGGAAAGAAAAACAAAATATAACAATGTTCCAATAATATTCTTACCTTTTAAAATAAAAAAAAATATTAATGGTAAAATAAGCAATGACATATGGTTACTTTTGTCATAACTTTTGTAATAAATGTTGAGAAAGGAGGAGCGAAAATCAATTCCATGGATTTTGAGAGCATGAAATCTTTTAGTGCAAAAAGCGCTAACGAGGATTTTTTTTTTTAATTTACCCGTGTTTTTATTAAAATTTCTATTGTTTCTGTCGGCACACACCCCCACCCAAACGTATGGCCGCAACCATGACCTCTCATAGCCACCCATAATATTGCTGGACTCTCTTGTCCCTCCAAAGTCCCCCCATGGGGATTGAAACCAATTATACGTGCTTCATTTGTTACCCAATTCTACCTACATTTTTACCGCTCTTCTAATTAATTCTTTTTCACATGTGGGCTTTGGTGCAGTGGTGCTCTTCTAATTAACCCTTGGACCGTCACTTACTGACGGAATCCGTCAAAAGTGGGATGGTAAAATAAGTGGGGGGTGCCTTGCATTATGGTAAAGTGGTGAGGTGCACCTTAAATAAGGGTAAATCAAGTGGGGTGCGACTCAAAATTTCTCAAACTTTTTTAGTATTTTCAAAACTGAACCCAATTTTTTTCAAATTGAACCGAGTCTCTTATTCGGCTCGGCTCGATTCTCGGTCCAAAACCGAATAACTTTACCGTGCACACGTGTATTTGTATCTATGTTTGCGTTTATCCAACATAGGTTACCACCTTAGTACCAATTTAAAAATACCTGTGTATCCCACTTACATATCCTTTCAATATATGCTTCAACAAAGGCAGCCATTTTACTCAAATTATAATAAAATTCTGATATGGAAAATAGAGATGCTCTCTCTTCTCCTCTTCTACCGGTACAGGTTCAGGCTAATTTTCCATATTCTTCACTTCCTTCGAGGTGTAAAACGCTTGGCAACAATGAATGCGTAAAGAATCCATTAATGAGAATGTTTACATAATAATCGCCACTCCGAGTTATGTTCATGCACAATCAACCCAAATCACATCAGTGCTAATCTCTATATCAAACACACAACACGAGCAGGGAAGAAAAACTAGAATCGGACACACGACACTCTGCACTCGTTTCAGTCTTCAACTTCAAGTCGTAGTTATCGGGATCGGACGTGATACCCCGTGGATGACAATGATGTACAAAAATTGTGTAACCGAAAGAATAATCAGGAAAGCCTCCATAGTCCTCTGCAACGTTTCGAAAAGAATGCTTATAAGACCAGAAAGCAAATAGTGGTCACAAGTCTTGTTAGCAATCACCCGAATAAAACGTGAATTTTTTCGTATCTTTTGAATGATTCGAATCAGTACGTAAATTTTAAGATGCTAAATTTTAAAACGTGTTCCATATAAATTATATAAAAATTTGGCAAAAATAAAATGTGGTGGGAATATGTTTTATTAACCAAATTTGACAATATATTTAAGAATGTAATTTTTTTAACCTTATTATTTATAATTTTTAAATACTTGACCGAATTTTTTTAGTGTATTTTATTTGCACCGAGCCGATTAACTCATACTTTTGCTGTTCCAATTCTTCCCGTTTGCCAAATTGCGAACAAGGATCACAAGCAAACATAACATTAACATACACACACTGTAACAAATTTGGTAATTGGTATGGACATCCCTATTGCTATTTGTTTGTGTGGTAGAGATGAAGGCAATTTTATATAGCAAATCATATTATATTTTCAATTCTTTGTCTAGACTTGTTTATGATTTTATCTAGTCCTGGAAGTGCATGACTGAAAATGTATGTCTACCTACATTGACTAGAAATTTGGTATCAATGTTAAAGTTACATTAACAATCGCCCTAACATGTTGGTAAAATTATCCTAATAACATTTCAACTATAACGTTCAGAAATTTTTGGCACATTAATTTTTTACTGTTCGATTTTGGCACCCCAATTTTGTAACTTGCTCTTTTAAAATATATTTTGTCAAATTTGAAGCACATCAAGAGCACTTTAAATCATATCTTGAATTACAGAAGGAAAATTTAAATACTTGTATTGTCAGATTTTTTTTGTTTTTTTCAAATGATATCGATGTGCTTCAAAATTGACGAAATATTTTTTTTGAAACAATAAATTATAAAATTGAGATGTCAAAATTGAACATGTTGTTGAACAAATTCCTATATTTTTGGCCAAATCTTACCAAGCGTGCGTTTCTTCCCCCGAAATAAACTTCTTTCCAAGCCAACCTAGGACCAAAATACAGAGTAAAAACAAATGAAGAAAACATAAAGAGTAGATACCATGCACACATGAAACTTAAGGATTTTGAGCGTACCCCATCGCAAGCAGAGTGAGAGCCCACGCAACAATAGCCGACGATGCCGCGGACTGCATGCTGTCGTAGCTCCACAGCCTGACGTGGCTGAGGCCTGCGATGGCCGAGGAAGCGCCCACGACCGCCGCTATCAGCGCAAACACGACGAAGAAGCCCGTGGCAGCGTTGCCGATCGGAAAGAAGAGCGGCCTGAAGTGAGCTGGCAGCCCAAGCTCTGGACCTGCGTACGTGGATGCAACCAATAATATGTCAGCAATTACTGCACTGCACGAGTACTATTCTCAACTTGAAACAAATAGATGTATATATATATATATATATACACCTATGATGAATCCGTGGTCGATGGCTTTGTTGATGGCCCATCCTCCAATGGCTGCAACTATGACATACATGCACAAGTTGAGGACTAGAAGAAGGGATGCAGCAGGCTTTATATTGGCCGCCATCGATCGATCGAGCAAGCCTATTAGTATATATGATTCAAGATCAGCTTAGCTATGGCTATGCAAAGGCTACTATATATATATATATAGAGAGAGAGAGAGAGAGAGAGAGAGAGATTTTGTAAGGATATATGTAGCAGCATTGTTCTTTGCTTGAGTTTGCTATGTTAGCAGAAGAACAAAACTTTGGATTCAAGAAAGGGAGCCAAAGCCATCGAGGAGGCCAATAGGCATTGTTCTCAATGACAGCACTCGTGTCCAACCCCACACATGATCGGGGACCATCAAAAGTGATAGGGACTGTCACATGATATATATAGAATATCACTCTTTCAGGGTCTGCTTGGATTGAGGGAGAAAAAATAAGCAGGATTAAATAAAGGAGAGTTAAGCGAGCGAGAGTAGAGTCAATAAATAGAACATTGATTGGATTGGAGGGAGAGTTAAGTGGAGAGTGTTTAATAACTCTTGCTTGGATTTGAGATTTTAAGTGAGAGGGTGATTAATAAAAATATAATAGTTACCAAAATAACCTTATTACATATGTCATAAAATTAAATTTAATTGAAATTTTAATTAGAACTTGTCAAAATATTTTCACAAATTAGAAAACTATAGATTAATATGTTGAGAACAAGAAAAAATGGAAGAAAAAAATTTATGATATTTTATAAACAAATAAGGGACATTTATAACTTTTTAAACCAAAACCCTCAATCACCTTCGTTAACCCTCTGATTTGGAGGTTAAAAAATGGACAAAAGAGGGTGAAATAAACCCCCACTTAACCCTCTATAACCCTCCCTCTTAAACCCCCACCCTCAAACCAAGCATGATTTTATTTTTCCCTCACTTAACTTCCCCTCACTTAACCCTCTTAACCCTCAATCCAAGCAGACCCTTAAGCTGTACAAGTGTTAGAGATATCATCATACTCTGCTTCCCTCTTCATCTTCATCTAATCTTTATTTCAATGTATAATTTTTTTAGGTTTTTTCAAATAAAATTGAACGCAACTATTTTAGGTTTTTCATTTTATTTTTTGATTTCAATTAATGTATGTTGAAAATTTATTTCTTTTGGACAACATATTTAGTGGTTTTGAATACCATTTTTAGGGTTTTAGAAATTGACACAGTCAGATTGGAACAACGAAGGACTACCTGGCTCACGGCAATCCTAACTACAACTAGTGTTATGGATTTAAGTTCGGTTGTACGAAGACAAACTGTATATTTCAGATTCATTGGGTTTGAATAATTCTTCTGATTCATTGGGAGGGTTGAATGAATTTCATATTCGTTGGATTTTGGTTAGACTATTCGTTCTAACTGTTGGAAGAGATATACAAAAGACATGAGAGTTTCTATATAAGCTCGAGTATACTCAAGTCTCAAACATCACATATCACATCATCACAAACCAAATTTAAAAGCACAACAAAAATTATTGCTACTCAACAAGAAGAAAAATACTCATACAGTTTTCTGTTTTAAGACCCTAATTGGGACTGTCAGAACACTTGTTGTCCTAAGAAAAACTGTTACCTAACATTTTTTTCAAAGATATTTTGGATATCAAAAAATAATAATAATAAAAAAAAAAAACCTATCAGCCCTTCAGTTATTTCCATATTCTTAATCTGAAGAGTTTGCTCTCTGGGTTGCTTTATATATTCTTGTGATTCCTTTTTGACAGGGAAAGCAAACATTATTCTTTCTGACCCTTTAGAGCTGTCACCCGCAGAGAAAGTGAGTGAGGGGGCAAAGCTACTTCTTCCTTGTAAAAAAATGTTTAAAAAAGGGCCCTGCTTAGAGGGTTAAATCATTGTTGCTGTCTCTAAATCCGTATATACTCCTAGCAATAGCATGATCACACGAATTTAGATTCCGTTCGATCCATGTAATGTAATCGTAATCGAAATATAATCAAATTAAAAAAAAAAATCCTAGGTTACACTGACACGAATACAACTCGACACAGGACACAGTGGAACAGGTGCTTGATCTGTGTCGTATCTGTTTGGCACGAGATGGGACAGGACACAGAGACACAGGTGCATTATAGTCCGCAATCCGAAAAAAAATGAAGAAGAGACTTCCTTCGTTTTACAATCCAGATTGTCTCTATGTTAATCTTGAAAAGTTCTAAGATTGTTCCTATTTACTGGTTACTAAGAACCGAAAATTTGAGAAGACTTACGAAATTGGTCTGTACTTCTTGAATGTAGAATAGTAGAAACTACAATTTACTCGATTTCGGATGCTCATATTTTAGTGACCAGCAGGTGGAGACATAATGCATCCTAAAATATGTGTTCGATCAGACGGAAAAATAAATTATTACTTCCAATTAATACTAGGAGTTAAAATAAAATAAAAATAATGAGTATGATATCTAACCAACTTTGGTGATGGCTAATTTACTTCCTCACGCGTTTATGTCCATAAAACTGCACTTGACTCCATACACTGCACTTGCACCGGACACTCCATACAATGTTATTTTACATTTCTGTAGACTTTTATAGATATTTAATTTCTGGGAAGGCAGTCTGAGCTATCTGAGCTCAGAGGGTGCATGCATTCATATGACTCACATGGAACTGATCGCGACACATTCAAGCAATCCCCATCCCGTGTCTGCCACGACGTGATCGGGTCAGTGTCAGTATCCGACTGGAGAGGCATGCAGTTGAATTTATAGCCGCGTACACTAAATAATGACTCTAGCTCTCTCTCTCTTTTGCACAGTCCAACTTTGGATGCTTCTCTTAATATTTCCAACTTACTCATTATTCATTAATTATGTACACATTTAATTTATTTTTATTTGTACTTGGTGGTCCGAGCATATGGTTTACATATGACACTCATAAAATGTCATCTTGTACTCTTCTAATTTTATTCATTCAAATTCTAAATCTACTAATGCATTAAATCTGACATTAATTTATGAATATGTGAACTTCACAAAGTAAATGCATTAACGTCATATTTAATGCAGGAGTAGAATTTGAATTAATAAAATTAAAAGATAACTACAGGATGATGATATTTCATGAGTGTCAATAGCAGCACCCGAAAAAATATGTGAAAAGAGATGGAGAATACAAGTTTGAGTTAGTGGGTGAGTTGAAGACTAATTAATTTTTTATCTACAAAATAATAATATTTTAAAAAAAAATGTTACAAAATAATAAGTAATATTTTTTAGAGAGTACAGAATAGTATTTTTTTTTATTTATTTAAATTGACACATCGACATAATTTGACGATACCGTGTTCTAAGTCTTTACTTAGTCGGTTTGAATAGAACACCAACTAAGACTAAATCCTACTTTAGTGTCGGCCAAATGCTGTGTCATCTCATTGAAGAAAAAAAAACTTTTACTTAAAGAGTAAAAAGGATTTTTAATAAAATATAATACAACCTAAGAACTGTGACAAAATCGTGCAATCTTCATCAATCAAAGTTATCACACTAATCTCGCGTGGACCAGATCCACAAGACGAGGCATCATTTGATTATTAATTTTCTTCTAAATGCATAGTTGTTGCAACTTTAAATATTGTTTCCACAAGAATAATTAATCTCGAGTGGTCTAAATGATTTTTTTCCCCTTTTCTAGGAAAGATCTATGTTATAATATGCACAAAATATGAGGATTCTTTGCATCCTATTGTAGTAGGAAAACAATAGACTTCATAAGCAGTTGTCTTAATCCTTCCAAACATAAAAGGAAGAAATAAATACATTGGCCTTCCTATATTTCATGAATATTACAGAAACTATCCATATTCCGAAAATTATTACACTAACATTATTTCTTTAAATTTTCTATAAAATTTAGAGGTGGTCAGTATTATAAGTTTATATAGAAAATAGAAACTATATGAATAGTCCGTATAGTTAGTTTCAAAGTAGAGTTTGTTTCTATAATAAGTGTAAAACATAGGAATAGTTAACACAATTGCAAGTTTAATCTGTTATATGTTGCCACGTGTTTTGGTGCTACATAGATAGATTCTACGAGGTGTTCTCGAAACTAGACTAGGACTTGGTTTAGGATTATTGATGCTTATCAATTATTTGCACTTTTCTTTGAAATATTGTAAATTCTAATAATTTATTTTCTGGTGTTTGAAAATGTCTTAGAAATTAGGAAAAAATGAATTCATAGGACGAGTGTGGAAATCATTTTTCTCCTTATTTTTTTCTTTTTTAAAATTATTTTTTTATTGTTGGTATTAAAATACAAAAAATAAATAATTTTTTTTTCCAACGTTTTGATTTTACGAACCAAACGAGTCATTAGGACACAAGTTAATATAACCAATAAAGTAATGTTGCAGATAGTAATTAAAATGTAGTATTAATTGTATTAACTACTTCTATGTTTTATACTTATTATACGAATCACTCCTGTTTTGAACTAATTACACAGATTTTTTATATAATTTTTATTTTCTATAAAAACTAATAATATTTATCATCCTTATAGTTAATAAAATTTATTTTTTGCCTTCCAAATATAGGTAGTTGTTGTAATACTCGAAACATAAGGGGCAAGTTTAATTAACCTTAAAATGTATGTCGGTAGGTCAACAAAAAGTAAGTAAAGTAAAGTATTTTTAGTTGCATATAATATGATCTTTCCTATTCCTGCATCATCCATTCCTCTCTCTGTGTCTCTTTCAATTGCCAAGAGGAAGAAGGAGATCCAAGCAAGAAAGGAAGGAAGAGGAAGGAAGAGGAAGAGGAATTAGGATGATCCATCTCTTGTTCAGCGTTCTGGGGGTGGAGGTGGCGGTGTTGTTCGTGCTGCTGTACAAGACCCCGCTGAGGAAGGTGGCCATCATGGGCCTCGACCGCCTCAAGCGCGGGAGGGGCCCCGTCATGCTCAAGACGGTGCTCGGGACGGTGATCGTCGTCCTCACCTCCAGCATCTACAGCATGACCAAGATCGGCGAGCGCACCGAGGAGCTCGGCTCCCTCTCCGCCACCGACCAGGTCCTCATGAGCCGCCACCTCCTCGAGGCCTCCCTCATGGGTATGTTATCATACTCTCCTTCTTCTTCCTCCTCTTCCTCATCTCAGATCTCAAGTGTTATGTCTTCGTACAACTTGAAATTTATTAATTCTGATGATGGATGATTGCTTGCTTCTTAGGCCATCTCCAACCCACCCTCGATTTGAGGAAATTTTTTCAATTTTTTTTGGAAAAAGGGTCTTTGATCCTCAAATTTTGAGGGGAGAGAAAATCCTCAAATTTGAGGATCCACTGTTCATGACTATTTACCCTTCAAATTATACTTAATTACTAATATATCCTATATATGTTAAACACTAAACTTAATTACCTTACCATATTTTTTTAATTTATAAGTATAAATAATATAATAATTATACCTTTCAAAAGTTCTTAGAATCTAATGTTGAATATATTTATTATTAGTACTATTTTTTTTTGTTTATTAGACTCATTTGATTAACAAAATGACATTTAAATAATTTGGCAGAAATTAAGAGAATAACATTAATGTATATGATTAAATAATATTATAATGTTAATAATATTAAATAGTATTAATAATCTAATATTGATGTATAAATATTACAAAAAAAATATTACTATTATCTCGATAATAATTTAACATTAATGTATACATATTATAAAATATTATAATATTATAAATAGTATCTCGATAAATAATACTAAATAATATAGACGATATAAAATAATATATATTATCTCGGTAAATAATATTAATAATATAACATTAATGTGTATGATTACATTAAATAATTGTGAAGAAATGAATTTATGTAGAAATAAATAATACTTTATTATTTGAGGATTGATGGGTTGGAGTTGTAAAATTTTCTGGATAGCATAATATAGGAATATTCCTTTTCGGGTCCTCAAATTGAAAGAATTTTTGAGGATGGGTTGGAGATGGTATATACTTGTATTTTTTTTCCTTCTCTTTCCCTCTTCATCGGCCAACCAATCGCAAGCCTCGAGACAAACTAGAATAGAATTTCAAGGTGTGAGGTGGGCCGGCCCGGGCCTATTGTTGACCGAGTTTGATCGGGCTTGGGCCGGACCGAGCTTAGCCCGGATAGAGGAGTGGGCCGGGCCGGGCTGACCCGGAATTAAAAACTTCGAACCCAGTCCGGAACTGGACCCGGATAGGTTCGGGCCGAGTCTGGTCCGAGCCGGGCCCAGGTTAGCCGTGGGCTGACCAACTTTAAAAAATAATTTGACTCGGTTTTGAATTTATACTATACTTGTTTCTACTTTTAACAAAACCAATTTGGAACTATTGACTAGCAAAATGGTTGATAAGAATTGGCTTTGGAGGCCCTGAGTTTGTAAGCCCCACTCTTACATTGGTTTGGAAATTTTACAAAATATGTTCCGGGCCGGGTCGGGCTAACCGTTCATTTTTTTGGACCCAGCCCGAACCTGGATATGTTATGGGCCGAGCCGGGCTGGCCCGTTGACCAGGCCGGGGCCGACCCAGACTTGTTTTGGCCAGGCCAGTTCCGGGACTCTCGGCCCAATACACACCTTGAATAGAATTCCTGCTTTATGTATGCAACACCACTAACATCAGAGCTACCGGTACCACCGTCGTTGCCCTCGGAACAAGACGGTCTCGACGTCTTTGGGCCTTGAAACGTCTCGTGAACATCCCATTGCAACTTACTTTTCAACCTGCAATTGCATAGATCATAGGAGCATCACCGAATGGTGTGCCTCATCACCCAAAAGTTTCTTCTACTATGATCTTTCCTTTTTGGATCCTTTCTCCTGCCCCATTGTCAAATGGCCTTCTGGCCCCTTCCTCTTTACCTCCGCCGTCATCTACTCACCCTCAGAGAATTTTGGCACATGAGTAGATAATAGTGGCAATGTGACCACCTCCAACTTCATCGGATCTTCCCGTACAAAAGCGTACAAAAAGGGAAGCGAGGCAAGAAAAGGGTGTTGTCTTCTTCCTCCCAACTTTTCACTAACGATGTGTAATGTTGGTGTTTTTGCCTTTTAACTTAGGAAAGATAGTCCTACATTGGCTACACCAAATGGTGAGTATCTCAATATAATGCTTTGCTTGTGTTGAGATGTGCACATGGGGTGTGGTGGGGCACATGGGTGCTATGTGGGGGTATTTTTCTAGGAGAAAAAATGATTAACTCCTCAAAGAAAGCATTTATGCTTTTGTCATCTCTCATGTCCATTAGGAGCTAAGTTCCAAAGGGGCTTAGCGACTCGGAGTCGGACTCGGACGGACTTGGACTCGGGCTCTAGGGCGCATAGTGGCGCTTTTATGGCGCACTTTGCACTTAGCACGTCAGCATCGTCGCATGACGCTTGTGCGCATTTGGTGCGCTTGTGCGCTCGTTTCATATATGAGTCGCATCTGCGGGCGCATGCGCGGGTGCTGGCGTGGGCACATAAGTGGGCACATGTGCGGGCTATGCGCGTATGCGTTATTGCATGGCTTGGCGCATGGGCTATCTTATGCACACAGGAGCAGCCGCGGCTGTGCTGCTGGGCGCATAAGAGCAGAAAGCGTGGTCGGCGCATGTTGCTGCTGATTGTGGGATATTGAACGGTTATGAAAAGATATGGCCAAATATTCAGATCCGATTTTTGTGAATTCAAATCAGTCCTATCTTTTCGTAATCTTTTGGCGGCCACGATTATGGTTCGGGTTTCCACCCAACTCTATAAATACTCTCTTCGTGTCTCTTTGAGAACTTACTTCGAAAATAGGAGAGACAAAGAGAGAATTGTTGTTGTTGCCGTTACAGTCCAGAAGAGTTCATGCGAGAAGCGATGACGAGCATTCCAGAAGTTTTTACGAGAACTTGCTGGTTCCTGAGAGCTGTTCGTATGGGGCGAATCTTGCTTTGAGCAACGGAGGTCTTCCTCACCCAAGCAAGAAGCGTCTTCTTCTTCCTTTTTTTTTTTTTTTACAATTGTAATTCGTTCTGTCTGTTTGCAACTACACTTTCAAGAAAGAACGTGAAGTAATTTCTGTCGGTTTGTGACAGATTTGTAATCTAGAAAGGTTATAGTGGCTTCAAGTTCTTTGGAGAGCAAACTTGTTTGCCAAATCTCCGAAGTCCTAAATCTTAGAAACTGAGAAGCAAACTTGTTTGCATTAAATCTCTGTATCTGACAGTTCTTCTATCTTAGATTGAGCCTCGGGACTAACAATCTTAAATCAAGATCTGTGTAAGATGGAGAACAACCGTGCAAACCTTCTTGACACAAGTTTTAGCAAACGTGAGAAGTTTGACGGGGAGCATTAAAATGTCTGAAAAAGAAAGGTCAGCCTTAATCTTCAACTCGTGAGCGTAGACTACGTGTTGACAGATTCTGAGCCTATAATTCCAGAAGGTGAAAATGTTCGAAGGATCGCTGAGGCCACTGCTCTGCAGTCAAAGTGGAGAGGGAGAATAACATTTGCAAGTTGCTTATCCTGAACTCGATGGAGAACTATCTGGCAGAGTCACAAGTCAATGCCAAGGACGTCTGGGAGTCTGTGGAGAATCTCTATAAGGTAGATGAAAACAGAAACAAGATCCACGTGACCGAAAAAGTTTGGAGCATGCGGTTTGATGATGACAAGACGGTGTTGCCTTAAGTCAAGGAATTTCTCAAGTTATGTCAGAAACTTGAGGATGACGGCATACCCCTGATCGATGCTTTCGTCGTTGGGAGAATTGTCGCCAAGCTCCCACCTGAGTGGAGCAACTTCATTGCGGACATACACCATAAGAAGATGGAGGTGGATCTTTAGCGTCTCTTGTACTGAATTCATGTTGAAGACGAGTTGAGGGCTTAACTCAAAGTGGACATCCTGTCCAAACAGATGGCCAAGGTCAACTTAGTGCAAGGTGAAGACTCTAAGGGGAAGCAGAAGGCTTCTCACAAGAAAAAGGACTTCAACCATCTGAAGGTTAAGTCGGTTTCGTTCAAGCCAAAGCCTAAGGCTGATAGGGCTTGTTTCAAACCACTTCAAGAAGGACTACAGATCAAAGCCCAAACCGAAAGGGCAAGGTAAGACTTAGTTGCTATGATAGCACAAGTTGAATCAACGGGCGTTGACACTGACTGGTAGGTGGACATTGGTGTATCTTGCCATATTTGCTCTAAGAAGGAGTTGTTCACCATATACAAGCCTATATCTGAGAAGGTTATGGTGACGAACCAGACACAAGCTGAAGTTCGTGGGATCGGAATGGTGGTACTGAATCTGACTTCGGAGAAGTCGCTGACGTTTCAGGATGTGAAGCACGTACCTATGGTAGCCAAGAATCTGATCTCTGGAAGTCTGCTCTGCAACGCAGGCTTGAGGATGGACATTAACGCTGGACAAATGGTTATGTCCCATAAAAGGACATACTTCGAAAAAGCTTTTTGTACCGAAGGGATGTTTAAACTTGAACTTGTAACTCCGACTGATAATGTTAATGCAGTCTGTGTTTCTGATTATTTTTTTGAGTTGTGGCATAATAGACTAGGACATGTTCATTATAAAAGAATTAACAAGATGCCTAGTCTAGGGCTTGGCTCTAAATGTGGGGGTAAGGAGTTGGAGAAGTGTGAAATCTGTGCACAGATGAAGATTACTAGAAAATCGTTGAAACGGGTAAACCAAAATACAGATATTCTAGAGTTGGTGTACTCAGATATCTGTGACTTCAAACAGTTCTCCACAAAGGCCGGGATGAAGTATTTTATTACTTTTATCAATGATTTCTCAAAGTACGCGTTCGTGTATTTGCTCAAGTCCAAAGATGAAACGTTTGAGAAATTTAAGGACTTCAAGCTGAAGCCGAGCGTCAAACCGGACAACTCAAGATACTTAGAAGCGATCAAGGTGGAGAGTATAAGTCTCATGAATTCGTATCGTTCTGCAGAGAACATAAAATTGTCAACGAGACGACTGCTCCATACTCCCCTCAATCAAATGGTGTTGCAGAAAGAAAGAACATAACATTAACAAAGATGATGAATTCAATATTGTTAACTGCGGGTCTTCCAAATTGCTTATGGGGTGAAGCTGTGCTTACGACTACTTCCATTCTGATTAGAGTGCTGTACGCAACCTTCGATGTCACTCCTCATGAACTTTGGTTCAAAGTTGGACTAAACTTGAATGTCATTCGAGCGTGGGGGTGTCTAGCGTATGTGAAGCTTTCGGACTGAGAAGATTCAAAAGCTGGGTACAAGGACGTCAAAGACAATCTTTCTGGGTTATGCTGAAAACAGTTATGTTAGGAGGTTTCTTGATAATGACACAAATTATATCATTGAATCTCGCGATGCATAATTCTTTGAAGACAAGTTTGCAAGGCACAAGAACATTGTTCTTGCGGACATTCTACGGGAGGCTGAAGCTCCAAACGAAGATGTAGTCCAAGAAGCTGTTGCAGAAACAACGATCGAACCAGAACTCGCAGAACCAGCATCTAAGCGAGTGAGGAGACAGAAGGACTTCGGAGAGGATTTCGTCACCTATCATGTGGAAGTAGATCCGCTTACCTATGATGAAGCGATGAAGACTAGAGACGCCGACTTCTGGAACGGGGCTATTAATGATGAGTATGACTCGATAACCTCCAAGAATACGTGGGTGTTGGTCGACCTAAATGAGCAAAATCAATCGGATGTAAATGGATCTTCAAAAATAAGATGAAGACCGATGGAATTGTTGACAAGTTCAAGGCTAGGCCGGTGGCCAAGGAATTTTCTCATAAGCAGGGGATCGATTATTTTGACACATATGCTCCAGTAGCGCGGATGACGAGTATCAGGATGTTGATTGCTCTGAGTGCAATTCACAAGCTGATTATTCATCAGATGGATGTTAAAACCACTTTCATGAGTGAAGAGTTAACCGAAGATATTTACATGCAACAACCAGAAGGATTTGTCGTCAAGGGCCTTGAAGATAAAGTCTGCAAGTTGGTGAAATCATTATATGGTTTCAGGCAAGCTTCCAAGATGTGGCATGAGAAGTTTGATAAAGTCATAAGATCAAACGGCTACAGGGTCAGCGACACGGACAAGTGTGTGTACACAACCTTCGTTGACGGGAGAGGAGTTGTCGTTTGTCTGTACGTGGATGACATGCTGATCTTCGGTACAGATTTAGCATGTGTCACTGAGAGATAGAAGTTCCTCTCATCTAAGTTCAGCATGTAGGACTTAGGGGAAGCTGATGTTATCCTTGGGATAAAGATCATCCGGACGAAAACTGGAGTGACACTGTCACAATGTCATTACATTGGGAAAATGCTCGCACGCTATAGGTATCAGGATCTTACATGGATCGATACGCCATATAGGTGTGGCAAGAAGCTGAAGCCAAATCCAAGAAAAAAACGTCAGACAACTGGAGTATTCAAGCGTCATCGGGAGTTTGATGTATGCGACTACTGCCACAAGGCCTGACATAGCTTTTGCAGTGGGAATGCTAAGTCGGTTCACGAGCAATCCAGGTGTGGAGTACTGGAAAGCTGTGAAGAGGGTAATAAGATACCTCAAGAGGACTCAGAAATATGCACTGTACTACTGCGGAGATCTAGCAGTAGTGGAAGGCTTCAGTAATGCAAGCTGGTACTCATAAGTAGAGAGTGAAAGGTCCACAGGAGGATATTTCTCCATGGGTGGAACTGTTATATCGTGGAAGTCGAAAAAGCAGACTATGTTCTCATACTCGTCTATGGAATCTGAGTTTTATGCACTGACAGCTGCAGCAGATGAAACAAAATGGCTTGTAGCTCATATATGATCTTCCAATAGTTAGTATGCAGATTCCGGCGGTACCAATATACTGCGACAACCAGGCAACTACAGCAGTGACATCAAATCTCTTTAATGGCAAGAAGAGAACTGTGCGATTGAGGCACAGGACGGTAAGTGATCTTATCAAAAGAGGAGTCATTGTCGTAGTTGATGTTCGGAGCCTGGAAAATCTGGCGGATTTGTTCACCAAAGCTCTCAAGCGCCAGCTGGTCGAAGACACAACAAGAAACATAGGCTTAGAGATATTCTGATATTGTATCTTTGTAATTCTACAATAAAAGTTTTATGTTATTAGTTTAAAGAGAAATGTACTAGACATCTAGCTTTTGGTTCAAAGAAGGATCATTGACTAGAATAATATCAGGAACAGTGGGTAGTCCTTTAAGATATTAAGGGATTACGGACCCAGAACCACTGTTGTCTACTATTTATTCTTTTGATAGAACAACTCCTGTGGAAGGATGGCTTAGACGTCTTAATGAGTTTTCGGACATTTTGAATGTCCGGCGTGCTTACAGGAAGCACGGGTAGAGCAGCACTACGAAGGAGCGTAGTACTCCATGCTACAGTGGGATGACACCATAAGAGGTACCTATAGAGGGTAAAGCCTCGGTTTCGGACCATGTCATAGCGGAGTAGCACCGCACATAGACAAGTGGCTTAATGTTGTAGAATGAAGAGTGGTAGACATCACTACAAAGAGGTGGGACCTCATGTTACAGTGGTGTGACACCACCAAGAGGTACCTAGAAAGGGTAAAGCCTCGGCTTCGCGAGTCATGTCATTGCGACGTAACACCGCAAGAAAGTAAAAGGCTTCATGCTGGGTATGTTGGTACTACAAAGAGGCTGGGCCTCATGCTACAGTGGTATAACACTATGATGAGGTATAGCCTCGGCTTTGGGCCATGTCATAGCGGCGTAGCACCGCAAGGAAGCGAAATGGTTCATGCCAAGACTCTTTAAAAGAACTCACCTAGAATGTATGGAAAGAGATATAGGCCCTCTTGAGGGTAAGATTGTAGACACCCAATATACATACACCGAAACCAGGCGGGCATAGGGCCTCTAATATGCAACCGGAAGCACAATTGATGTCATTATATGATTGGAAAGAATTGCAGCTATGGTGCAGAATTCTAGGCTTGGTCCATTCTTGTATCATATTGTTATTTAACCCATGCGGAAAGATTCAAGTCGAAGCGACATCTATCCTAATGTATGTATGATGGACAGACACCGTGGGGAACGCTCAACCCACATATTGAGATATGTGGAAGATTGTTGGTGTTTTTGCCTTTAGCTTAGGAAAGATAGTCCCACATTGGCTACACCAAATGATGAGTATCTCAGTATAATGCTTTGTTTGTGTTGAGGTGTGCACATGGATGGGTGCCATGGGGGGCATTTTTCTAGGAGAAAAAATGATTAACTCCTCGAAGAAAGCATTTATGTTTTTTGTCATCTCTCATGTCCATTAGGAGCCGAGTCCCAAAGGGACTTAGCGACTCGAACTCGGACTCCATTGGTTCAAAAGTCTGTTGAACACGTACGAATGTTCTATAACATCTTCAGCTTTGTTCTCCATCTCCTCTTACTCGTCCTTCACCGTCAATGGCTTCATGGATTGGAATTCCCCGACATGACTTTATGAAAGTGTTGTTCTACTATAGATCTTTGTCCTTTCTTTGTAACAACTCGACTTCTTCACCTCGAGCCATTCGAGCATATTCGTAGTTTTCGTCACCGTTGTCTATTTTTTGGATCTTCACTCGATCTTCAACGAGAGTACCGATCCACGAAAGCAAACTTTGATACAATTTTTTGTGGATAAACACGAAAACTATACCCTTCAAGAATCCCACTCAGCATCATCAAGGTCTCTGCATTATTGACGAACGAAGGTCACCTCTTGCAAAGAAACAAAGATCACACACGACGTAAAGAACACAACCTATTTTTTTCTCTCTCTTAAACTATTGGTGTCTCCCTAAGACCTTGTGAGCAACAAGGCCTTGTTTTGGTTGGAAGGATGGAAAAGTGAAAGGAAGGAAAGAGAGTAGTATATTGTTTCCTTCCATATGGAAAGGAAAGATTATTTCCTTGCTTTGTGTTTGGTTAGAAGTATGGAAAGAGAAGAGATGCACTTTTCTTTGTTTTGTGCAGAAAGAAAAATGAAAAGAAAGAAAGTAAAAAATATAGGTTTTTCCAATTCTATCATCAACTAGAACACTTATTTACCATTTGACTTCGTTAATTATTTTTAAATAATGTAGTTCATATGGGAGCATAATTGTTAATTAATAAAAACCTCCACTTTTCCTTCCACTTTTTGAAGGATTGAATTTCTTAGGTTACGAGGGAACATTAATTCCTCCACTTTTCGTTCTACTTTTTTTTTCCATACCAAACAATAGAAAATGAATTATTCCCTCCACTTTTCCTTACTCCATTTTCCTTCCTCCCACTTTTCTCTCCTACCAAACACACCCTAAGATTCTCTCCCAAGGGACCCTCGACCCCTTTAGATAGCATTGCAAAACAAAAATCTGAAACTGACTTCCACTTTTGCCTCCAACAGGTCGGCAGGTCACTAAGACCAGTTGACTGCTCATGTAATAGAAACTTCTTGTGGTACATAGTTCCTCTCTATAAAAGGTGTAGGTAGGACAGAAACACTAAAACTAGATTGAGAATAAGTAAACTTTTACCGTGGGATCCTAAGTTTACTATTTTGATTCTGTATGTTGATGGTTCTACTTATCACTTGTGATTTTTGGCTTGATACGAAGTTGTCATATTACAGAGCATAGAAAGACTAGTTAGACTAGGTTAGATTTATACCTTTCAGTTTGTCGAAAAGAAATTCATATAAGCACCGGAGTCATAACCTCTGTAGTCTGTACATATGCCAATAGTTTTTACTTTGTCTCTATGTGAAGTAGGCTGACGACTTTTAGTAAGGTATGGATCTCCTAAGAGATAAAACAGTCTTCTCTGTAGGAAAGAAAGCAGGAAAGATCCAAATCCGAAAGTAGTATTTTACTTGATAGACTGTGTTGTTTCCTTCAACATTGAAAGCGAAAGGTTCTTTTGTATAGATGCCAACAGTTTTTATTTTTGTGTCTTGTGAAGTAGGCTAATGAATTTTAGTAAGGTATGGATCTCGTAAAAGATTAAAAAAAAAAGTCTTCTCTGTAAGAAAGAAAGCAAGAGTGATCAAATCCGAAAAGTAGTATTTAGTATTTACTTGATATTTTGTCAAAAAGAAAATCATATAAGCACTGGAGTCATAACTCTGTACAGATGCCAATAGTTTTTACTCTGTGAAGTAGACTAATGACTTTTAGTAAGGTATGGATCTCATAAAAGATAAACACTCCTCTCTGTAGGAAAGAAACCAATCAAATCTGAAAGTAGTATTTACTTGATAGATTGTGTGTCTGTATAGATGCCAACAATTTTTACTTTGTGTCTGTGTGATTTAGGCTAATGACTTTTAAGGTATGGTTCTTGTGTGTCTTCTCTGTAAGAAAGAAAGCAAGAATGATCAAATCTGAAAAGTAGTATTTACTTGATAGATTGTGTGTTGTTTCTGTTGAATATTTAGGAGTGATTCGTCTTTTTATTGATAATCTCTTGGCTATATATATAGCCTTACAATCCTCCATCTTACATAAAAACCTCTAATACATTCTAATATACCAACACTCCTCAAGATGGGCAAAAAATATTCGCTAAGCTCATCTTGTCACATCCCTAATCATATTTACAGAGGTAAGTCCCTTGGTCAGACAGTCTGCTACCTGATTCATGGTTGGAACGTGGCCTAGCTCCAGTAGTCCACTGTCCAACTTCTCCTTGATGAAGAACCTATCGATCTCGATGTATTTGGTCATGTCATGCTGCACTGGATATTGGCGATACTGATGGCTGATTGGTTGTCATACTACAACTTCATTTTGGCTCCTTGATCCAGCTTCAGCTCCACCAATATATTCTTCAACCATAGCAGCTCTGCAACTTTCAAGGCCATAACTCTGTACTCCGCTTCAGCTGTCGATCTGGCCGTCACTGACTGCTTCTTACTCCTCCAAGAGACCAAGTTGCCTCCTACAAATATGCAGGTAGACCTCCTGTCATCAGCACAACTAGTCCAGTCAGAGTCACAGTAGCCCTCGATGCTCACCTGATCATTCTTTCTGAATATTAGTCCCTTTCCGGGGGGCACTATCACGCCCCGCTCCCGTAGGAGCGATCGTCCTCGCTAAGGCGTGATGCCGCACGGGCCTAGGTTGCGCCCGTGCAAGGCCAAGTCCAGAAACGGCCGATTTGAGCTAGGCCATAGAGTCGCATAGAGTGTCCCCATTTGCAGCGGAAAGTAAATGAACACAAATTGAAGCGAATTCAAACTCTTTATTGATATTCAATAAGTTTACAAGCGGCGCTAGGCCGAGTTTACAAGTCGCTCAAGCTCTCTCTCTCTCTGAAACAAAAAAAGGCGTGCCAAGTGGCTTACAAGATGGAATGATTCATGGCGATGTTCCGATACATTATGTCCTGTATAGGGTGCTTCAGCTTCTTGCAACGTCCTAAGGCCCCGGAGTTGGCTATCTCCGCGCCTTAACATGTTCGATGGAAGCTCCGCATCCGTCGGCGTTTCCTGCATCCTGCAAGCAGACTGTGGGATTATCAGTACATTGTTATGCACTGGTGGGGAGGCTAGCTCGTCCACAATGCTATCATTACCAAACACGTTTCATTCACTTTTGTGCATCTCTATCATTCATTGTCTTTCTAATCTTGCCTTAGGATCAATTTTATGGCATATGTCATAACCTATCCCGTGTTGCCAAATTCAAGTGTCGCATGGAAATACATGCACGACTTACCCATACTTACCGTCCGGCCTTTCCTGTCCCAAGTAAACCAAGTTAGTCAACAATTCATGTGTAATAACATAACGTAATTCTTGGAAACATTCAATATCAAGGGCGTGTCCCTGCCTAAGTTTCTAGCGCGTCGTAGGCGTATTCTCTAACTCATTGTACGAAGTATTCATTATCATTTGGTGTGATACATTTCAAGCCGTTCAGTAAGCGATTGTTCATTTAACTTAGACTACTTTGATTTCAATGCAAGGACTTGCACGTGGATAGCCACCAGCAAAGTCCTCTTAATCTATATGCACCGGTCGCTGGCATGACAAGCCATTTTGGATATTTTCCTTTGGTATTTTTCAACTTAGCGTAGGGTGATGGCTGGTACACCCCGTTAAGTCTCTTGAATATACCCTGCACTTACGTCTCTTGGTGCCCAAGCCCGCACCCAAGCAGCCCGTAAGCCCCGTTTTGATTCCGCCTAGGCCGGCCACGGTATACTCCACACAACGCCCGTGCCGCAGAATCCTTCCACTACACGGCCACGGTATACCCCCCCCATCGCCCGTGCCGTTTGTCCACGACCATTTCGTATTATCTTGTCATTTAAACTTAGCAGCTATCTCCGAGCCGTAGGCTAACCCTTAGCCATAATGCGTTATCGACCAGGTTGGCGTCCGTGCAGCGCGGGTAGCGAGCCCCGTTGCACGTGTCCGTCACACCTGTCGCTAACCATTCTTTCCTTTCTTATCTTTCATGTATTCTTTCTTTTCTTTCTTTCTTTCACTTGTTCGTTCGTTCATTGATTCATTCACGTATTCATTCATTCGTTGATTCATTCATTCACGCATTACGCAACTCCCAGTACGGGAGTCGCCTTGGCGACCCATCGGTCCCATAGTCTTTCAATGTTGCTATACTCTACTCGGAACGACTATGTTGATAGTCTTCCCGTTTCATTGTTGTAAACCATTCATTGTTTCATTGTTGAACGCATAAGGGACATTGAACGTAAACTTGTGCCGTAGCACGAGCGTGGAGCGCGGTGCGAGAGTTCTCGTATTTTCCATGTTCTTTTCCATATTCTATACAAGCATACAAGATGGGATTAATCCCTTAGCTAGGTGCATTGAGTCATTTATTAGCATGCACGGTGTTATCGTCTAGCGATTCTTGTGATAGTGTTAGTATTGTTAAGTGTCTAGGCTAAGCAAAGACGGGTTCATCGGAGCCACCCACCTTAGCGATGTTCGCATCGGCCGAGCGATACTCTGAGCGCGCCTTTGAAAGTCTAAGTCTGGATTCATCTTGACGGGCCAATGTAAGTCTTGCATCGATTCTTCATCAAGTCGATGCCAACTTTTCGGGTCGACGACTCGTTTGAGTCGTTGCACTTGCCGTTTGAATCGGCGTTCCGCTAGGGCGGAGCGGATCATTACATAATACACCACTCAAAATAAGTCTCGTCCTCGAGACTTCTTGAGTGCAGGTCATCATATCATTCCTTTACTCGTGTCGTCGTGTTTCTTAGACAATTCTATCGAACGGCTCTATCGTTCGATGGCATCGAACCATACTCGATACTTTTCTAAGTTCCGTGTCGCATACGTTTGGTCGATTTTTATTGAATAACTTTTCATTCATTTTAGATTTGTTGGCACTTATTCAATTCAAGTGTTTCTTCGTCTTGGTTGCTATTTCTTCGTGTCATGGGACTAAAAATGGTCGCACGAGGCACGTTGTAATTCATCAAATGCGCGGGTCGTGGGTTGAGGCAAACTCACTTTCGTTTATCTCGGTCATTGAGATGACCCGATTCGCTTCTGAAGCGTTCGTGTCCACGAAATCAGTATGATTTCTTCCTAGCGGGGTCGACCAAGTCTAAGTAATTTTCGTCCAATTCAAGACCAAGTATTTACTATCATCGAGTATATCTTCCTATCAATGGTTCAATTCGTTATACCAACTTTTACTTTTCACGATATCGATTCCATATCATTCGCTTGTTTAGGGCCAAATCTTGGTGTCGTTCACGCACACTCTGCTCACACGTTTCTTTCATTCCGAGCCACGCTCGTACTAGTATCATTCCTTTCTTTTAACACGATCTCAATCCCCGATACTTTCCATTCCTCAAGTCTCGTTTGGAATTCAACGTGTCACTTGGTTGGATCGTGCACGCATTCCAGGCGTCCCTAAAATACATGCATTCACCAAATCGTGTGATAGAGAATTCGTCATTTTCATTCGAGTCGCATCGTGCACATACTCCAGCGTCCCTGAAATATATGCATGTCAGCCGAGTCTCGTGAGCAGGGTTTCCTATATTCGTGATTCATGCTATCCATCCATGCCAATCCTCAAGATCAATCTTTCGATTGCTAACAATTGGAACAGGGCGTCTCGCCTAACCGCTAGGCTATTTCTTTACGAGGCTAAATCAATGTCAGGATTGGAATCATAGTTTCCCAACAATAATGTCAACACTGACCCCAATCCTAGGGTCAAACCAAAGTCGGTAGTACGGGAGGTTTTCTACCCAAGCTCGCGTCACTCAGATTTCTAAACATCGAGCACGATCACCTATTCGCATCAACGTATTCGTTGCGCATATTCGAATCCATTCAAATCACCCAATCGACCTACTTCACATATCCATTCTAACCAATTCATGTATTCGATCACGAGGTCATCCAGCTCGACAATACATTGCGTCCCAATCTCACGCGAGTCCGATCATCCACGGTGGTTCATGAATCACCATGCAACGCTCCCGTGGAATAATCATTCTAATCGGAACGTAACTCTTGTTTGAGTTTAGACCAACTCATTCTCGATATGCGGTTTGGACCTACTCAATCCTCAAGTTCAATCATCAAATACACTGATTCATTCTCGAGTTTACCTTCGCGTCAAACCACAAGTCGAATCAATCAAATTGCCATGCCGTCCAAGTTCAATCACTCCCGCTGTATGAATCACCATATCAGCGCTCACGCGGCTCCTAATCCGGCGCGACGCATGTGCGAGGCTGGAGTTGCACTCGCATAAGACAAGAACGTCAACGTTGTGGTTGTCAACGAAGCAAATCCAAGCATTCTCATTTTTATCCAATCCAAATCAATTTGACAGTCTGACCGTCATGCGTTCAACTAGAAAATCCTCGAGCCAAGTCTATCTTTTCCTAGACACATTTTTAATATCCCAAGTATAGCATCCAACGGAATAATGACATTTGCACGATCGTCATTCGTCGAGTCAGAGTACCCCCGAGTTATCGCATATCGATCTTTGATACGCCTCAATACCATCGACGATATGCGTAACCTGACGATCTTCCTTTGCAACCGATTTCGAGTCATGCGTTGATGCTGTTGTCCGAGTTGGATATTCCACAATTTCATTTAATATTCAAGATCAAGTTCAACTGCTATTCCTCAAGCTAGTTTCAAGATCGTTGTTCAAACTCAAGTCACAATTCATTTGAATCAATCCGAAATCGTACGCGCGATCCTCTAAGTTTCCTCGATTAAGACCATTCATTTTCATTCATCGTTCCGAACCATTTTCTAACTCGCGTTGCCCATTGACAAGTTGTCCAGCGACATCTCGTTCGGGACTTTTGAAGTCACGGCCAACTAAGCGTGACACGTTCTAAGGCTTTGCGCGATTGCATCGCTTGCCGACATACTCGTACGATCCGTAAATCCTTTAGTCTCGCTCGAACAATTTCTATGACGTCCATACACCACTCAGGGTTCGAGCCACTCGACTAGTCGTCGACACTCATTCTTATTCTTCTCCGAACCTATCACATACACCACTCGGATTCAAGCCATACGATCTAGTCAATCACGTTCGTGTCATGCGCTAAGACATCCTTCAGATTCGTTCGACGAATCTCTAGCGTAATCGCTCACGTCGCCTCGACGTACTAAGTCGTTCGCACTACTCCTCAAAATCCGAGCCAATCTTTCGGGTACGCCTAAGCGTTAACTCGATAGCGTTCCTATCGATAGACACTCAAAGTGTATCTCCGTTCTCAATCGAGCGATACTTGATATCGCTCGCAACCCGATTGCACCCAAAAGTCGAGGTGCGCAACACGCGGACTAAGTTGTGCCGCATAACCATCTCGTGCAGACTATATTCCGAGTTTGCACGCTCAATTGCTAGGGTCATCGTAGGACTAGTTAGGCATACACGCGACATGTTAACTTTAGCACGTGTTTTCATTCAAGACAAGTTGACACCGTTCGGCACAAAGGCCTACCGATGCATTCGGCGATAGCCTACCAATGCGTTCGATTGAACGCCTGAACGAGCTTTTGAAAATATTAGACTTATTGTATGGAACATCCCAAGGCACAATGAGAGAGAGCGTACACTTCTTTTTCCAACGACGAGCTTTCAAAACTGAGAAATCGACGTGAAGTCCAAGGACGTAAAGCCGTGCTCTGATATCAATCTGTCACGCCCCGCTCCCGTAGGAGCGATCGTCCTCGCTAAGGCGTGATGCCGCACGGGCCTAGGTTGCGCCCGTGCAAGGCCAAGTCCAGAAACGGCCGATTTGAGCTAGGCCACAGAGTCGCACAGAGTGTCCCCATTTGCAGCGGAAAGTAAATGAACACAAATTGAAGCGAATTCAAACTCTTTATTGATATTCAAGAAGTTTACAAGCGGCGCTAGGCCGAGTTTACAAGTCGCTCAAGCTCTCTCTCTCTCTGAAACAAAAAAAGGCGTGCCAAGTGGCTTACAAGATGGAATGATTCATGGTGATGTTCCGATACATTATGTCCTGTATAGGGTGCTTCAGCTTCTTGCAACGTCCCAAGGCCCCGGAGTTGGCTATCTCCGCGCCTTAACACGTTCGATGGAAGCTCCGCACCCGCCGGCGTCTCCTGCATTCTGCAAGCAGACTGTGGGGTTATCAGTACATTGTTATGCACTGGTGGGGAGGCTATCTCGTCCACAATGCTATCATTACCAAACACGTTTCATTCACTTTTGTGCATTTCTATCATTCATTGTCTTTCTAATCTTGTCTTAGGATCAATTTCATGGCATATGTCATAACCTATCCCGTGTTGCCAAATTCAAGTGTCGCATGGAAATACATGCACGACTTATCCATACTTACCGTCCGGCCTTCCCTGTCCCAAGTAAACCAAGTTAGTCAACAATTCATGTGTAATAACATAACGTGATTCTTGGAAACATTCAATATCAAGGGCATGTCCCTGCCTAAGTTTCTAGCGCGTCGTAGGCGTATTCTCTAACTCATTGTACGAAGTATTCATTATTATTTGGTGTGATACATTTCAAGCCGTTCAGTAAGCGATTGTTCATTTAACTTAGACTACTTTGATTTCAATGTAAGGACTTGCACGTGGATAGCCACCAGCAAAGTCCTCTTAATCTATATGCACCGGTCGCTGGCATGACAAGCCATTTTGGACATTTTCCTTTGGTATTTTTCAACTTAGCGTAGGGTGATGGCTGGTACACCCCGTTAAGTCTCTTGAATATACCCTGCACTTACGTCTCTTGGTGCCCAAGCCCGCACCCAAGCAGCCCGTAAGCCCCGTTTTGATTCCGCCTAGGCCGGCCACGGTATACTCCACACAACGCCCGTGCCGCAGAATCCTTCCACTACACGGCCACGGTATACCCCCCCATCGCCCGTGCTGTTTGTCCACGACCATTTCGTATTATCTTGTCATTTAAACTTAGTGGCCATCTCCGAGCCGTAGGCTAACCCTTAGCCATAATGCGTAATCGACCATGTTGGCGTCCGTGCAGCGCGGGTAGCGAGCCCCATTGCACGTGCCCGTCACACCTGTCGCTAACCATTCTTTCCTTTCTTATCTTTCATGTATTTCTTCTTTTCTTTCTTTCTTTCACTTGTTCGTTCGTTCATCGATTCATTCACGTATTCATTCATTCATTCGTTGATTCATTCATTCACGCATTACGCAACTCCCAGTGCGGGAGTCGCCTTGGCGACCCATCGGTCCCATAGTCTTTCAATGTTGCTATACTCTACTCGGAACGACTATGTTGATAGTCTTCCCGTTTCATTGTTGTAAACCATTCATTGTTTCATTGTTGAACGCATAAGGGACATTGAACGTAAACTTGTGCCGTAGCACGAGCGTGGAGCGCGGTGCGAGAGTTCTCGTATTTTTCATGTTCTTTTCCATATTCTATACAAGCATACAAGATGGGATTAATCCCTTAGCTAGGTGCGTTGAGTCATTTATTAGCATGTACGGTGTTATCGCCTAGCGATTCTTGTGATAGTGTCCGTATTGTTAAGTGTCTAGGCTAAGCAAAGACGGGTTCATCGGAGCCACCCACCTTAGCGATGTTCGCATCGGCCGAGCGATACTCCGAGCGCGCCTTTGAAAGTCCAAGTCTGGATTCATCTTGACGGGCCAATGTAAGTCTTGCATCGATTCTTCATCAGGTCGATGCCAACTTTTCGGGTCGACGGCTCGTTTGAGTCGTTGCACTTGCCGTTTGAATCGGCGTTCCGCTAGGGCGGAGCGGGTCATTACAGGCACCCTTCAAGTATCTCAGAATCTGGTACACTGCGTCAATATGATCCTTCCTTGGGTCATACATGTAGCGACTCACCACACTTACTGCAAAGCAGATATCAGGACATGTTTGGCTCAAATAGATTAATTTGCCTACCAGTCTCTGGTATCTGTCCCAGCCAACTGGTTCTCCAGCCTCAGCACCCAGCTTGAACCTCTGATTGATCGACGTCGCTGCAGGTTTGCATCCCAACATTCCTGTCTCTGTGAGAAGGTCCAGCGCATACTTTCTCCGAGAAAGAACAATCTCCTATGCTTCTCGAGCAATCTCAATCCCAAGAAAGTACCAAAGAAGGCCAAGGTCTTTCATCTCGAACTCCTTGCCAAGCTTTTTCTTGAGTCAGACAATCTCCTGCTCATCATCTTCTGTGATAATCATATCGCCCATATACGCCTCAAGCATGATGATGTGGCCTCCACTCCGACGGAAGAACACAGTATGATTAGCATTGATCTGCTGATATTCCATCCCTATCATCGTCCTCCTGAATCTGTCAAACCACGCTCGAGGAGACTGCTTCGTTCCATAGAGGGACTTCTTCAACCTGCATACCTTGTCCACTGTCTTATCGATGCAGAATCCTGGTGGTATCTCCATGTAGCCCTCCTCCACTAGATCTCCATGAAGAAACACATTCTTCACATCCAGTTGGTGTAGCTTCCATCCACCATTCACTGCCAAAAAAATCAGGGTCCTGACGGTGCTCATCTTCGCCACTGGTGCAAAGGTCTCGTCGTAGTCAATGTCGTACGTCTGACTGTATTCTTTTGCCACCAGTCGAGCCTTGTAGCGCTCAACCTGTCTATCTGGGTTTTGCTTCATAGTAAAGACCCACTTGCATGCGACTACCCTCTTTTCCTCTGGCAGTTTTACCAGTTTCCAAGTGTGATTTTTTTTCAAGAGCCCCTAACTCCTCGTGCATCGCCGTTTTTTACTTTAGATCGTTCTTGGCAACCTGCCAATTGTTAGGTACAATAATGTATCCAAAGACGTAATGAATGTTCCATGAGAAGAGATGTTATCATATGGAACAAACTGAATAAGGTCCCAACCGTATCTATCAGGAGAATTTTTTGCATTGCTGTGAGTGGTCCCTCCGTACTGATAATGGTGTGGGAGGAGTAGGAAGAATGATATCACCTGAAGGAGAATCTGGTGGTGGTGGTGTAGGTGTCTCAGGAGTCGAGACGGACGCAGGCAAGGGACTTGGCACTGACACTATAGATACTAGTCATGCAGTTTGCTTTTCTTTCCTTCTGTAGGTAAGTAACTTTTTCTGAGTCGTGGGCCTAATACCTCTCATCTCCTCCCCCTCTTCCCCTTCACTCTTCTGCTCATCCTCAACCGCTTCTCCATGCCATACTCCTAAATCGGTCACCAAACTCTCACTAATCTCCCTCTCTCGTCTCATACTCTCAGTATCAGGCGAGTTGTCCATGGATGAGGTTCCCTCCTGACGGTAGTATGGCTCAAGCTCCCTGAAGTGAACATCCATGCTCACAGACCTCTTCTTCTCTACTGGGCTCTAGCACACGTACCTCTTCCGAGTCGCCGAATGGCCCACGAAGACATACTTGACTGCTCTAGGGTCAAGTTTTTTAACAGACGGTCTGTTGTCCTTCACAAAACATACGCAACCAAACACCTTCAGCGGGAGTATCACACTATTATTTTTTTGCTATATCTCGCATGGAGACTTCCATCCCAGTACCTTCGAGGGCATCCTGTTGATCAGTTGAGCTGCTGTCAACACTGCATGCCCCCACAAACTCTGTGGGACATTCAATGACGATCATCATGCTCCTTGCCACCTCTAGAAGGTATCTGTTCTTTCTTTTTGCCACTCCATTATGTGCTGGTGTGTATTCACAGGTGGTCTGATGCTTATCCCTTGGGCTGACAGATATTCCTCATGTGCTTTGTTGGTATACTCTGTCCCATTGTCAGACCTCAGTACCTTCACCACTGCTCTGTACTGAGTCTGGACATGTTTATGAAAGTCTCGAAAACAGGCAAAGACATCACTCTTATTTTTTATCAAATAAAACCAGGTAACACGAGAGGAACAATCAATAAAAGAAACAAAATACTTGTAACCATTCATAGTAGTTGTGGCGCACTGCCCCCAAACATCAGAATGTATAATATCAAAAACAGAAGAGCTCCTATGGTCCGCACTAACATATGAGCTCCTAGTAAGTTTGTCTAAATTACATGCATCACATACTAGTTTCTTCTTATTTGCTTTCTCATAAATAGATGGATACAACCTACTCAAAATACCAAAAGATGAGTGTCCCAACCGCCTGTGGTGGAGTATCAGTGTATCCTCGGCACTCATCTTCGGTCCTCCCATTCCCGTCTTCTCTGCCACAGACACTAATGTCGAATTCGGTTCTTTCCGATCCAGGTACCACGGTCCATCATGCCAAGTGCCAGTCCCATGACTTCGTTCCGTCTCCTTCTCCTGGAAGATCACCTTAGAAATATCAAAAGAGACGATGCATTTTAGTTGGAGGATTATAGAACTAATGAACAAAAGAATGACTGAAAAAGGAGCATGCAAAATATTGGATAATTTTACTGAATCTGTACAATCGACATTACCCTTACCGACCATTGGCTGAAAAGTACCATCAGCTGTTTGAATGCTATCCATCGAGGCTAGGTGAGTGTAGAGAGAGAACTCACTAGCATTCCCTGTCACGTGTCGAGACACACCCGAATCGACAATCCACTCCGACGATCTAAGGGAAGACATAGATGCAAGGGCGAGTGAGTCGTCAGTACCTTCCGATGGATGGGCATACATGTCAGCGTTGCCTCTGGCAAAGAATGAGGTGGACGTCTCCTTGGTCCCACTCCTCCTGTCTCCATCGCTTGACTCTATCTGCTTCCTCCTGAGTACCTCCAGCATGTCCAGCTGTGCATGATCCTCCTCAGTATAGGCAGCATCAGCTCCCTTGCCTTCTGCTACCATCAAGTTCGTCCGATAACCTCTTCGACCACCCCGTCGACCCCCACAACTACGGTCATGTCCTCCAAACTGTCCACGTCCACCACCTGAATCTTCCTCCTTAGGTAGTTTGGTGCAAACATACCTCAGATGGCCCACCTCACCGCAGTTGTAGCACTGCCGGGGCTCTCTCTTAGGTCCTGTGTCGCCTGAATTGGCAACCGCCAGTGCTGACTTCACTTCAAGAGGACCACCTGTTCCTGCCTGCAGCTTGGTGCGAGTCTCCTTCTGGATCATGGCCGAGATAGCCTCCTCAATGTAGGGATCTTCGGTTGGGCTAGAAGTAGTACTTTCCTCTGAGCAAACGCTGCGACCACTCCCCTAAGAAACTTCATCGTCCTCTCTTGCAGACATACCTGTCTCTCCTTACACTTCGGG
Source organism: Iris pallida (assembly GCA_029216955.1). NCBI lineage: Eukaryota > Viridiplantae > Streptophyta > Magnoliopsida > Asparagales > Iridaceae > Iris > Iris pallida. The sequence continues at coordinate 21,321,218 of JANAVB010025198.1, read as the reverse complement.
TCCTCACAGCTCGTCCGGTCTGAGGAGTTACCGTAATCCAACCGCAGACGCTCCAACTCTATGGCATACTCCTGCACCGTCTTCCCCCCCTGTACGGTGTCGTCGATCTTCCCCTTGATCTGGAAAACCGTCAAGTTATTTTCCACACCATCGTAGGTCCTCCTCAATTTATTCCACACGTCCTTTACCATCTCAAGGCCATCTACTGTGGTGGCGATCGATTGGACTAAAGAATTGAGGAGCCAAATGTATACCACCATATGAGTGGACTTCCACTCGTCGTGTTCTGCCAATCCTTCATCCGGCTCTGTCTTCTCTCCTGACAAAAAATCCTTCAGGTTCTTCCCTGCGAGGGTTCTCCTCACCCGTCGTGACCAACTCAGGTAGGTAGCCGGTCAATCAAGCTTCAAATCGATGGAGGTTAGCTCCAACTTCGTCGGTGTTCGTGTCGCGCTTTCACCAGCCGGCAGTTTCATCAACTTCATCAACGTTGCGACCTCTGCAGGGTCCAACTTCTTGATGATCTTCTCCATCGATCCTTCTTTTCTCCAATCACCTCACACCCGTTCCACGATTCATGTTCGTCATCTTCGTCCTTTCCTATACCCGTTCATGTATCTCTCCTATCGGGTCTAGGCCTTCAATGTCAACGTCCGGAACGTCCCGCGGGAGAGATCGGAAATCGCGACAGAAGGCTCCTGCGGGCTCCGCGGGAGTCGCGGCTTCGTGGTGGTGATGCCGGCGGTGTTAGCGGTGGTGGCGGGCGAGCGGCGCGGCGACGGCGGCGGTGCGGCAGCGGCTAGGGTTTGGGAGCGGTGGTGGCGGCTAGAGTTTGGGCTCTGATACCATGTTGAATATTTAGGAGTATCGTTTTTTTATTGATAATCTCTTGGCTATATATATAGTCTTACAACTCTCTATCTTACATAAAATCCCCTAATACATTCTAATGTACCAACAGTTTCCTTCAGTATTGAAAGTGAAAGGTTCTTTGTATAGATGCCAACTGTTTTTACTGTGTCTGTGAAAGTAGGACTTTTAGTAAGGTGTATGTACCATTTAAATTGTTATGTTCCTCTATGCATATATGGCATCAACACATTAGTTTGAAGTCTAGCTAGTATTTTTGAAATGTCAGCAAGAAACTCTAATATTTTATAAGCATGTGGCGAAGGGGCTATTTCTCGGTATAAAAACTACAAGTATAATATTGCATTTCTATCTTTTATAAAATTGCTTATAAAGATTTTTTTGGGTACTAATTTAACTAACCTTATTTGATGGGAGTGGGGTTGGGTTTTGATTATCTACAAACGACGTGAGAAATGTGTTGTTGCTGCTGAACCTCGCTTTGCTTTCTCAAAATGAACCTACTGGTCATATTTACTTAGAAATTATGTTGCAATACTAATAATTATATACTTCACTTGATCTGTCTCTGATGAAAATCATTGACATGTGCTTTATCAAATAATATGGCGGATGATGAGGAGCATGTGTTGGCAGCTACATATAAAGTGGCACATGTATAACAAGTCAACTAACTAGTAAACCAACATGTTTATAATCATTCTATAGGAGAACCTTGAACTTGCCCAAAAAAATTGAAATCAGCAATTTAGATTATTCATGTGAGCTTATTACACCTTACAAGTTTTGGTGTGTAAAGGAAGGATGATTTGGGTACTGGTAGGGAGGGGGAGTTGATCGAATTGATTTTCATCTAGGTTGTCGAATCGAGATGCATAACATGTATGAATTTGTTTGATTAGTGTATGGTGTGTCATATCATATCCTTTATTCTAAGATACATTGTTCTCTAGGAAATTTGATTGGAAATTAATGTAGTCATGCATAAATGGATAAGTTGAACACAGTGAGAAGGAGGGAGGGACACAATCCTTTTCACGCCTTCTCTAGTGTGGTACAGGTAACTTAGAGGATGCACAAATTGCACACTAATACTTGTCCTTTAAATCTTTCGATAAAAGTGCTCATATACCTGTTGTGTTATGATTTTGTTCTTTGTCTATGGTATCCTAGGTTAGTTGCAGGCTGCACACTAACATCTACTGTCCCCACTTGTCATTGGAACTTCGAAGTCACTAGTTCATCTCTGTTTACACTTTTTCCCCCCTTCCATTTGGAAAGCTATCACAGTCTGCTCTCTTTCCAGAGCTTTGACTGCCTTAACTCCGTTGGCTGGAGGTAACACATGCACCTTGGTCCCAGATATCACCCATTTATTATGAGCCACCAGTGGCATATACTAAGCTCTTGAATTCTTCTATCAATCTCCCATTCCTTCCATTTTTAAACTAAGAGGTATTCTCTGGGAACCACATTGGTGGTGCCCAATATTCATCTTTTTTGCTGACAGTTCTTGATTCCAATTCAATATCTTAACCGAAGGTTCGGCAATACTAGTAGATGATTAGTAGATGATGATATCTCCTAGACTTGCTATTATTTATTATTTGACCTGTGTGGAAGGAAGAGAAATGTTACTGAATAAGTGTAAGCTGGGAATCACACTACTCTCTGATAGAAGCATTCTATCTTGAGGATCAAGAATCTACATAACAATTCCTGAATTTGCTGAACAGACGACGAGTCCATTGTTCCCATGTTTTAGATCAACATACAGTACATCTTTCTCTACTTGGTTGGGCCTGGGTGTGGGGTTTGGTTTAGAACTTAGCAGCATCGGATTTTCTCATGAACATTTAATTCTACATTTCCATAAATCAGAAAGAGCTTTCTGAACTTTATGTGCGATAGGAGACAGTGAATACCCTATTTAAGGCCTCGTCTATTAGTTCTAATCAAGTGATGTACATTGGCGTCCCTCGGTCCCTGTAGAACTATTTGCATCAGACACATTTTTGTGGGAGGGGGATTTCTTTCTTTTGTTATTTTGAAGTTTGAACTAATATGAGATAGTGTCTCGAGTGGTGGTTTTATCTCATGGTTAGTTACTGGAGTAATTCTTTAGGAAATTAACCTTAAGTTTGTTTCAGATTTTAACAAGAAGTATTCTGTAAAGGGATGGATGCTTTTCTCCTATAATTCCTACAACTCTCTGTTTAATGCAAAATTATCATATTTATTGCAGGATATTTCCTACTTCTTGCACTGGTAATTGACAGACTGCATCATTATATCAGAGAGCTACGAGGGCTGAAAAAGAATGTGGAGGCTGTAACAAAACAGAACAGGGCATTGGAAGAAGTAAAAGGTGGGGGCTCGGATGAGATTAAAGAAAAGGAGAAAGAGATTGCTAGTTTGACCGAGCAGATAAAGGTACTGAAAACTGAACTGGAGGCAAGTACGAAGGAGACAAAAGCTGCAGAAGCTGATGCGTCGGCCCTAAGGAAACAATCTGAAGGATTTCTTCTCGAGTACGACCGCTTGTTGGAGGACAACCAGAATCTGCGGAACCAGTTGCAGTCAATCGATCGCAGCTAGTCACATTCAGATGGCAAGAAAGAACTGTTGAAACGTGGCAAACTGGTCCTTGTTGGATAGAACAATTGTTTTGCCTGAGAATCATAATTTTACAGTTTTATTAAGCATATTACTGATAGCTAAGTTAATTGTTTTGCTGTGTGTTTGGCCTTGGGTGAAGAGCATAATATTGATGTAGCTACTGCATTGCGTAGAAATGGAATTTTCAGCTGGGTGGTGTTATACAACTGTAGTCTCAGGAACACTATGTGCGTGTGTGTGTGTGTGTGTGTGTGTGTATGCCCAGAATGGTATTATGCTCATAGATTGTACTTTGTCTTACTAGTTTTGATTGCCGGTAATTTTAAAGCTTTGATTGATGATATTTGGTAATTCCTTAGTTTGTTGGTTAACTGCTTCAGAGAGATTTTTCAGAACATCACCTCTTTTCTCATTGTTGAGCACCATTTTGTGTTATATGGTGTCGGATGCTAGTTTTCTCTTTCTATGTATAGTGATTGACAATGTTCTCCAGTTAAACGTCTCATGTTATAATGTAACTGCCTCTTATGACACGGATAATATTTCATTGTTTCGACATTTTTGAACGTTTCTGATTGTATTCAAGCCATTGTTTCTGATGTATGTGCTTGTTTTTATTGCTGTGCTGTATAGAAGTCGAATGATTTAGTTACTGTTTGGAGGAAATAGTAGATAAATTTATCACCTGAGATTATTTAAGCAATTGAAGATGGTTTCTGTGGTGATGTGCAGAACTTAAGGGTGTGATTGGTTGCTAAGAAAGTAGAGGAAAACAGAAGGAAAATAAAAGTGTTTCCATGAAGAAATTAGAAATGACTACTGTTGCAAGTTGTTTGTTCATAGTTCATGCAATACGTGGTATGAGTACATGTTAATCTAAATATGCTTTATGGAAGATTTTATATTCTACACAAGTCAGGGACCGACAAGTGGGGTCAACTTACTCCACTGGAAAAATAAAATAAAATCAGAGTAGTCACGTGCTGATTCAAGTCCCCCAAAAAGAGCTTTTATTTATGATTTGTCTCCTCCTAGACTCCTAGGAGTTCAGCTCTCCTGATACTTGAACTTTCTTCGCTCTTAAATTTCTGCGCCCGCCCTTGTCGCCATTGTTGGTATCTTCCTTGGCATCACGTCATTTAAAAGAAGTGTTGTTGCCAAAAACTCTCAAATCCTATTTTGAACTTCACATTCTCTCTTGCTCAAGTTTTTAAATGGCAATTCCTGCGGAATCGTCTTTTTCCTATTAACTTACTCACAGAGCTAAAGGGATTAACAATAGAAGAAGTTCACAAGAGTTGTTTTGTTGTGCATCCACAGTAGTTTGATGACAGTTGGGCTCCTTAAAACTATCACAAATGTTATCATACGCTTGTCTATCTTATGATCTTGTAATTAAGCTGTCAATGTAGCGAGCCACTTACAAATGGAGAATATTTCTTGTATTTTATGTCGCATATTCTTCTTCTTGTAATGGTTCATTCATGCCGAGTCGAATGGCCGATATTGCTCCATACATATGTCAGTTTTCACCTGTGACGTCGATCTCTTACGGGTCACGTTGGGTCTGGAGAGTTGTTCTAAGCAGAAAAAGTTTGTCCAAGCCAGAAATCTTATCGGACTTACTCCTGGCGCGCCCAAGTTATGGCCACGGAGGGGTTCTCGCCACGTCGTAGAGTTCTGTTGAGAATCAATAAGGGACTTTTAGTCCCACATCGGAATTTGTAGTATGTAGAGGAGCTAGACTTCCTATAAGTAGTGAAGTAGTCCATCAATAAAATTACACCAACTATTATTTTCTACATGGTATCAAAGCCATAACTCTTTCTCTCTCTCTCTCTCCACAAAAAAAAAAAAAAAAAATTTTTTTTTTTAACTCTCTCTCTCTCTCTCTCCCCCCCCCCCGGAGCAGCAGCCCCCCCCCCCCCCCCCCCCCCCCCGGAGCAGCCCCCCGACCCCCCCCTCCCGGAGCAGTACCCCCCCTACCTCCCTCTCCCACTCTCGACATCAAAACCCTAACCCTAACCCTAGCCGCCAAAAAAAAGAAAAAAAGAAAAAAAGAAAAATAAAAATCAGTACCTTCTTTTTAGAAGATCTACTGCAGTTGCCTTCGAGAATCAGTACCTTCTTTTTAGAAGCTCTACTGTTGTTGCCTTCGAGACTCAGTATCTTCTCTTTAGAAGACCTACTGCTACGCATACGAAATCTCTTTAGATTTTCGTCTTGCTTCTGTTACGAAATCTCTTTAGATTTTCGTACACTCAGAATCCTTCTAGGATTTCTGTTGCGACGTGCTGCATACTTCGCCATGCAAGGAGACACAACTAAGTTTGGGTTGTCCGAACACGTCATAATGACGCGGTTCTAGTTGGTCGCATACACTCCAACATATCAGTGAGGCAGCTAGTTTGTTGTTTCCCCCCTGATCTCTATCTCAACTGTCAGAATATACAGTTGACGAAGACGCTACCTGAGATCAGGATTCACAGCAGATTGCTGACTAAGACGAAGACGAAGCAAACGACGACGACTCAGGAAACAACAAAACCTCACTGATTACAGTTGCAGAAACCATGGATTCCATCTATGGAAAGTTGACAGCAGAAGAGATGAAGGCCCTGGTCGAGGATCTCCTGACCAAGAGATTACCGGAGGCAACCTCACGCGTGACCCATACTGATGTGGATCCGTCACCGTATAGAATGGGGAAGTTGGACAAACTGGAGACGAAGCTGGAAGGCATGACCAACTACTTAAAATGGTCGCGACAGGCGATGCGGACGCTGAAGGGACGTGGCTTGGTTGGCTATGTAGATGGCCACACCAAGGCTCCGGTCGATCACTCCTCGAAAGAGTTTGCTGTATGGGAGATTGTCAACAATGTCGTGGCTGGTTGGTTGACAGCCTCTTTAACCGATCAAGTGTCAGGTAATGTTGAAGCAATGGAGGGAGCTGCTGATATCTGGAGAACATTGAAAGATATGTACTCCGGTTCAGGTAACCCAATGCGAGTCTTCCAACTGCAGGATGAACTCGAGCGGGTAGTCCAAGACGATCGTACCATATCTGAGTACGCCGCCTTGTTGAAGAAGTACTGGTCTGATCTTGACCATTATGATCCTCTTGGAATGGAGGATGCTCAGGTTGAACCGTCCTTCGCAAAATATTTCCAAAAATTTCTGGATTATATCTCGCGACAACGGATGATGAAGTTTTTGAAGGGGCTCAACCCTGCATTTGAGCAACGGAGGAATGTACTTCTTGCGCAACCGAAGCTGCCGACCTTAGAGGATGCCATAGCTGCCATGGCACAAGAAGAAGCACGGTTGAAGCTGATGCCCACCAGGGGCATCTCCTAGGGGGAGCAAGTCGGAGTTGCCACATCTGCTCTTGCTGCTTTCAACCAGCCTCCTTCTGCGGGAGGCGTTTGCCACAACTGTGGTGACACAGGGCATTACATCCGCTTTTGCCCAATACCAGCACGGAGTTCCTCGCGTGGTCGGGGCCGTGGTCGGGGTGGACGACGAGGTGGTCGAGGCAGCTACACTGGTGGAAGGGGCACTTACTCTGGAGGCAACACGACAAATCTGGCGGATGAAGGCCGGGACAATCAGCTGGCGGACATAACTCCATTTGAGAGAGAAGTTCTTGAGAAACTGCGGGGCTCAAAGATTGGTTCTGGTGACCGACAAGTCAATTCTGCGGTGCCGCCCACCTCAGGAGATTACTGCACTTACTTTTTCCAAACCAGTGACGGTATACCTCCGCGTGCTCTTGCATCTGTCTCTCAGCCAGTCTCGATTATGGACTCTGGGGCATCCCGCCATGTCACGGGGTCCCGAGGTGAGTTCCGGGAATACTCTAACCTAACGCCGCCAGAAAGCATTCAGACTGCTGATGGTACCTCCAGGCCTGTTATGGGTAAAGGCACTATTGATTGCACTCCTTCCATCACTCTATCTAATGTCTTACATGCTCCTTCCTTTCCTGTCAATCTTATATCCATTAGCGCCATTATCCTTGATCTAAACTGTACTGTTTTCTTTGATATTCCTAAGGTAATCTTTCAGGAGAAGGGAACGGGGAGACGACTGGGCACTGGCACATGGCATAAGGGTCTATGGTACTTGGACAGGAACGGTCTGGACAGAGCACTGGCATCATTGGTTGCAGACACACAACCAGAAGTTCGAAGTCGAAGTGTCGAAGCCGAGCTACTCCTACACCATCAGCGTGTAGGACATTCTTCCTTTTCTGTTATTAGTCGCATGTTTCCATCCTTATATCAAAAAGCGAATAAAGAGTTGTTAGTTTGTGATGCTTGTGAGTTGGGAAAACATACCAGAAGCTCCTATGTGAGTTTTGGGCATCGATGTACTGCTGCTTTTGATATGATTCATTCAGATGTGTGGGGTCCTTGTCCTACAACCGATGTTAACGGTTATAGATGGTTTGTCACTTTTATTGACTGCTCTACCCGCGTAACGTGGGTCTACCTACTGAAGAATAAAAGTGACGTTTTTGAAGCATTTCAGAGCTTCCATCAATGCGTAAAGACACAATATAATGCTCGTGTTAAGTATTTTCGGTCGGATAATGGGACGGAATATATCCATACGAGGTTTGCTGCATATTTATCCTCTCATGGCATACTGCATCAAACCTCTTGTGCATATACACCGGCTCAAAATGGTGTTGCAGAACGAAAGAACAGGCACCTGCTGAAAGTAGCTCGGACGATGATGCTAGCTATGAATGTGCCTAAATACTTGTGGGGACAGGCTGTCTTGATAACCTCTTATCTCATCAACAGGATGCCCTCTCAATTGCTGGACTGGAAGACGCCGTTGGAAATGCTCACGGGGACAACTGTATACACCGTTCCTCCGAAAGTATTGCTTTGTCCATGATAACAGACCTGGAGTTGGTAAGTTGGATCCTAGAGCAGTTAAGTGTGTCTTTGTTGGGTACACCGGGACACAGAAGGGGTATGTATGCTGGAGCCCGGTGGAACGGAAGCTGTTTGTAAGCATGGACGTTACATTCAGAGAGGTGGAATCATATTATGGTTCAGATGAGGGCTCCGCGTTTGGAAACACACCTAACACAGCGGGTGTTAGCCGTGAGGGAGAGATAATACGTCCAAGCGTGGTCGTCGGATCGGTACCTTGTCCTGTTGTTGCAAATTGGAAGGAAAGAGGAGAAAGCATCAGTAATACCGATACGGAGGATGAAGAAGACGATACATATATTACGCAGGGGGAGAAGCAGACAAGGGAAAAAGAGCTCCAAGTGTACAGAAGACGACAACAGAGGTCCAGTACTGTGCCGTGCCCTGTGCCAAATGTGCCAAGTCCCTCGTCTACTCCTGCTCCAACTCCTGAAGATGTTACTCCCGTACCGGATCACTCGGATTCGGAAGCGGGTCTCTCCGACTCGGATGGTATGCTTTCCCCACCTCCCATTGCTCCCTTAAGGAGGTCTTCTCGCATTAATGCGGGAAAGGCTCCTATTCGTTATCGAGATTATGAACATGATATTGCCAACTACTTGTCTTATTCTAATATCTCTCCGACTTATCAAGCCTTCCTCACTTCGTTAGACTCCACTTCTTTACCTAAGAATTGGCAGGAAGCAAAGAAGGACCCAAGATGGAAAGCTGCAATGATGGAAGAACTTAGGGCACTAGAGAAAAATAAGACATGGGAGCTGGTGCCATTACCTGAAGGGAAGAAAGCTGTGGGATGCAAATGGGTTTACATAGTGAAGGAGACACCAGAAGGAAAAGTTGAACGATACAAGGCGAGACTGGTTGCAAAAGGCTATACCCAGACATATGGTATCGACTATGATGAGACTTTTGCCCCAGTAGCGAAGATGAGTACCGTAAGAACGCTGGTCTCCATTGCAGCAAACTATGGGTGGAAGCTACACCAGTTAGACGTAAAGAACGCATTTCTTCATGGAGACCTACAAGAAGAAGTATACATGGAGACTCCTCCGGGGTGCTACTCTGTGTCAGATTTAGATGAAAGAACGTCACATGGAAAAGTGTGCAAACTGAAGAAGTCGCTGTACGGGCTGAAGCAATCTCCTCGAGCCTGGTTTGACAGATTCAGAAAGGCTGTCACTGGCATGGGGTACCATCAGACAAATGCAGATCACACGGTCTTCCTCCAGCATGCAAGAGGCCACATAACTATACTTGCTGTATATGTGGATGATATAGTGATCACAGGTGATGATGCTGATGAGATCACTAAGCTGAAGTCGAAACTCGCTAAGGAGTTTGAGGTGAAGGACTTAGGACAGATGAGATACTTTTTAGGTATCGAGGTGTGTGATGGTGAACAAGGAATTATTCTCTCACAAAGGAAATATGTACTAGATCTACTGAAGGAGACAGGGATGCTGGGATGCCGAGCAGCAGTCACTCCAATTGACCAGAAGTGCAAGATGGGAGCAGAAGCAGGAGAGCCTGTTGATCGCGAAAGGTATCAAAGGCTAGTAGGCAGACTGATTTATCTAGGGCATACTCGCCATGATATCTCATTTGCAGTAAGCGTTGTAAGCCGCTATATGCATGATCCAAGAACGGGTCATATGGATGCAGTATTTCAGATCCTAAGATATCTGAAAGGGACGCCGGGAAAAGGACTGTGGTTCAAGAAGAATGGATGCACAGATATTGAGGGATACTGTGATGCAGACTGGGCAAGCTGCATAGACGACAGAAGGTCTACCACGGGATACTGTATTTTTGTAGGAGGAAACCTGGTTTCATGGAGAAGCAAGAAACAGTCAGTGGTAGCACGGTCGACAGCTGAAGCAGAATACAGAGCAATGGCTCTAGGGGTGTCAGAACTACTATGGGTGAAAGCACTGCTGACAGAGTTGAAGTTGGATAAGGGGACACCGTTGCATCTTCTGAGCGATAGTAAAGCCGCAATAAGTATAGCGAATAATCCGGTTCAGCACGACAGAACGAAGCACATCGAAATCGATCGATTCTTTATCAAGGAGAAGCTGGAGCAAGGGATACTGAAGCTTGGCCATGTCCGCTCAGAAGAACAAGTGGCAGACTGTCTGACTAAGGGTCTTAGTTCATTAAGTCTGTCGAAGCTATGTAACAAGATGGGGATGATCAATATCTATCGTCCATCTTGAGGGGGAGTGTTGAGAATCAATAAGGGACTTTTAGTCCCACATCGGAATTTGTAGTATGTAGAGGAGCTAGACTCCCTATAAGTAGTGAAGTAGTCCATCAATAAAATTACACCAACTATTATTTTCTACAAGTTCTAATCCTTGTCGGCACAGAGAATTCGGATTCTACAATGGAGAGCTCAATCTTTGTCGGCACAGACAAATAGGATTCGCTAGAGTGTCTTCTAATCTGTGTTGGCCAAACATGTACAAGGATGTCATGCTCAAGAAGACTTCATAGTTTATCACTCACGTACATATACACGTTCAAGGAACGTTTGAATTGTTGCGGATAATAAATTATGTGAAGATGCATTGTGATGATACATTGCTATCGTGGGATAAGATCTGTTGTCCCAAATAAGGTTTCCAAATCTGTTCATTTTTACATAAAAATGTAGATTCCACCGATTTTCTAAAATAATATCAATCACAACTGATAGGACCTACATCTTTATGTCAAAGGGAACAAATTTGGAATGCCATATATGGGAACAACTTTTTGTGGACAGAAACATACAAATCTATCCATTTTAAAAAAATGTTACTCTTGATATTCCTAGTCGCACGGGTCTTCCAACTGAACATGGAGTGAACTTCTTAAAATTAGATCCCGGCCCGACAAGACTTCGGGTTTGGCCAACCCTCTCTGTTTAGGATAACCTCCTAGACCCATTGTTACCTACAAGAGGTTGAGGTCGTGGATGACCCCCCATGACATAAAGAAGTGTCTCACAGCTGGCCGGATCAAGGGACAACCAAAATTAGGATAACCTCCTAGACCCATTCTTACCTACAAGAGGTCGGGGTCGCGGATAACCCCTCATGACATAAAGAAGTGCCTCACAACTGGTCGGATCAAGGAACAACCAAAATTAGCTCCTTCTTAGACAACCTAATCTCCTGGCCGGCCTTGGATCCCATAGGCTACACCGACCTTAAAGCTTGCAACATGATAATTAGTCAAGTGGATCATCGATAGGGTGGTTAATTGCGTGCAAGGAATGCCAAGATTCATGAGTTTTTTTTTTTTCTTTCTTGTTATGTGTAGGTCGATTTAGCTTCAAAGTAGAGGCCAAGTAAAGAATAATAGGGAGTAGCTTGCAAGTCACTCCTATCCAAATTAGTTCCTCATCTATGATTCCAAATACTACATTTGTGTGGATTACATTCACTATACCTAGCTACCTAGTCTAATTTAGCCGAATGTACAAATTAAGAAGAGGTAGAGTGATAAAACACATGATATTCTAAAATGTCAAGTGGGATTGATAAGTCAAATTGTGGTTGATTTCTTCTCCCTACCCACTTTGAGTGCCTCGGACAGAACTACTCAAGGATTTTTTATTTTTTATTTTTTATTTTTTATTTTTTTTAACTACTCAAGGATTGGGTGAACTCCATCCCATCAATTTTCTTTTATCAGATTTTTTTTTTTTAATTATAAGTCAGTCCATGTCTTGGTCCACTTCAGCTTAATTTCTGGTTCCGCCTTTATCTAAGACCTTCTTCCATGGGGAAGACTTGTCCATAGAGCTCAAGTAAGTAACATAGGTGCACTTCACAAGACCTACACAAGAGACCGATGACAATTGGGCTCCTTAAAAGAGAGATAATAATTGACATACAATAAAACACTGTCACGTCTGTTTTGATATAAAATGTGTCAAGAAAAGTGTGTCTTTATAACATTATTGTATTTTTTTATGAAATTCAAAAGTTATAAGAATTGAATTCTCCAATAGCATGGAAAAAAAGTTCTTGGTTTTTGAAAGGTTTTGGAAGCATTGGGAGCTCATTCACTACAAAATTACAGCTGATTAGCGACGGAAATATTCGTCGCTAAACCTAGCATTTCTGTCGCTATTCACTATTACCGACGGAATATCGACGGAAAGGATACGTCGTTAGAATTATTGTCGCTAAGAAATTTCCGTCGGTAATCCGACACTGCAGCAACAACGTACCGACGGATTTGGCGACTTAGCCTCAGCGATGAATTAGCAACGAATACTTTCCGTCGGAAAAATTTGCGAAACTTTGCGACGGATTAGCAACAAAATTTTGTGAGCCCACAAATACAAAATTTTTAGAATGTTACCGACAGAATTTTTCGTCGGTAAGACGTCTGATACGCTTTTGGGTATCAAACAACACGTTACCGACGAAAATTTTCGTCGGTAATACGTCGGTGGGCTGTAGAATTTCGTCGGTAGATGTCGCTAGTACATCGGTAACCTATAGCTATCCGTCTGTAATCCATTACTGGTCCATCGCTGAGCTTTTCATTATTGCCAGAATAATTGGTTCCTTCTATGCTCAAATCTATATATATATATATATATATATATATATATATATATATATATATATATATATATATATATATATATATATATATATATATATTGAATGAAAAAAAAAAAAAAAAATATTGAATGAAATAGACTATTTATTCAATAAAATAAAACACAACTATATAAGATTGAATGAAATAGACTCAAACAACTATTTTCTGAAACTATGGAGTAACAACAAAATAAATAAATAAATAAATAAATAAATAAATAAATAAATAAATAAATAAATAAATATATATATATATATATATATATATATATATATATATATATATATATATATATATATATATATATATATATATTGGAACCAGGTAAATTGTTTCTGGAATCGCTCCCACTGGAATTCGAACTCCTGACCACTCGGGCCGCATGCATCTCTCTTAACCACTAGGCTAGAGGTCATTTGCTATTATATATATATATATATATATATATATATATATATATATATATATATATATATATATATATATATATATATATATTTTGAATGAAATAGACTATTTATTCAATAAAATAAAACACAACTATATAACATTGAATGAAATAGACTCAAACAACTATTTTCTGAAACTATGGAGTAACAACAAACTTCTCCAATATAGTACATTATACAAATATCTCAAATGATACATAAACTCCATAAAGTCATAAGAACTCATCCAGTACAAAAAAAAAATCATACAACACAACACGTAGATATCACTACAAAAAAAAGGCTTTTCTTGACGGTTTTTCTTCGTCAAGAAAGGGGTATCTTGACGGTTGCGGATCCGTCAAGTAGGCCGGAGTTAAGAAAAGTCCCCCCTCCTTTTCTTGACGGTCGCTGACAGGGCTTTTCTTGACGAGTTTTTACTGTCATATAAAATAGTTTTGTTGATTGTTTTTAGCCGTCAAGAAATTTGTTTTTAAAAACCGTCAATGTAGTTGAAAACTTTTCTTGACTCCGGCCTAGATGACCGTTAAAAACGTCATAAAATGCCATTTTACATCAGAATTTAGTTTATTGTTGACGTTTTATAACCGTCAAGAAAAACTAAATTTTGTATAGCCAAAATTCTATCATAATTATATATTATGAATCGAACATAGACATATTATCAATAATCCAGAAGATATACATACATCAAATAACTATAAAATCTAATTTTTATATTAACAAACTGTATTGTTCATACACTACAAACTTCCAACACATTTTACACACGTACCCAACCACAAACATCAAGCATATGTACATATCCAACCACATACATATCCAAATAAATCAAAATATATGAGTTTTGTACAATATCCCAAAATACATGGCACATTAGCTAACTATATAACAAAATATTCTAAAATTCATGTCCAAGGTTTTGTTGAACTGATTCAATGCCCGAGGGACCTTCAACTTCTACTTCAGAATCCTTCTCTGTCTCTGTGAGTATATTTTCCTTCTGTACATGTAGAAGAAAAAGATCTGATCCTATCATAAGGTGATACACATATAAATATGTTAGTACCGGGGCACAATTTTTCGATGGAAAACTGAGAATATAAAACAATTGTAAAAACAATGTTCCAACGCAACACTTCTAGGAAGGTTGCACAAGTATAACGAAGATCTAAAAAGATATCGTTATATATGATATTACGAGAATCTAAAAAGATTTTGTAATCACAGCAATCAGATCGTAGTACTTCTAAAAAGAAGATACAATCAGAGTTACTGGCAGCAACGAAGAAGATGACTGGCAAAAGATGGAAGAACGCCTGCTGGGGTGAATGATCACCGTTGCTCAAAGCTTTATTCGCCCTACACGAACAGCTTCCAGGAACCAGCAAGTTCGTCGGAGAACTTGGAACACTACTGCTCTTCTGACTCCTCGGATGGATACGAACTCCCGTACAAAAAGCAACGATGGTGCGGCGCCTTTTCTCTCTCTCTCTCGAAGGCTGCAGATCAGAACTGTGTTAAAGAACACGTCTGAAAATCTCTGTTTACTTGTGCTAAAGAATACTTCGTAAACTTTCTGGTGGCTTCTCTTTCTATTCTGTAATAAGCCTTGAGAGAGAGGATGCCTTATATAGGCCCTGCAGCAACTGGACGGTTGCCACAAAGTTAGGAACGTGGTAATGACCACCCCGAACATGTAGCAACCGCCTAGAACATGCTATCGCACGTTCTGCTGCCAACTGCGCACACCAAGCGCTCTTCTTGTACTCTGCGCAACAGAGCGCGCACTGAACTGCGCATACTGCGCATACTGCATGCACTGCGCACACCGCGCACGCAGCGCAACCAGCGCAACCAGCGCAACACGAGCAACCCAGCACAACTCTGCACAATCCAGCGCAACCTAGCACACCCAAGCGCAACCTGGGCGCGCACCTGGGCAGCACAACTGGGCTTGCGTAACTGGGCATGCACAACTGGGCAGCGCAACTGGGCTTGTGCAACGTGGCTGCGCAAGTGGCTCGCGCAACGAGCGCAACTAAAGCGCACTATACGCCTAGCGACGATGCTGACGTGCTAAGTGCAAAGTGCGCCAACAAAATGCCATATTACGTCTCATGAGCCCGAGTCCGAGTCCGAGTTCAAGTCCCTAAGCCCCTACGGGGCTTAGCTCCCATGGAAATGAATTTTCCAAGAGCAAAAAGCATGAATGCTTTTATTGTTGATTTAGACCTTTTCCTATTAGAAAAATAACCCCACATGGCACACCCATGTGTACCTCCACACCACATGTGCATCTCTAAAATAGGAAACCTATTATATAGAGATACAACTCCTTTGGTCTAGCCGATGTGGGACTAAAAATCACTTAGGAAGAGACCAAACTCCAACAATCCCCCACATATCTCTATATATATGGGTATAAGTGTTCTCCACAGTAACTGTCTATTATGCATTAGGAGAGATGTCGCTTACGACTTGAATCTTCCCGTGTGGGTTAAACAACAGACTATAATACAAAAATGGACTAAGCCTTGAATTCTGCACCATAGCTGAAATTCTTTCCACTCGCATAATGTAGTTACGTGTGCTTCTGGCTACACATTAAAGGCCTTGTGCCAGCCTGGTTTCAGTGTATAATTTTGGGCGTCTACAAGTTTACCCTCAAGAGACGGCCTGATATCACTTTGTCCATACACTATAGGTGAGTTCATTATAAAGAGACATGGCATAAAGCGCTTTGCGCTTCCCTTGCGGTGCTACGCCGCTATGACATGGCTTAAAGCCGAGGCCTTACCCCGTACCGGGAACCTCATCGTAGTGTCATACTACTGTAGCATGAGGCAACCGCTTCTTTGTAGTGCCAAACTACCCAGTATGAAGCCTTAGGCTCCCTTGCGGTGTTACGCCGCAACGACATAGCTTGCAAGGTCGAGGCTTTATCCCTAACAGGGTACCTCATGGTGGTGTCGTGCCACTGTAACATGAGGAACTCCTCCTCTTTGTAGTGCTGACTACACCCCTCTTTATTTTTATGATACAACATTAGGCTAACTGCCTATTTGCGGTGCTATGCCGCTGTGACTTGGCCTGCAAAGCCGAGGCTTTATCCTATTACTGGGCAGCACCCCATATATAGGAACCTCATTGTGGAGTCACCCCACTGTAGCATGGAGTTTCACTCCTTGTAGTGCTGCTCTACCGTGCTTCCTGTAAAGCACACTAGACATTCACTCTGCCTGAGAACTCATTAAGGCAATTAAGCCAACCTTCCCACAGGAACCGTTTTTCGCAGAAAACAACAGTAGACAACAGTAGTTATAGGTCCGTAACCTCTCCATGCCCATTAGAACATGTACCCATCATTTCTGATATTCTTTCGATTAGTGGTCCTCCCTTGAACCAAAAGCTAGATGCCTAGTAGATAAATCTTTGAACTAATAGCATAAAACTTTATGGTAGGAATACAATAATACAATATCAGAATGCCTTCAAGCCCATTTTACAAGCTGTGTCATCGACCAGCTGGCGCTTGAGGCCCTTGGTGAACGTATCCGCCAGGTTCTCCTGACTCCGAACATCAATAACTGTAATAACACCTCTCTTGATAAGATCGTGTACTTCCCTGTGCTTCAACCGCACAGTCCTCTTTTTCCATTGAAGAGGTCATTTGATGCCACCGTCGCAGTCGCCTGGTTGTCGCAGTATATCGGTATCGCCGGTATTTGTGCCCCAACCACTGGAAGATCATACATGAGCTCCCGAAGCCATTCTGCTTCCTCGGCTGTGGTATCAAGTGCAAAGAACTCAAATTCCATGGATGACCGCGAGAGCATTGTCTGCTTCTTCGACTTCCACGATATAGCAGCTCCACCCATTGTGAAAATGAATCCACCTGTGGACCTCTCGCTCTCCACCTCTGAGCACCAACTGGCATCACTGAAGCCTTCCACTACCTGCAGATCTCCGCTGTAGTACAGTGCATATGTCTGAGTCTTCTTGAGATATCTCATAACCCGTTTCACCGCTTTTCAGTGTTCAGCACCTGGGTTGCTCGTGAAACGACTCAGCATTCCCACGACGAAAGCTATGTCAGGCCTTGTGGCAGTAGTAGCATACATCAAACTTTCCATTACGCTTGCATACTCCAGCTGTCTGACGCTTTCCCTTGAATTAGGCTTCAGCTTCAGATCACACCTGTACGGCGTATCGATCCCTGGAAGATCCCGATACCCATAATGAATGATCATTTTTTCAATATAATGAAAATGTGACAGCGCTAGTCCAGTGTCTGTCCGAATGATCTTGATCCCTAAGATCACATCAGCTTCCCCCAAGTCCTTCATACTGAACTTGCTTGAGATGAATTTCTTTGTCTCCGTGACACAGCTAATATCCGTACCCAGGATAAGCATGTCGTCCACGTACAGACAAACGATCACACCTCTTCCATCAGCGAACTTTGTGTAAACATACTTATCCGTATCGCTGACCATGTAGCCATTTGACCTTATAACTTTGTCAAATTTCTTATGCCACATCTTGGAAGCTTGTTTAAGACCGTACAAGGATTTTACCAACTTGCAGACTTTATCTTCAAGACCCCTGATGACAAATCCCTCTGGTTGTTGCATGTAAATCTCTTCGGTCAGCTCGCCATTTAGGAAAGCCGTATTCACATCCATCTGATGTATCACCATCTTATGTATTGCTGCGAGAGCAATCAACATTCTGATGGTGGTCATCCGGGCTACTGGAGCATACGTGTCAAAATAGTCAATCTCCTGCTTCTGAGAAAACCCCTTGGCTACCAACCTAGCCTTGAACTTGTCAATAGTTCCGTCTGCTTTCATCTTCTTCTTGAAGATCCATTTGTATCCAATGGGTTTCGCTCCTTCAGGAAGATCAACCAACACCCAAGTGTTATTTGAGGTGATGGAATCAATCTCATTGTCAATTGCCTCCTTCAGAAAATCGCGTCTCTGGTCTTCATCGCCTCATCATAGGTAAGCGGATCTGCTTCCACATGATAGGTGGAAAAGTCACTTCCGAAGTCCTTCGGCCTCCTTACACGCTTAGCTGACGTCTCAGCTTGTTCTGGTTCAACCGTTGTTTCAACAACAACATCTTCTTGGACCACATCTTCATTGAAGACTTCAGTTTCTTGCGCACCCTCATTGTTCTCCGGTACATTCGCAAGAATAATATTCTTGTGCCTTGTAAATTTGTCTTCAAAATATTCTGCGTCGCGAGATTCAATGATATGATTTGACTCAATATCAAGAAATCTCCGAGCATCACTCTTCTCGGCATACCCCAAGAAGATCGTCTTAGTAGTCCTTGTCCCAAGCTTCTGAATCTTTAGATCTGGAAGCTTGACATATGCCAGACACCCCCACACTCGAATGACATTCAAGTTAGGTCTGACCTTGAACCAGAGTTCATGAGGAGTAACGTCTGAAGTTGCATGAGGCACTCTATTTAGAATAAAAGTGGCCGTCAATACAGCTTCTCCCCAGTAGCACTTAGGAAGACCAGTAGTCAACAACATTGAATTTATTATTTCTGTCAACGTCCTGTTCTTCCTCTCAGCTACTCCGTTTGATTGAGGAGAGTACGGAGCCGTAGTCTCATTGACAATTTCATGTTCTTTACAGAACAATACGAATTCATGAGACCTGTACTCCCCACCTCGATCACTTCTTATCCTTTTGAGTTGTTGTCCAGTCTGCCACTCAGCTTCGGCTATGAACTCCTTGAACTTCTTGAATGCTTCGTCTTTAGCCTTCAGCAAGTAGACGAACGCATACTTTGAGAAGTCATCAATGAAGGTTATGAAATACTTCATTCCGGCCTTTGTAGATAACTGTTTAAAGTCACAGATATCGGAGTGTACCAACTCCAGAAGATCTGTACTTCGATTAACCCGAGGAAAGGGTTTCCTTGTGATCTTTGTTTGAGCACAAACTTCATATTTCTCTACCTTATCCCCACACTTGGAGATAAGTCCTAGACTAGACATTCTGTTTATTCGTTTACAATGAACATGTCCTAGCCTATTATGCCACAACTCAAGAGTATAAGCAGAATGAGTGACTTCATTAATCACATTAATTACATTAGACTGATTTACAAGCTGAATTTTGAACATTCCTTCGGTATAAAAAGCTTTCCCGAAATATGTTCCTTTGATAGACATCACCATCTGGCCAGCATTGATGTCCATCCTGAGGCCTGCTTTGCAGAATAGGCCTCCTGAGATCAGATTCTTGGCGATAGCAGGTACGTGCTTCACGCCTTGAAGCGTCAGAGACTTCCCCGAAGTCAGCTTTAACACCACCGTCCCGATCTCGAGCACTTCAGCTTGTGCCTGGTTCGCCATCATAACCACTTCAGAAGTAGGTGTATAGGTAGTGAACCACTACTTACTGGAGCAGATATGGCAGGAGGCTCCAGTGTCTACCCACCAGTCAGAGTCAGTCCTTACCGCATCACCTGTGCAATCATAGCAACAATGTCAGTGATCATAGATACCTTGCTAGGCTCTCCTTGCTCTGATTGCTTGGTTTTTGTTTTGCACTCATTCTTAAAGTGGCCCTTCTTGCCACACTTGAAGCAAGGCATTTGAGACTTTGGCTTCTTTTTCTTGATAGAAGTTCCCTTGACTTTTAGATTATCAGGGTCCTTCTTCTTGCTGTGGAAAGCCGCCTGCTTTTCCCTTGGTTCTTTGGTCTGAACCAGATTGGCGTTAGCCAATTGCTTGGACAGTGTGTCCACCTTCAGTTGAGCCCGCATCTGGTCCTCAACATATATTTCCTGCAAGAGATCTTCAAGGCTGATCTCAAGCTTCTTCCTATGCATGTTTGCATAGAACTTGATCCACCCAGCGGGGAGCTTTGAGACAATCCCTCCAACAACAAACTTGTCAGGGAGGGGCATCGCCTCGTCTTCCAACTTCTATCGCAGTTTCAGGAACTCCTTCACCTGCGGCAGCATAGACTTTTCATCCTCAAAGAACCACTTGTGATATTTTTCAACCACAAATATTTTACTGCGGTTTTTGTCTTCTTCGTAGAGTTTTTCTAGAGACTCCCATATGTCTCTAGCGATATTCTTCTTAGAATAGGATTCTGTAAGGGAATCCTCCATAGCATTCAGGATAAGCAGCCTGAAAATACTATTTTCCCTTCTCCACTTGGCCTGAAGTTTAGTAGCCGCAGTAATGGCGGCAGCAGACCCAGTATCTGGAACAATAGGTTCCTCTTCAAGCAGCACGTGATCAACGTCTCTGAGTTGAAGAGTGAGATAAAACTTCATCTTCCAGACTTGATAATGCTCTCCATCAAACTTCTCTAACTTACAGAAGTCAGTGTTTAGGAGTGAAGCATTAATGTTTTCCATCGTAGCAATAAAGCTTTGAGATTGTTAGTACCGGGGCACAATTTTTCGATGGAAAACTGAGAATATAAAACAATTGTAAAAACAATGTTCCAACGCAACACTTCTAGGAAGGTTGCGCAAGTATAACGAAGATCTAAAAAGATATCGTTATGATATTACGAGAATCTAAAAAGATTTCATAATCACAGCAATCAGATCGTAGTACTTCAAAAAAGAAGATACAATCAGAGTTACTGGCAGCAACGAAGAAGATAACTGGCGAAAGATGGAAGAACGCCTGCTGGGGTGAATGATCACCGTTGCTCAAAGCTTTATTCGCCCTACACGAACAGCTTCCAGGAACCAGCAAGTTCGTCGGAGAACTTGGAACACTATTGCTCTTCTGACTCCTCGGATGGACACGAACTTTCGTGCAAAAAGCAACGATGGTGCGGTGCCTTTCCTCTCTCTCTCTCGAAGGCTGCAGATCAGAACTGTGTTAAAGAACACGTCTGAAAATCTCTGTTTACTTGTGCTAAATAATACTTCGTAAACTAAGTGCAAAGTGCGCCAACAAAACGCCACATTACGCCTCATGAGCCCATGATCCCGAGTCCGAGTCCGAGTCCGAGTCGCTAAGCCCCTACGGGGCTTATCTCCCATGGAAATGAATTTCCCAAGAGCAAAAAGCATGAATGCTTTTATTGTTGATTTAGCCCTTTTCCTATTAGAAAAATAACCCCACATGGCACACCCATGTGCACCTCCACACCACATGTGCATCTCTAAATAGGAAACCTATTATATAGAGATATAACTCCTTTGGTCTAGCCGATGTGGGACTAAAAATCACTTAGGAAGAGACCAAACTCCAACAAAATATACATATAGAAGTAAACTGCATTTTGAGAAATAGTAATTGCAAGGCAAGTGTCCTCAGTACATTAGAAACATAATATTTGTATCAATTTGACATGTCCAGAATGATGACATAGGATTCTCAAGAAAATTAAATAACTGTTTGAAGGAAGACAAGATATTGTAGAATAGTATTTTATTCCTTTTACTTCATCATATGGCAAGGGCCATATATATAGGGCTAATGGGCAACCCAAGGGTCATGAGTTACATAACCCAAGGGTCATGAGTTACATGACTCCAAGGGTCATGTGTAACTCATGACATAATGGTGAATAAAATGGGTTTCACAACACTCCTCCTTATTCATCCATTTCCTTGGATCCACTTATGAAATACTTCAGGATTCAATAAGCTAATGGGGTGGATACTGCTGGATCCAGAGTAAACTTGGTTTGCCTCGTTAAAACCTTGGCTGTGGAAAACCCAGTGGGAAAAACCATCAGTCCTAAGGAAAAAGAGTACAATCCTATAGTTTTACTCCCCCTGATCTATACAAGCTTCAGGCTTGCAGGTCTTTTAGTTGCCTCATCCCTATTCCTCTTACAAGCTTTACAAAAGTACATCGTGGTAGTGTTTTGGTAAACAAATCTGCTAAGTTATTACAAGATTGAATTTGTTGTACTTTGACTTGTCCCTTCTCTTGAAGGTCGTGCGTCCAGAAGAATTTGGGGGATATGTGCTTCGTCTTGTCACTCTTCATGTATCCTTTCTGAAGTTGAGCTACGCATGCTGCATTATCTTCAAAAATGGTAGTAGGCTCAAGTTCACCAGTCTTCAGGCCAGTAGATGCCAAAATGTGCTGAATGACGAAGCGAAGCCAAACACACTCCTTGCTTGTTTCATGGATTGCCAGGAGTTCAGAATGGTTGGATGAGATAGCCACACTGGTCTGTTTGACGGACCTCTAGGAGATAGCCGTACCACCAAAAGTAAACACAAATCCAGTTTGTGATTTCTCTGTGTGGGGATCTGATCTATAACCTGCATCTGAATAACCAAGTAAAGTGGAAGACCCACTATTCGGGTAATATAGTCCTAGGTCTATAGACCCTTGGAGGTAGCGCAGAAGATGCTTCACTCCATTCCAGTGGCGCTTTGTGGGCGCTGCACTGTATCTGGCTAATAAGTTAACTGAAAATGCTATATCAGGACGCGTACAGTTAGCCAGATAGAGTAGTGCCCCAATGGCACTTAGGTAAGGTACTTTAGGACCTAATGATTCCTCCCCCTCTTCCAGTGGACGGAAAGGGTCCTTTTTTACGTCCAATGATCGAACGACCATTGGTGTACTAAGGGGATGGCATTTATCCATGTGGAATTGTTTAAGTAATCTTCGTGTATATGTAGATTGGTGTAACAGGATACCACCCTTTAGGTGTTCGATCTGTAAGCCAAGACAATACTTTGTTTTGCCTAGGTCTTTCATTTCAAAAGTTGTCTTAAGGCTTTCAGATATCTCAGTGATCTCTGCAGGAGATCCAATGAGATTTAAGTCGTCGACATAAACGGCGACTATAACAAATCCTGTTCCCGATCTTTTTATAAAGATACACGGGCAGACTTTATCATTAGTAAATCCTTGAGTAGCAAGAAACTCACTTAGTCTGTTATACCACATTTTTCCTGATTGTTTAAGACCGTACAATGATCTTTGTAACCTTACAGAATAGGTGTCCCGAGGTCTATCTGTTTTCTCTGGTAAAATTTTATATCCTTCAGGGAGTTTCATATAGATATCTTTATCTATATTGCCATAAAGATATGCAGTCACAACGTCCATGAGCTGCATTTCTCGGCTTTTCAGAGAAGAGAGGCTGATCAGGAATCTGAAGGTATTCCCATCCATGACCGGAGAATATGTTTCTTCATAATCTATTCTCGGTTTCTGGGAGAAACCTTGTGCTACAAGGCGTGCTTTGTAGCGCACAATTATGTTGTGTTCATTTCTTTTTCTTGTGAAGATCCATTTATATCCCACAGGTTTTACACCTTCAGGTGTTTGGACTACAGGTCCAAAGACTTCGCGTTTCAAGAGTGAGTCCAGCTCTACTCCTATTGCCTCGTTCCACTTTGGCCAATCGCCTCTGCGTTTACATTCTGCTAGAGACCGTGGATCGATGTCATCGTCATTTTCAGTGACGTGAACGACAATATTGAACGAAAAATCGTCGTCGACGACTGTGCTTTTTCTGTTCAGTACCTCTCCAGTACGTACATAATTTAATGATATTTCTCCTGTTTGTTCCTCTTCAGGGGAAACTAGGAGGGGAGAGGTAGCTGATCTGAGCTCAGCATCCTATGTTGGGATCTTCTTAATTTCTCCAGGATTTTTTCTTTTACGAGGGACTTTGTCTCTCGAACCTAGTGGGCGTCCTCTTTTTAATTGAGGTATTGCCATTTCTGCTGCCGGCGGATTGCATCCATCTTTGGGGATGTCAATCCTAGCTGGCGTGTTGGCAGCAGGGACGTGTGATCTGACAATCTTCTGGTTGTCAGTAAATGTATCCGGAAGTAGATGTACAGTGTTCTGAAGATGTAATATCTTCAGGATCTCATCTTCACATTGACTTGTACGCGGATCAAAATGAGACAAAGTTTTTGTGTCCCAAGAAATTGTCTTAGAAGCTTCTGGCTTCTTAGACTGTGTGCCCAGTTTAGGAAATAATCCTTCATCAAACTCACAGTCATCAAGACGTGCCTTAAATACGTCACCCGTCAGGGGTTCTAGGTATCTAATTATAGAGGGTGAGTCAAACCCAACATAGATACCTAATCGACGTTGTGGACCCATTTTGGTCCTCTGTGGGGGAGCTATGGGGACGTAAACAGCACAACCAAAAACTCTCAAATGTGAGATATTTGGAGGTGAACCATAAGCGAGCTGCATCGGAGATAGAATATGACCTCCAGAAGGCCGTATTCTAATAAGTGATGCAGCATGCAATATAGCATGACCCCAAGCTTCCACAGTCAACTGTGACTGCATCAACAATGGACGAGCAATCCATTGTAATCTCTTAATAAGAGATTCTGCTAACCCGTTCTGGGTGTGAACATGAGCTACAGGATGTTCAACTTCGATGCCAGTTGCTTGGCAATAGTCTTGAAAAACCTGTGAAGTAAATTCACCCGCATTATCAAGTCTTAACTTTTTGATATGGTTATCGGGGAAATGAGCCCGCAACTTAATTATTTGTGCCAATAGCTTAGAAAAAGCTAAGTTGCGGGTGGACAAAAGGCACACATAAGACCATTTAGTAGATGCATCTATAAGTACCATAAAGTACCTAAATGGACCACTTGCGGGGTGAATAGGTCCGCAAATGTCTCCATGAATTCTCTCTAAGAAGCTAGGAGACTCTAGTCCCACTTTCAAAAGGGATGGTCTTGTTATAAGTTTTCCTTGAAAACAAGGTAGACACGAGTAATCATACTTCTGAAGAATCTTCAGGTTCTGTAGGTTGTGTCCACTGGATTGGCTCATGATTCGTTTCATCATAGCTGATCCTGGGTGACCCAGTCTATTATGCCAAAGTTTAAATTTTGGCGATGAATGACACTTCTGGTGCACAATCATGTTAGCTTCTGTTGATTGAATATGAGTATGATAGAGACCCGACGGGAGTCCCTTGAATCGTTCTAAGATAGTTTTTGAACCATCTTTTAGACGAGTAACATACATATATTCTGTCTCATTTATTTCATTTGTTTCTAAGTGATATCCGTTTAAACGAATGTCCTTGAAACTTATGAGGTTCCTATTTGATTTAGGAGAGAATAGTGCATCTTTTATTATTAGTCTTGTTTTATTTGGGAGCAATATAATTGCTTCACCAGATTCTTCTATTATGTTTGATAGTCCTGATATCGTAATAACAGGACCGTCATAATCATATAAGCTATAAAAATAGCTTTTTTCTCGAAGGATTGTGTGCGTCGAGGCGCTGTCCACAAGGCATTCACACATCATCTATAGATCTATTGAAAAAAAAATAACAACAAACAATTGTAATTAAAACAACAGTTTTGAAAAAAAATTCTCTTATATCGATCGACGGACCGATATAGAGAGGTCAATAAGTTGCTTGCAAGAATGCATAATTTATAAATACAATTTGAGCAAAAAAAAATAATATTCGGTCATCCCCTTTCGGTAGCTCTACGTGAATATGACCAGGCGGGAAAATGAGGGAGGAGGGTCACCGGGGACCTCTTAAGAACCAAGCCCCAAGTTCTTTCTGACATCATACCCAAATAGGTGAGCCTATTCGGAGAGACTTTGTAAAATTTTCTTTGTCAAATGTAAGAATAAATATCATTTTTCAAGAAATTTAAAAGAGAAGCATAATATGAAAATGCGGCAACAATTTTTTTTTTTTTTTTTAAAAGCAGGAAATAAGATAATGGCTCTAGTCGAGTAGGTCGTCGTTCTCGAAGTCTTCCGCCGAGAACTGAGTAGACGGCTGCTTTTCTACTAGATTTGTTTCAATTTGAGACTTCTGGCTCGCTTGATACAGATCTTGTAGATGTCGTGGGGTGCGACAGTTTCTGGACCAGTGTCCAGTCATGCCACATTTGTGGCATTTGTCCTCCCAATTTTTCTTGGAAATGGACATCAGTTCTGTGGTCTTCTTCCACTTCTTCTTTGCCCCACTTTTGCTGCTCTGGGGATGAAAGTTGTTCTTGGGTGGACTTCTGGCCGGCCTCTTCTGGGCATTTCCCATGTTAGATCTGTCCTTATTTTTCTTCTGCTTCTTGGAAGAAAAATGAGCTTCTGGGAGAGGAGCTGAGCCTGCAGGGCGTAGGTTATGAGTGGCCAAGAGAAGTTCTCTGTTTTGCTCTGCCATCATCAGGGTGGAGTGCAATTCAGAGTACTTTGTGAACTTTCGTTCACGGTACTGTTGCATGAGGATTGCGTCCTTCTCGTGGAAGGATGTATAAGTTTTTTCCAACATGCGATACTCCGAGACTTCTTCACCACACAACTTCAGGCGTGAGGTGATATTATGGAGAGCTGAGTTGTACTCAGCTACGGACTTAAAGTCCTGAAGTCGAAGGTTTTCCCACTCATACCTTGCACGTGGGAGGATTACATCTTTTTGATGTTTATAGCGGTCCTCCAGTGCAGTCCACAATTCTTTTGGGTCTTCTACAGTGAGGTATTCGGCCTTCAGGGTCCGATCAATGTGTCTCCTGATGTAGATAATGGCTTTCGCCTTATCTATATCAGAGACTTTCACTGTAGAAACAACCACAACATTGTCTGCTGTATTTCCTGTACCAGTGGCCGAAGCCGATGGAAGAGGAGTTGAAATTGTGGCTAATAAGCCCTGGGCACGTAAGTGGAACTTCAGGTCCACGTGCCAGCTCAAATAATTTTTTCCAGCAGCATCTAGTACTTCGAAATCGACACTCGCTATTTTGGCCATTTTATCTATCATGTGAAAAACATGCATAAATTAAAATTAAATATTTATGCATAATCATAAATGTTACATAGCTGATAATCAAAATACCACGGTGCTTAATAAAACAGTTCAGTCCAGAAGCTAATATGCAATCTAAAAGAAACTTGACAAACACTTCTCAATGTTGTTGGAAAAAATAATATAATATTTGTCATGTTATGTCACTGGAATTGATTTTGTTTGTTGAACTCTGGATATCATATTGGTCGAATCTAATTCAGCACTAAAATTTTATAGAATTACTTACTAAACAGAACAGAATGTGAAGGTAGTCTTCCATATCACTGATCTACAGACTAGTTACATCTGGAGAGACAGCCAAGAGTTGTGGTAATGTCAACTACCCAACAATGGAATTTTTGTTCTGTACTAAGCATAGCAGAAATACTTTCCATTGTCATAATCGTTCACATAATTTGTAGGTGTCATCTGTCAAGATGCAAGTAGTCTTGCTGATAGCTCCAAGCATCACTCAAGTCAAATGGACCATTTATGCATTTTTCAGGAGTAAGCATAGTCCAATGAGATGAATATATGAAGGTTCTCTCACCTAATGTCATATCAGGGAAAATATGGTGCAGCATAATCCCAATCATGCCAAGTGAATTAAAAGAATTTTGGAGCAGAAATCTACTTACAGAAGTAATATTGTAACAACATGAATAATATATTTCTGCTATTAAAAATTTTCCAAATTTTTTTTTTTTTACCTTTCTTACCGTACGGTAGAAGAATGTGAGAAAACGATCGGTATGTCGGGTTTTCGGCGTTGTACGAGCAACGTGCTGATAACGTGTTTGAAGGAAGACAAGATATTGTAGAATAGTATTTTATTCCTTTTACTTCATCATATGGCAAGGGCCATATATATAGGGCTAATGGGCAACCCAAGGGTCATGAGTTACATAACCCAAGGGTCATGAGTTACATGACTCCAAGGGTCATGTGTAACTCATGACATAATGGTGAATAAAATGGGTTTCACAACAATAACATATATTCAGAAGACAAACACAACAAGCATATATAATATATATGCTACCAGATACGAAGCGCCAAAAGGAAAATGAATGAGTAAAAAAATAGTTATAAACCATTGACTTGCGTACATGCTCGGGTTTATCATTTCTTCAGAAAAATGTTGTCCCAAGTTCGACAGGTGCTCTTTCACTAACTGCTCAAATTGGAAAAAGTACTGTTGTACAAGAGGCTAACCCACCTGTTTCACAATCATTCACAAAAGACCAAAATTGAGAAGTGGCATTTAACACATTACAAACACTTTTGTTCAGATCAAACAAGAATTTGCTTCCTAACAAAGACTTACAGTACAAATAGATAATAAATAAATTTACTACAAGTTGCACGGTTGCGCCATATTATAATGCAAGGTTCAAACCATGGTGTACTAGTATCAGTATTGTGCCCTCTAAGAGTATCAGTGCCATCAGTCAACAGTGTCAACATTCAGCTTAGAGTATGAGTATTAGGTTTCGGCACTTGTAAAAATTTACAAAGATGTTAAAGTTTCTCGACTACTTGTCTAGTTTTTTTTTTTGGTTTAGTGAATGTTACATAATATAATTGCATAATTTAATAAGAACATCATTTATGGACCAAAAAAGGTTTTTATTTAAGCATGAAAATGAAAACTGTAACCAAAGTATGTAAATATCTCAGCAAGTTTGGGCAAAATTTTACAGTTGGACTTCTTAACCCTGAGTATATTGAAGCAATTATTTGTACATCTTTAAAGTGTATATGGAAAAGGCAAAGATGGATGCAATATGAACTATGGTATTGCCTCCATAAAAAGTAATTAAAGCATGCCTAGGATTGAAAACAAAGTTTTTTAAATTGTTTAACCATCTAACTAAAGCAATTTTCCATGGTTACTTTTGTTGGCATTTACAAACTTCCTGAAACTTCAGTACTCAAAGTTAAAAGTAGCCGCTAAAACATTATTATCATAATTAAATAGTGCATGGCATAACAAAAAATAAAAGCTAATAATATAACATGCCGACTTATTGGAACTAACTTGTTCTGGGTATTGAATCAATACCTCCCATGAAAAATATCAATATCATTTTTTTTGGAATTTGGCCACATATCGAGTTCATTTACTCTAATTCTTCTTTGTATTGAATCAGTAACTTTCTAAGCAGCCCACTTGCTACTCACCTATTGCAGATTTTACTTTAGAACCTGTATGTATGATATAGTCTTACAAGATATGTCACGACCCGCATCCGGTATAGGAGCACGAGTGCGTAATGTTATTCCCGGGGCTTGATCAAAGATGGTAAAACAGATGCAACAGAGATCTACGATGATACAAAAACCAAATAACCAGATTACAATATGGAGGAGGAAAATAGATAAGAGAAGATCTCTCGTTCTTCCTTGCAAACGAGTTGCAATTGGGACAGAACAAGTTACAATAATCTAGAGAAAGATGAGAAGAAGAAAAGATGCTGGGGTGTCAAAACACCGTTGCTCAAAGCAAGATTCGTCCCACACGAACTGCTTCCAGGAACCAGCAAGTTTGAAGAACTTGTTGAACGCTCGAAGTCACCTCTGTTTTGACTCCTCGGATGGACTTGCAATGGTGGCAGCAGCTCTCTCTCTCTTTCTCCTTTTCTGACTTATAAATTTCATAGTTCCCACAAAGGAGGCCAAAAGAGAGTATATATAGAGAGAGGGTGGAAACCCTAGCCGCCTCTTCAGTTATGGAAAGATTGAATCAAATTCCAAAAAGATAGCTACGAGATTAATTCAAATCCCACAAAGATAGCAACGAAATTAATTCAAATCCCACAAAGATAGGATCTGAATTAATCGCATTGAATCAATCTTTCTATAACTGACTTGTAGTCTGCACAGTCAGCGGAACCCTCCATGTGGCAGCAGCAGCCTGGCCGCATGAGCCGTATGGCCTCATGGCCGCATGGACCGCATGAGCCGCATGAACCATATGAGCCGCATAAACCGCATGAACCGCATGAGCCGCATGAACCGCATGAGCCGTATGGGCCGCATGAGCCGCATGAGCCGCATGAACCACATGAACCGCATGAGCCGCATGAGCCACATGGACCGCATGAGCTGCATGAGACCGCATGGCCGTATATGAGCCGCATGACTGCTGACGTGCTAAGTGCAAAGTGCGCCAACAAAACGCCACATTGTGCCTCATGAGCCCATGAGCCCGAGTCCGAGTCCGAGTCGCTAAGCCCCTTTGGGGCTTAGCTCCAAATGGAATTAATCCATGAGAATGACAAAAGCATTAATGCTTAATCCTTGGAGCCTTATTCTTACCTCCTAGTAAAATCACCCACATGGTTCCCTCCTTAGGGTCACCACCCCATGTGCATCTCTCAACAACACAACCAAGTATATATGTTGAGATAACTCATGGTGCATTTCCGATATGGGACTAAAATTTTATAAGGCATGTTGAGAGCAAGCTCTCTCCATGTAAAGAAAGCACCAACAATCCTCCACATATCACAACATATATATGTGTCCAGGGTTGAGCGTTGCCTACAGTAACTGTCCATTTTACATTAGGATAGATGTCGCTGACGACTTGAATCTTCCCGCATGGGGTAAATAACAATGTGATACAAGAATGGACTACGCCTTGAATTCTGCACCACAATTGTAATTCTTCCCACTCACAAAGTGTAGTTACATGTGCTTCTGGCTGCACATTAAAGGCCCTGTGCCAGCCTGGTTTCAGTGTATAATTTTGGGCGTCTACAAGTTTACCCTCAAGAGACGGCCTGATATCTCTTTCCATACACTATAGGTGAGTTCTTTATTAAAGAGATATGGCATGAAGCCTTGCGCTTCCTTGCGGTGCTACGCCGCTATGACATGGCCTGAAGTCGAGGTATTACCCCTACCTGGGAACCTCATCGTAGTGTCATACTACTGTAGCATGAGGTCTCAGCCTCTTGGTAATGCCAATCAACTCAGCATGAAGCCTAAGGCTTCCTTGCGGTATTACGCCGCAACGACATGGCTTGCAATGCCGAGGCTTTACCCCTACCTGGGTACCTCATCGTGGTGTCACACCACTGTAACATGGGGCCTGTCACGCCCCGATTCCATAGAATCGATAGTCGTCCCCCGGACGTGATGCCGTGCGAACCTAAGTTGCGATCGCACAAGGCATAGTCATAAGGTTATCCGAAACACAACATCAAGTTAGAGTACGCAGAGAAATTGAATGACACATTTGAAATAGAAATAGACTTTTTCATTGATGATAATAAAACTTTACATAGACTCCTTTACAATCATTGCCGCGCGGGCTACAACATGACTCGACTTACAAAATGAACGCCGATGAGATAGTCGTTCCATACATTACATCCCCTTTTTACAAGCAAAATATAACATCTTTCCACCTGCTATCGAGGCGAGTCGAGCCGCCATCTTCTTTTGGACTGAGTGCGGGTCTTCTTCAAAAGGAAACCAGGAACAAGCCTTTTCACGCGGACGAGGCTTCAAAAGGGGTTCACTTTGCCTTGAGCTTTTAAGTGGCACGCCCTTTGTAGTTTGGGGTACCTGCGTAGAGAGCGAGGATCAGTACATTAGACTTTGTACTGGTGCGTGGCTATTTAAGTTCCAAGCTCTCATTTGGTTGAAGAGTTTAATTGACTTAAAGTATGAATGTTTCTAACCATCCTAATGAATTTCAAACAAGCATATGACAAGCATAGTGAAATTTATGTTGAAAATTACCGACGGCGGCCCGTGCCGCGCCTTATGAAACTTACCATGTTCTTCCCTGTCAATTGTTATCATTTCCATACCAAGTGCAATATTTCGTGTGTTGGTCACTGACTCCCAGAGCCATCGTGGACTCCTCTAGCTTTTGTTAGACGGGATCCTTTCAGCGTGAGTAGCGAGCCCCGCTGCAAGTCCTCGCCTAAGCCGTGCCCAGCACAGCTAATTATTTGTTTTCCTTTGACCGCAACGGTCCCGTGGCCTCGGGTTGCCGTGCGGGGAAACGCTCACCTTGTCGACAAGTTGTCCATGACCGTGCAAAGACATGTTTTTAGTTGTTAAGACATAGCCTACCTTTTCTTTTGAAAACTTGCTCATTCATTCGTGTTCGTGCACTTGCATTTATCTTTTTATTCGCAACAACACTATCGACTTTGCCTAAGATGGGGGTCGAGAAGAGAAGGGTCAGCCACTCACCTTGAGTTTACTTCGGCGAGAGAACTTGTTGGTCGTGCTAGACGTCGCCTATGCGATTACCTGAAATCGCACAAGCAACCGATTAGAATACTACATTATTCAAGGAGTTCGATAGGAAATGCGAGTTCGAAATGCAAGCCATGAAAACCATCGAAAACATTCACGAAAGCGCATTCAGAAAACAAAGCCAAAACCAACGTAAGCGGCGTGAAAAGCAGAGCAACGGGAGGTCTCTCCCGACTCAGCCGCAGAGTCAATCCTCGAGGCGCAGCCCGCTGAATATGGGACTTGGTTCCGAAGAAGATATTCCATAACGAGGAATGGGTCTTAATTCAACCGTTCCCGTTCGATCGACTCGACCGATCCCGACCTATCGGTCCCGACCGAATCGATAGCGACAGTGTTCCTTTCTCGCGCACCCCGTGAACAGAGTACGGGGCACGATGTAGGGACGGGGAACTACACCATAACCAACTAAGAAAAAGTTTCATCCTCGAAACTTAAGAATAGAACCTACCTCTACGAGAACAATGAAGGGAACTTCTCCTTCATTTCAGACTCAAGCTCCCACGTCGACTCCTCGACCGAATGGTTTCTTCAGAGGACGCAGACTAGAGGAATAGCACGGTTGCGGAGAAGTTTATCCTTGCGCTCCAAGATTTGCACCGGCTCTTCGACATATGATAAGTCCGCCTTCAGGTCCAGCTTACCCAAATCTACCACATGCCCCGGATCGTGTACGTACTTTCACAATTGCGAGACATAGAAGACGTCATATACCTCTGACAATGCAGGCGGCAAGGCAATTTGGTAAGCTACCGGGGCGACTCGCTTCAATATTTTGAACGGGCCAACAAATCTTGGGCTCAACTTTCCTTTCGCACCGAACCGGGAAACTCCACGCATAGGCATCACCTTCAGGAATACATGGTCGCCTTTCGAGAACTCGAGGGGGCGTCGGTGCGTGTCGGTATAGCTTTTCTGCCGGCTTTGTGCTATCTTCAATCTTTCTCGTATTAACTTGACCTTCTGCACAGTCTGCTCCACCAGCTCCGGACCAAGTATCTGCCGTTCCCCGACTTCATCCCAGCAAATGGGCGATCTACACTTCCGGCCGTACAAAGCTTCATACGGCGCCATTTGGATGCTGGACTGATAGCTGTTGTTGTATGCAAACTCGGCCAGCGGTAGATGGACGTCCCAACTTGACTTCAAGTCGATCGCACAGAGTCGTAACATGTCTTCGAGAATTTGGTTTACCCGCTCTGTTTGGCCGTCAGTCTGAGGATGATAAGCTGAGCTGAACTTCAACTTGGTCCCCAGTGCTGAATGAAGACTACTCCAGAAGCGCGCTACGAACCGTCCATCCCGATCAGAGACGATAGAAACTGGGACCCCGTGCAGCTGAACTATTTCATCAAGGTATATCTGAGCAAGGCGGTCGACGCTCAAAGTAACTTTGATGGCGATGAAGTACGCTGACTTGGTTAGTCGATCGACGATGACCCAGACGGCGTCGTTTCCCCGCGGCGTCCTCGGCAAGCCAACAACGAAGTCCATAGTGATGTGATCCCACTTCCACTCTGGAATGGCGAGGTTCTGCATCTCTCCGCCCGGTCGCTGGTGCTCGGCTTTGACTTGCTGACAGGCCATACATTTTGACAAAAAGAGTGCTACGTCCCTCTTCATGCCGTGCCACCAAAAGATAACGCGGAGGTCCTTATACATCTTGGTGCTGCCAGGATGCAAGGAATATTTGGCATAGTGCGCCTCCGACATTATCTCCTTTCTAAGTTCTGAATCGTCCGGTACGCATAGCCGTCCCTTCACGCGCAACACTCCCGACTCGTCCTCTGCAAAGTCAGACGCTTTCCCTGTCGATATCAGCTTCCGCATCTTCTCCAGGTATGGGTCGTCCTTCTGTGCAGACTTGATCCTCTCCAGTAGGCTCGGTTCCACCCGCAGTTGCGCCAGTTTCACGTCTCTGAAACGAACTCGAAGCTCGATGCCCATTCCTTCCAAGTCACGTAGCAGTCGGTTGTTGATACATAATAAATCCAAGTACTTCCGGCTCAGCGCATCCGCTACCACATTTCCCTTGCCCGGCGTGTAGTCGATTGATAAGTCATAGTCTTTGATTAGTTCGAGCCATCGCCTCTGCCGTAAATTCAATTCTTTCTGGGTGAAGAGATACTTGAGGCTTTTGTGGTCCGTATAAATCCTGTACGCCACGCCATAGAGATAGTGACGCCACAGCTTCAACGTGAACACAATTGCCACTAGTTCTAGGTCGTGCGTGGGGTAGTTCTTCTCGTGCGGCTTCAACTGCCGGGAAGCAAAAGATATCACCTTATCCCGCTGCATGAGCACACACCCCAAGCCCTGGCCAGAAGCATCGCTGAAGATTTGAAATCCCTCCGTCCCTTCAGGAAGAGCAAGTATCGGGGCCGAAACGAGCCGTTGTTTGAGCTCCTGGAAGGAAGCTTCACAGTCGTCTGACCACTTGAATGCGACTCCTTTCTGGGTGAGGCGAGTCAACGGCAATGCGATCTTCGCGAAGTCCTTCAAGAAGCGTCGGTAGTATCCCGCCAAGCCTAGGAAGCTTCGAATTTCGCTAACTGATGCGGGCCGTTTCCAATCAGCAACTGCCTCGACTTTCTTCGGATCGACTGCGATGCCCGCGGCGGAGATGATGTGCCCAAGGAATGAGACGCTGTTAAGCCAGAACTCGCACTTGCTCATCTTCGCGTACAACTGATTCTCTCGAAGGGTTTGGAGTACCGTCCGCAGATGTTCTGCATGTTGTGCTCGATCCTTTGAGTAGACGAGGATGTCGTCGATGAAGACTACTACGAACATGTCAACGAACGGACGGAACACCCGATTCATTAGATCCATGAAGACGGCAGGGGCGTTTGTCAGACCGAACGGCATTACCAAGAACTCGTAGTGGCCGTAACGAGTGCGGAAGGCAGACTTCGGCACGTCATCTAGCTTGACTTTGAGTTGGTGATAACCCGATCGTAGATCAATCTTCGAAAATACCGTTGCACCTTGGAGCTGGTCGAACAAGTCGTCGATGCGGGGCAGGGGGTATTTGTTTCGGACGGTAGCTTTGTTCAATTCTCGATAGTCGATGCAGAGCCGCATCGATCCATCCTTCTTCTTTACGAATAGCACGGGCACACCCCACGGCGAGACACTCGGACGGATAAACCCTCTGTCTAGCAATTCTTGAAGTTGTGCTTTCAATTCTTTCAATTCTGCAGGGGCCATTCTGTACGGAGCCTTCGAGATCGGCCGGGTGTCGGGGAATGTGTCGATGGTGAACTCTATTTCTCGATCGGGCGGCATGCCGGGTAGCTCGTCCGGGAACACGTCTGGGAATTCTGCCACAACGTCGGTCTGACCCACGTTTGCACCATCCTGTCGCATGTCTCGAACGGAAGCTAGATAGCCTTCGCACCCGAAATGCAGCATCCGTCGAGCAGATATCGCGGAGATCACCATACAGGTCGGCGACGCCTCACCACACGAGTAGCAGAATTCAGGCACTCCAGGCATACGGAATGTGACCCTCTTTTCAGTGCAGTCTATGGTTGCGTTGCACGGCCCGAGCCAATCCATTCCCAGAATGATGTCAAAGTCCTTCATGTCTAGAACTATCACATCCAAACCGATCTTTTGACCGCCGATACAGATAATCCCGTCGGCGCAAGCTAAGTTTGTAAGAATTGGTATGCCCGAAGGCGTGCTTATGCTAAGGTCGAGATCTAATGATATTACAGGAAATTTGTGCTCGATGGCAAACTCCGCCGATATAAAACTATGTGAAGCGCCTGAATCAAATAACACACGAGCAGGCACATTATTGAATTTTAGTATACCTGACACTACCATATATGATGCCAGCGCCTCGTCTCGAGTCATGGCGTAGACGCGGCCCTGAGTGTTGGGGCGACGGTCTCGGCCATTTTGCGGTGCGGGTTGAGTGGGCGGAGGAGGTCGAGGTGCCTGTCCTCGATTCTCTTATCGGTGTTGTTGTGGCGGGGCGTTACGAGTCTGACGAAAGCTTGGACAATTTGGAGCCGTGTGACCCCTCTGTCCGCAAGCGAAGCATTCAACATTGCGGAAAAAGCAGTAGCTTTCACGGTGTCCAAGTCGCCCGCAATTGGAGCACTTAGGTATTGTCTTCTCACCCTTGTAGCCGCCATTATTTGGATGCTTTGACGCGTCGTTGTTGCCTCCCATATGGCTAGGACATTTGTGATTGGAGTGGCGCACAACGTCATCAGCACTGGAAGGATGCAGGTTCTCAAGGCAGAGCGCATGATTCAGAGCCTCGCCCACAGTCTTATACTCCGGGACCCCGACATACGCACCGATAGAGTGTCGCAGACCCACTTCGAACCGTCGCACACGGCACTCTTCAGTCAGCAGAAACTGGCCAGCAAACTTAGACAACTTATTAAATTCTGCGACGTACTGTTCCACTGTCCTGCTCCCTTGCTTCAACTGCATGAATTCATTCTCCTTCGCTTGAAGAATGGCTGACGGAAGGTACTGGAGTTCGAAAGCTTTGCGGAACGTGGCCCAAGAGATCGGTGGGGTGGTATTGTCCGGTCGGATTGCTCGCTTGCGCACATCCCACCAGTCGTGCGCGTTCAACCGTAGCTGAAGTTGTGCGCAGGCGACTTGCTTCGATTCTTCAATGCCAAGAAGCTCAAAGTGATCTTCCAGCTTTTCCAACCAGTCGATCGCCATGGAAGGACCCTCGGTGCCGCTGAAAGAAGTACGTCACGCTTTCTTGAATTCGGACACTTCAAAGTTATACTTTTTCGGTGCCGCTGGTTGACGCTCGGGATCCTCCGTGTCGATATCAATGGGCTGGATCGCCGGCACGGTGACGGTAGGCGTAGTCATAGAATTCCTGTTGGCCGCCATTATCTGGACGATCTGCTGCAGGGTATCTAGCTGCTTTTGCTGAAGTTTGGCATGTGCATCAAAGCGAGCTTCGAACTGGGCCTGTCGTTCCTCTACCTGCTGATGCCGGTTCTCGGACTGGTTTTGCTGCGCCTCCATCATGCACAGCATCCTTTCGATTGTATCGTTAGAAGGTCCGGCCTGCGGACGATGCAAACTACTAGAGCCGCTTGAGGCGCTCTGTTCTTGCTCGGTCGTGGGTTCCGTCACTTCTGCGATACGAAGGCAAACACATCAGTCACAAATTATTACGGACTCATTATATGGAACAACTTATCTCATCGATGTGAGGTCAATGGTTTGGAACTCTAGACGCGAGGCCAAAGGATGTAAAGCCGTGCTCTGATACCATTATGTCACGCTCCGATTCCGTAGAATCGATAGTCGTCCCCCGGGCGTGATGTCGTGCGAACCTAAGTTGCGATCGCACAAGGCATAGTCATAAGGTTATCCGAAACACAACATCAAGCTAGAGTACGTAGAGAAATTGAATGACACATTTGAAATAGAAATAGACTTTTTTATTGATAATAATAAAACTTTACATAGACTCTTTTACAATCATTGCCGCGCGGGCTACAACATGACTCGACTTACAAAATGAACGCCGATGAGATAGTCGTTCCATACATTACATCCCCTTTTTACAAGCAAAATATAACATCTTTCCACCTACTATCGAGGCGAGTCGAGCCGCCATCTTCTTTTGGACTGAGTGCGGGTCTTCTTCAAAAGCAAACCAGGAACAAGCCTTTTCACGCGGACGAGGCTTCAAAAGGGGTTCACTTTGCCTTGAGCTTTTAAGTGGCACGCCCTTCGTAGTTCGGGGTACCTGCGTAGAGAGCGAGGATCAGTACATTACACTTTGTACTGGTGCGTGGCTATTTAAGTTCCAAGCTCTCATTTGGTTGAAGAGTTTAATTGACTTAAAGTATGAATGTTTCTAACCATCCTAATGAATTTCAAACAAGCATATGACAAGCATAGTGAAATTTATGTTGAAAATTACCGACGGCGGCCCGCGCCGCGCCTTATGAAACTTACCATGTTCTTCCCTGTCAATTGTTATCATTTTCATACCAAGTGCAATATTTCGTGTGTTGGTCACTGACTCCCAGAGCCATAGTGGACTCCTCTAGCTTTTGTTAGACGGGGTCCTTTCAGCGTGAGTAGCGAGCCCCGCTGCAAGTCCTCGCCTAACCCGTGCCCAGCACAACTAATTATTTGTTTCCCTTTTCCCGCAACGGTCCCGTGGCCTCGGGTTGCCGTACGGGGAAACGCTCACCATGTCGACAAGTTGTCCATGACCGTACAAAGACATATTTTTAGTTGTTAAGACATAGCCTACCTTTTCTTTTGAGAACTTGCTCATTCATTCGTGTTCGTGCACTTGCATTTATCTTTTCATTCGCAACAACACTATCGACTTTGCCTAAGAAGGGGGTCGAAAAGAGAAGGGTCAGCCACTCACCTTGAGTTTACTTCGGCGAGAGAACTTGTTGGTCGCGCTAGACGTCGCCTACGCGATTACCTGAAATCACACAAGAAACCGATTAGAACACTGTATTATTCAAGGAGTTCGATAGGAAATGCGAGTTCGAAATGCAAGCCATGAAAACTATCGAAAACATTCACGAAAGCGCATTCAGAAAACAAAGCCAAAACCAACGCAAGCGGCGTGAAAAGCAGAGCAACGGGAGGTCTCTCCCGACTCAGCCGCAGAGTCAATCCTCGAGGCGCAGCCCGCTGAATATGGGACTTGATTCCGAAGAAGACATTCCATAACGAGGAATGGGTCTTAATTCAACCGTTCCCGTTCGATCGACTCGGCCGATCCCGACCTATCGGTCCCGACCGAATCGATAGCGACAGTGTTCCTTTCTCGCGCACCCCGTGAATAGAGTACGGGGCACGATGTAGGGACGGGGCACTACAGGGCCATCCTCCCCTTTATAGTGCTGTCTACAACTCTTTAATTACGTCATACAACATTAGGC
This sequence comes from Iris pallida, assembly GCA_029216955.1. Classification (NCBI taxonomy): domain Eukaryota; kingdom Viridiplantae; phylum Streptophyta; class Magnoliopsida; order Asparagales; family Iridaceae; genus Iris; species Iris pallida. Next base: position 21,281,755 of record JANAVB010025198.1, on the reverse strand, counting down.
TACCTGTCTATTTGCGGTGCTACGCCGCTATGACTTGGCTTGCAAAGCCGAGGCATTACCCCTACCTGAAAACCTCATGGTGGAGTCACCCCACTGTAGCATAGAGTTTCACTCCTTGTAGTGCTGCTCTACCGTACTTCCTGTAAAGTACACCAGGCATTCACTCTGCCTGAGAACTCATTAAGGCGTTTAAGCCAACCTTCCACAGGATCTGTTTTTTCTGCAGAAAATACATAGTAGACAACAGTGGTTATGGGTCCGTATCCCTTCCATGTTCCAGAGAACAAGTACCCACTGTTACCTGATAGTTTTCCAGCCAGTGATCCTCCTTTGAACCAAAAGTTAGATGCCTAGTAGATTTCTCTTTGAACTAATAGCATAAAACTTTATGGTAGGATTACAAAGACACACTATCAGATTGCCTTCAAGCTCATTTTATAAGCTGTGTCATCGACCAACTGGCGCTTGAGGCCCTTTGTGAACGGATCTACCAGGTTCTCCTGACTCCGAACATCAACCACTGTAATTACACCTCTTTTGATAAGATCATGTACTGTCCTGTGCTTCAACCGCACAGTCCTCTTCTTCCCGTTAAAGAGGTCATTTGATGCCACTGCCGCAGTCGCCTGGTTGTCACAGTATATCTGTATCGCCGGTATCTGAGCCCCAACCACTGAAAGATCATACATGAGCTCTCGAAGCCATTCTGCTTCATCTGCTGCAGTTTCAAGTGCATAGAATTCAGATTCCATGGAAGAACGAGAGAGTATAGTCTGCTTCTCCGACTTCCATGATATAGCAGCTCCACCCAAGAAAAAGACATATCCACCTGTGGATCTCTCGCTTTCCACCTCTGAACACCAGCTAGCATCACTGAAGCCTTCCACTACTGTCGGATACCCGTTGTAGTGCAGTGCATATGTCTGAGTCTTCTTGAGATATCTCATCACCCGCTTCACAGCTTTCCAGTGCTCAACCCCTGGGTTGCTTGTGAACCGACTCAGCATTCCCACGACGAAAGCTATATCAGGCCTTGTGGCAGTGGTTGCATACATCAAACTTTCGATAATGCTAGAATACTCTAGCTGCCTGATGCTTTCCCTCGAGTTTGGCTTCAGCTTCTGATCACACCTGTATGGCGTATCGATCCCTGGAAGATCCTTATACCCATAGCGTGTGAGCATCTTCTCAATATAGTAAGATTGTGACAGCGCTACTCCAGTGTCTGTCCGGATGATCTTTATGCCCAAGATGACATCTGTATCCCCCAAGTCCTTCATACCGAACTTGGTTGAGAGGAACTTCTTTGTCTTTATGACACAGCCTATGTCCGTGCCTAGGATTAGCATGTCGTCCACGTACAGACAAACGATGACTCCTCTTTCATTAGCGAACTTTGTGTAAACACATTTGTCCGTCTCGCTGACTCTATAGCCGTTTGACCTAATAACTTTGTCAAACTTCTCATGCCATATCTTGGGAGCTTGCTTCAAACTATATAATGATTTTACCAACTTGCAGACTTTGTCTTCAAGACCTTTGACGACAAATCCATCTGACTGTTGCATGTAATTCTCTTCGGTCAGCTCCCCATTCAGAAATGCTGTCTTTACATCCATCTGATGTATCACCAACTTATGTATAGCTGCTAGAGCGATTAACATCCTGATGGTGGTCATCCGAGCTACTGGAGCGTACGTGTCAAAGTAGTCTATCCCCTGTTTCTGAGAAAATCCCTTGGCTACCAGCCTGGCCTTGAACTTGTCAATAGTTCCATTTGCCTTCATCTTCTTCTTGAAGATCCATTTACATCCGATGGGCTTTTCTCCTTCAGGTAGATCTACCAACACCCATGTGTTATTGGAGGTGATAGAGTCAAACTCGTCATTCACTGCCTCCTTCCAGAAGATAGCATCTCTGGTCTTCATCGCCTCATCATAGGTAAGCGGATCTGCTTCCACATGATAAGGTGACAAAGTCATCTCCGAAGTCTTTCGGTCTCCTCGCTCGCTTAGCTGACGGCTCTGTGAGTTCCGGTACAAGAGTTATTTCATCAACAACAGCTTCTTCTTGGACTACTGGACCACATGAGATTTCAGTCTCATTTGTACCTACATCATTTTCCGGAATGTTCGAAAGAACAATGTTTTTGTCTTTTGCAAACTTGTCTTCAAAGTATTCAGCATCGCGAGATTCGATGATATGATTTGACTCAATATCAAGAAATCTTCTAGCATCACTCTTCTCGACATACCCCAAGAAGATCGCCTTTGTAGTCCTTGTCCCTAGCTTCTGAATCTTCAGATCTGGGAGCTTCACATACGCCAGACACCCCCACACTCGAATGATATTCAAGTTTGGTCTGACTTTGAACTAGAGTTCATGAGGAGTTACGTTCGAAGTTGCATTTGGCACTCTATTTAGAATAAAAGTGGCTGTCAATGCAGCTTCTCCCCAGTAGCAATTAGGAAGACCCGCGGTTAGCAGCATTGAGTTCATCATTTCTGTCAACGTTCTGTTCTTCCTCTCCGCTACTCCGTTGGATTGAGGAAAATATAGAGCAGTAGTCTCGCATATGATTCCATGTTCTTTATAGAATGATACGAATTCATGAGACCTGTACTCCCCACCTCGATCACTTCTTAACCTCTTGAGTTGTTGTCCAGTCTGCCGTTCAGCTTCGGCCCTGAACTCTCTGAACTTCTCGAAGGCTTTGTCTTTAGACTTGAGCAAGTAGACGAACGCGTATTTTAAGAATTCATCGATGAAGGTTATGAAATACTTCATCTCGGCCTTTGTGGAGAAATGTTTGAAGTCACAGATATCGGAGTGCACCAACTCCAGAAGATCTGTGCTTCGATTGACCCGATGAAAGGGTTTTCTTGTGATCTTCGTCTGAGCACACACTTCACACTTCTCCACCTTACCCCTACATTTGGAGATAAGTCCTAGACTAGACATTTTGTTAATTCTTTTACAATGAACATGTCCTAGTCTATTATGCCACAACTCAAGAGAATAATCAGAAAGCGCAACTGCATTAATGTCATCAAACTGGTTGACAAGCTGAATTTTAAACATTCCTTCGGTTTGATAAGCCTTCCCGAAGTATGTTCCTTTCTTGGACATCACCATCTGACCAGCATTGATGTCCATCCTCAAGCCTACGTTGCAGAGCAGGCTCCCAGAGATCAAGTTCTTGGCAATCGCCGGAACATGCTTCACACCTTGAAGCGTCAGAGTGTTCCCAGAAATGAGTTTCAGTTCCACGGTCCCGATCCCCAGAACTTCAGCTTGGGCCTGGTTCGCCATGACAACCTTCTCAGATATCGGCTGGTACGTGACGAACCATTCCTTGTCAGAACAAATATGGCAAGTCGTACCAGTGTCTATCCACCAGTCAGAGTCAACCCCCACAGTTGTGACCTGTGCGATCATAGCAACAATGTTAGAAACCAATGAAACCTTATTAGGCTCACCTTTCTCTGATTGTTTAGGCTTGGATCTGCATTCACTCTTGTAGTGGCCTTTCTTGCCACAATTGTAACAAGTCACATGAGACTTAGTCTTCTGTTGCTTGGATGAAGGATCCTTCATTTTTAGATTAGTGAAGTCCTTCTTCTTGGGATGAGAAGCCGCCTGCTTCCCCTTGGGATATCTCGTCTGTACTAGATTGGCTTTAGCCAACTGTTTGGACAGAGTGTCCACCTTCTGTTGGGAACGCATCTCGTACTCAACATGGATCTCTTGAAGTAGATCTCGCAAGCTAATGTCTAGCTTCTTTCTGTGCATCCTTGCATAGAAGGTACTCCATCCAGCAGGAGATTTTGAGACGATCCCTCCAACGACAAACTTGTCGGGAAGGGGCATCTCTTTATCTTCCAGTTTCTGACGTAGCTTCAGAAATTCCTTCACCTGTGGCAACATGGACTTCTCGTTCTCAAAGAGCAACTTGTGATATTTTTTAACCATAAACATTTTGCTCATGTTCCTGTCTTCTTCATACAGTTTTTCCACAGACTCCCATATATCTCTGGCAAGTTCCTTCTTCGAGTAGGATTCTGCCAGGGAGTCCTCCATAGCATTCAGGATGAGAAGCCTGCAGATGCTATTTTCCCTTCTCCATTTGGCCTAGAGTTTGGTAGCCGCATTGATTGTGGCAGTAGATCCAGTGTCTAGAACAGAGGGTTCTTCCTCCAACAGAACATGATCAACGTCTTTTAGTTGAAGAGTTAGATAAACCTTTCTCTTCCAGACTTGATAATACTCTCCATCGAACTTTTCCAACTTGCAGTAGTCCGATTGGACGAGCGAAGCATTAATGTTTTCCATCTATAAGGATCTTGCTTTGAGATTGTTATTCCCGGGGCTTGATTAAAGATGGTAAAACAGATGCAACAGAGATCTACGATGATACAAAAACCAAATAACCAGATTACAATATGGAGGAGGAAAATAGATAAGAGAAGATCTCTCGTTCTTCCTTGTAAACGAGTTACAATTGGGACAGAACAAGTTACAATAATCTAGAGAAAGATGAGAAAAAGAAAAGATGCTGGGGTGTCAGAACACCATTGCTTAAAGCAAGATTCGCCCCACACGAACTGCTTCCAAGAACCAGCAAGTTTGAAGAACTTGTGGAACGCTCGAAGTCACCTCTGTTCTGACTCCTCGGATAGACTTGCAATGGCGGCAACAGCTCTCTCTCTCTTTCTCCTTTTCTGACTTATAAATTTCATAGTTCCCACAAAGGAGGCCAGAAGAGAGTATATATAGAGAGAGGGTGGAAACCCTAGCCGCCTCTTCAGTTATGGAAAGATTGAATCAAATCCCAAAATGATAGCAACGAGATTAATTCAAATCCCACAAAGATAGCAACAAAATTAATTCAAATCCCACAAAGATAGGATCTGAATTAATCGCATTGAATCAATCTTTCTATAACTGACTTGCTAAGTGCAAAGTGTGCCAACAAAACGCCACATTACGCCTCATGAGCCTGAGTCCGAGTCCGAGTCCGAGTCCAAGTCACTAAGCCCCTTTGGGGCTTAGCTCCAAATGGAATTAATCCAAGAGAATGACAAAAGCATTAATGCTTAATCCTTGGAGCCTTATTCTTACCTCCTAGTAAAATCACCCACATGGTTCCCTCCTTAGGGTCACCACCCCATGTGCATCTCTCAACAACACAACCAAGTATATATGTTGAGATAACTCATGGTGTATTTCCGATGTGGGACTAAAATTTTACAAGGCATGTTGAGAGCAAGCTCTCTCCATGTAAAGAAAGCACCAACACGTAACAGCGCCCAGCCTACGCTGTAGAATCAACGGTAGAACGCTGTTCTAGATCGCTAACTACAACTCACGCAATGTATATATAATGTACTTGTCATAGATTTCAACTCCGAATGGAGGACAAGTATAAGATATGATAATACTCAATCACAGTCTAAGTACGATAAGATATCACAAAAGTCTAAATAACTATAAGACTCAACAAACAACAACTAATATTAAAATTCAAACATAACTTAAATATAATGTCAAAATCTCCACTTATTATAATTCAAGTTCCAAACATAAAGTCTAAGACAAGTCCACTAAACTAGTCTCCTGATCACTCCTGAGAATTGGGACCCAAGGTAGCTATCCCCTCCTCACAAAAGTCCTCCAGGTTCTCGATAAAATTGTCAACGTATCCAGTCAGGATTGGAACGAGCACATCTCCTCAAGCAGTTCCAAATAAAAGATAAAGACTATAAAGCAGTTATAGACAGTTATATTGATGAAGCATGGAAAGTTTGAGACAGGTAATGAAATAGAATAACAGTTTAGAACAAGGAAGTAAATATAGTGAATATGGAGATCATGGCAATGAAGACTTAAAAAATAGAGCTAACTGAACTAGAGTAATGTGATATGAGTCCAGACAGTACAATGTAAGTCAAGTGTGGTTCCAATGTGAGTCCAGTAAGTGATTCCAGTAGGTGATTCCAGTTAGTGATTTCAGTAGGTGATTCCAGTTAGTGATTCCAGTAGGTGATTCTAGTATGTGATTCCAGTTAGTGATTCCAATAGGTGATTACAGTTAGTGATTCCAGTAATAGAGGCCAGACAAGTAAGGTATGAGTGTCGCATGCAATGGATCCAAAAATACCAATTCGTGTCGTGATAGAGAATCAAATAGAACTAACTAGAACTGAAATACAGTAATCATTAAGTAAATGAAAAAAACTATCAGAGAATGTACTCGTCTGATACCCTGAGCGACTGATGTATATCGATGTCCAAACTGGAGTCACAATGCCATATTTAATAAAATATAGGTTATAAAGTGTTCTAAATTTAATAATTGAATAATACAATGAATTCTACATGCTCTAGGCCTCTCTAGGTCAAAAGTCAACTCTTGGTCAACTCTGGTCAAACTTAGTAAACTATCTAGGGTTTTGGTCAAACTCTAGACTACTGGGTTAACTCTATAGTATCCTAACCCAAAATCCTAACCATAGGACTAATATAAATTTCCCTTTTTATCCTAGGATACAAAATAGGCTAATCCAAAACATACATATCAAGCCTATAGCCTAAACATACACAAGACTCAACCTATTCATAGATCTATGTACATCATATATATCCTTAGCTATATATATATATATATATATATATATATATATATATATATATATATAAATATATATATATATATATATATATATATATATATATATATATATATATATATATATATAATACTTAATGTAACATACAACTACCTTTAGCATACACATATATCCTATATATATGTATCAATATATATATATAAATACCACCAATGTCTATAGTCCTACCCTCTCACATATGTAACACAATTATCACATATGTAATACAAAGGAATTCATATTAAGGTCAGTACTATTGATGCAAGGAAAAGACTAAAGATATGGGAATGGACCTACATCTCCAGAAAACTTGGTAGGACATGTCATATAAGATGCAGGAACCTGAACATCTATGGGAACTCGATTGTTGCAGAGGTTTGATACTCAGATCTCAATCGAACTGGACCTACACAAGTAGAGGACAAGTACCTCATAAGCAAGGCACATGTATACCATACTTGGTTGGACAGAATAACATAGACATGGCTGCACAACTTAATTAAGGACTGAACCCAAAGCATTATGAGCAAACATGACAGAAAATTTATTATGGAGGGGTGAATCATCATGGATTTGCAAGTTAGGCTACTGATCCTACAAAGGAGGGTTTTTCTTAGCCCATATGGACTGGACCAACAAGAAGACAGAACACTATTGAAGTGGGACAATACAAGATGTAAGGTTGAACACACTACCAGAATAAGTCATATTAGCGATGCCCAAAAACGTCGCTAAAAAGGTTGAAAACGTCGCTAAGTTTATTTTTCGACGTATTTAGCGACGTTTTATTGTTGTCGCAGAAAACCTAGTCACTAACAGGTAAAACGTCGCTAATCGTCGCTCTTACGATACAAAAGTACGTCGGTAATCCTGGAATATTTATCGACGTTCACCGATGCATCGTCGGTAATATAGCGACGTTTATTACGTAGGTACACGTCGTTAAATCCTAGAACTGTTAGCTACGTATTTAGAATACTTATCGACGTTTACCGATTCCGTTAACGAGGGAAAATCCTGAAACATTTAGCGATGCTTACCGACGCACAATTACGTCGGTAAGCGTCGGTATACCTGCTGACTTACCGACGTTTACTGACATTTCCCTACGTTTCTAAACGTCGGTAAATGTCACAAAATTGCAAATAAAATAAAATAAATAAATTACAGAATGTCCACAGAATCACATTCTCCATACAGTTTAATAAATAACAATAAATACACAGAAGCACATTTTCTTCATGGGTTCGCCGACCCCTTCGGTGGAACACTCAACACCGATAAATCACAACAGTATAACAATCAACACAAACAATACTAAAAGTCTATAACCAATATCCAAACTGCACAACCAACACAAAGTGTATAACAAACACTAAAATATTCATAGTCTACAACCAATATCCAAAGTCTACAACCAATATCCAAAGTGTATAACAATCAACCCCAGTCTACAACCAACCAACCAATATCCAAAGTTTACGCAACCAATACTAAAAGTCTACACACAAACAAACAATCAATCAACATAAATAAATACTAAAATATCATCACATCAAACAGTCCTAACTCGGACTACTGCGGATTTGGAGGAGGAGGGGCACCACCGCACCTCAAGGATAGAAACATCTCGTACTCCTCTCGTGAAATCGTCAACGATGAAGAAGGCAGTGACGTCGGTGGAGTCGGTGTCGATAAAGAAGGCGGAGTCGACGACGATGAAGGTGCACCCGGAGGACAATAATGCTCCAACGCTGCTAGTCGCTGGTGGTATGAATCCATGGTAGATAACAGCCTCGTACTGCTATCAACCATCAAATCCTGTATCAACGTCAGCCTCTCGCCCATGGACAGCTGTGATGCTTGCAGATCCGTCATACTGCACTCTGTCGACGCTCTAAGATCAGTGACGCCCCGCTCTGTCTTCTCAGTCATATCCCTGAGCTCCATAATGCTGCGATCGAGCGTATCTAATCGTGCTAGGAGTACAGAATCGTCCGTATGGTGCTGCTCCTGGATCCGTCATAGCAGCTCGTCACGGATAGACTCCACCATCTGCTGGACTCGGGCAGACTCCTAGGAGGGCTGTGGGCCATGCACACTAGCAGAGGAGGTCCCAGAGGACTGTATCGTAACTAGGGCGCCATAGGATCCCGTACCGTAGTACGTATGTCACTCCCCGTTCCCAGAATGCGTATTTTTATACATGTATAACTCTTGTGTATTTATTTAGTATTTATCATGTATCATCCTGTATTTAAAATTTCTTTAATTTCATGATTAATTAATTATCTGTATTTTATTTCCTGCAATTTTATTCCTGCATTTTATTTTCTGCTTTTAACCTCTCTGCTTTGCTTTCGGGTTGGCCATTGGTTGGATCCGAATGAACCCGACCCAATAGAACCCCACCTACCACCACCCTTCCTATTTAAAGCTCCATCTCCTTCTCTCTCTTCATAACTCTCCTTCACCATTACTTCTTCTTCTTCTTCCTCACCACTCTCTTCCACCAACCAACAGCAGGCAAGTACATCTTGCTTCTTGTTTCCACTTGAAGAACCATTTTTATGGATCATTTTTCTTCCTCTTATGATTTTGAGAGAGTTTAGTACTTAGCATTTTTGATTTCTTTGGCTTGTTTTTTCTAGATCTAAGTTGTTGTATTCTCGGTTGTCCATGGGTTTTGATCTCCCAACTTAGCGTGAATTTTTAGTCACGCATACGTTCTTACGTGCCAGCGTGAGTTTTCAGTCATGCACACGTTCTTACGTGCCAGCGTGAATTTTCAGTCACGCACACGTTCTTACGTGCCAGCGCGAGTTTTTAGTCACGCACACGTTTTTACGTGCCAGCGTGAGTTTTCAGTCACACACACGTTCTTACGCGCCAGCGTGAATTTTTAGTCACGCTCACGTTCTTACGTGTTAGCGTGAATTTTCAGTCACGCTCACGTCTTGACGAGCGTACGTGAATTTTTAGTCACGCCCACGTCTTTACGGGTTAGCATGAATTTTGAGTCACGCTCACGTTCTTACGTACGTGCGTGAATTTTCAGTCACGCACACGTCTTTACGTGCCAGCGTGAATTTTGAGTTACGCTCACATCTTGCGTGCGTACGTGAATTTCTTATCACTTTTCACGCTCACGATCATGAGTGCATGAATTACCCTTCATACTCACGCTGTGCGTGCGTGAGTTACTTATCACGCTCACATCTAGCGTGCGTGCGTGGATTTTTTATCACGCTTTTCACGCTCATATGCGTGAATTACCCTTCACACTCACACTGTGCGTGCCAACGTGAACCACTTTTCACGCTCATGTGGTTTATACGCTCACTCCTACCTACTAGACTTGGCGTGACTTGTTGGCCTTAGCCTAGACTTGTTGGCGTGACTTGTTGGCCTTAGCATAGACTTGTTGGCGTGACTTCCTGACCTGGGTGTTTCTATTTGTTCTATAATTTATTCCTTTAATGGTGGCATGATAATTCTTCTATTATATCCTTACGCCTTTTGGCATGAACTTGATAAAATCATGATATGTTAATATTGTTAATACAGAATGTTACGTAGAATGCGCCTTGTGTCCTGATTGATTCATGGATACCCAATATGACTGGAACTTAACCCTGAGAGTCATAGACTCGACTCCACTGAATACTATTTGATTTTCATGCCTTGTCACCATTGATAATGATTGTGATATTGACTAATAATTGATCATGCATTCCTAATTGGAACTAAGAGACTGGCTAGTCGTCTTATTGAATTGATTGAATGAGACACGTTCATGTAATGAACTATTGTAATCGATTAGCCGATCCCGAATATTGACATACATGCACATGCAGGCTTCAAATTATTTATTTATTTATTTAGTTATTTATTTATCTTACAAAAATAGCATGTGTACTTTATGGTCAAGGCATGATTATTCCATGGTTAGATTTGATTGTTGCATTACGCTATGTAAGACCTACAACATGGCCGCACGGGTATCGTTGTAGAGTTGTACATATCGTACCCCGTACGAAAGTACTCATTTGAATGACCATGATCCACGGCATGAGACTACACTCAACGTAGAGACTATTAAGTCAAATAAAATAATGATGGCATGGAGAGAATGGATTCCCGAGTTCTTACATGGCAGCCCTCTTGGGACTAGTAGTGCCCGACAGGCCGGCTGGTTCCCACAGATACTGTAAATCTGTCACACGGGCAGGGAACGGTATCTGCTTATATTATTAAATTGTACATGGTATATTAACGGCAGGCGTCCCGCTGGGACTCGTCTAATTACATGATTGGCGCAATTGATTGATTGGATAGACTAGCCTTGCTTGCACATAGTGAGAACTGAGGAATCTTTATTGCATAAGTCCAGGATAACTTGGGACTCACAATAGCAAGCCGTAGGAGTTGATTGGCCATTTAAATTGATTTGTTTGTGTACTGTACTTACTCTGTTTCCTAACTAAGATGATCAGAATGTCAGGACATGACGGGCCAACTTCTGTCCTTGTTTGGTTGGGAGGTTGGTTCGAAGTGTCGTGATGTTATGTAAATCCTAGAGGGAAGCAGAGATCTATTATTATATTCTCTTACTTACTGGTTTAATCTTTCATATCGTGCTCCCTTGTGGTACTTGCTATTAGAGGTCTAACCTCTCTGGTTTTGCATGGCCAGATTTAGAGCCAGTCCTCGAGGATCCAGCTTACTTCTACCTCCAAGATGGTCAATACTAGGGGAATGATCGCAGGAGGACTCGAGTGGGTTCCTTACTCCACCGCTCGTTTTGTTATTTACTTCATACTTAGCCGTTTGGCACCGACATGTTTGTCGAATTGTCTTGCACTTACTTTTACATAATTGTAATTAAGTCAGACTGCAGCTGATAACAATTGTGTATATGTTACTATACCATCTGGCTATGTTTTGTAAAGCCAGATCTCAAGAACATTTTGACTAAGCGTTTGGGACGCCTTACTGCTTTATCTTACATATTCTCTATTTTTGCTTCTTGTTTGAATGAATGAGACAATAGATGTGAAGTGACCATAGTAAGACTTTCATGTAGTATGCACCCCCTCGTCTGGTTAGACAACATTGATCGTATTATACGGTATTCATCTACCCGTAATACGTAGCTGGCTGAGTCATTCCTCCGCTCTCCAGTATTCTGGTTCTGGGGCGTGACAACGTACCCCTGTGGAGACCACCAGTGGCGGTCACCCACAGCTCGTCCTCCGACGGAGCTGGAGCAGGCTGCGAGGAAGTACCGGCCTCTCCCGCAGCAGGTGCACTAGTAACCGTCCGCTCCTTAAGCCGTTGAAACTCAGCCTAGAAAGCATGGATACTCTATAACTTCTAATGTCTAATGTACTTATTATTACTAACTACATAAATATTTATTTGCATGCATATTTACTAAGTTATATCAAAACTAACACGAAGTATTAAAATTAATAAATAGAATTATAATAATTACATAGGCTTTCTCGGCCCTCTCGTCAATAAGCTTCCTGCCCTTCCGATGTGTTGCCAGGAAGACGGTTACCATATTGGCGTCATCACCCCTATTTATCTGTAATTAAATATATCACCTTTACTAATTTATCGGACTTGTATTAAAATAATATTTCTGAAATAAAAAGACATACCAAACGACGAAAATGTTCCGTAATCGGAATCAACCCACCGCACCACTTTGATCCCTGCTTCCTAGCCGCCTTGGCCTTCTCAGACTTTTCCTTATACTTTGGTTTGTCAAATCGAGCCTTCATCGCAGTCCACTGATCAGGGGTGATCCAACCTTGGATCGACTTTTCGGCACGATCACAAGTCTTCTGATCATTAATAGCGTCGCGGATCAGCTTAGCAGCGACGACAGGAAACATCCCCTCGATCAGCTCGGCCCGGTACGGTGGATAGAAAAATATAGCCTAGAAGAGTGCCAACCAAATATTTATCAGTTATATATAATATGCATAAATTATATGATTTATGTTAAAAGCAAATATATTTTAACCTTGAAGCACGCAAACCAGTAGGCCTTTCTCTCGTCCGGAGCATCAGAGTAGTTTATCCAAGGACCACCATAATTATTCCTTAATAAGTGGCCTAGGCGTCTCTGTACCTACGCGAGCCGATATTTGTACAGACATATTATATTCATGAGAAAAGTTAATTTATGATAAATACAGAAAAAATGATAAACCAAAATACTTACTTTGTACCGTCAGCCCAGATCTCCGTCCTCGTCTCCTCCGGAGGTGCGCACACATCATCTGCCTGATACTGGTCGGCCGACGGCTCATCCTCCTCCATCTGCTCATCTGTCTCCATCGTCTTATCAGTAGGAGGAACGCTAGGCTCGGGAGCAGTCTTAGGCCTGGAACTACTCGTCCCAGGAGATATGCCATATAGCATCATGGCAGGCGGAGGTACTGTCCGATATAAATGAGTACTCGGCGATGTGGATCCAAAGTCGGTACCAGTAGGAGGTACCGAAGGAGAACCCCATCCTCTGCCAGTGCCAGTAGGAGGTACCAAAGGAGAACCCCGTCCTCCTCTATGTCAGGACATGCAGAACGATCCGCGATGACCTTTTATACTTGATAACAACATATGATGATACAACAAATAATAGAGACTAGAAATATGAAAGTACAACAAAGACAAGATAATAACCAAGACAACATGTCAACCCCTTGACCAATTTTATCCTCACATTTTTATATATTTTATTTTATTATTTATTTGTCACATACATTTGTTATGTGTTATATTGGTTTTATTTGAAATACTATTAGAGGGTTCGATGAGTAATAAAGGTATTGGCAGGGGGCTTTGTGCAAAAACCCCAAAAAACTTCAAATCTCTGTTTCAACCGAACCCACAACCTCTGTTTAAATTTGATAGGAATTCAAACTAACCCTCGCCAAACCTTGGATAAGAATGAATCAAATTCCTCATTATCTCCCCTAAATTGATCGAGCATTAGAGTATATATGAGGGGTTGTGGCCGACTCTCTGCAAAACCCTAGAAACAAATCCCCTGTTACAAGAATAGCTGAGGAGGAGAAGGAACAGTCCAGCCCCGAACTCGACAGGTAACCCTTCGAACCATTCAAATTTCTGTTATTTACAAAGCTTAGGACAGGGATGGGTAAGTGTTTGATTAAATGTCTAGAAGAAATAGAAGAGTTCATATTGATTGCTTCCATCAAGAATTTAAGTTATTAGTGTATAGAAAGAGGGATAAACCCATGTAGTAGTGGCTTATGACACATGCTCACGTGTCGATCATCACGAGTTCGTGTGCCACCTGAGAAGGATCATGGTCAGACATACGTAGTAGACTTATTAGGCACGACAAGGCTTCAAGTTGTATCCTGTACCATTGCCATGAAGTATCATTTTACTCTTGACACCAGGCTTGATACCAGGATTGTATTCTTGGTATCATGTGCTCAATTCAATGATCCTACTTTTTGGATTTTTGTCACATCATAGACCTTCACATGTTAGATAGGAGTCTGTCCTGACCTCCTATACAGATAGGCATGGATTATACCATATGAATGTAGGTTAATGGCATACTCGAGAAGGATACAATAGAGCGTATCAATTGGTACACATGCCTTTAACTGGATACTCAAAATTCAGTATAAATTGGTATCCTGGGTATCAGGTTAGGCAAGGATAGGAAAGTGGGACTGCAGGTGGGCATGACAGCATATTAGTCAGTGTAATTGGTCAAGAGGAGTATCAGAACAATAAGGTTGTGCCAAAACTGAGATCCCATTACCTATGTTTTGTCCACTATGAAATCGAGCCAACTTGGGGAGTGATCTCCCTCCTTTCCTATTACCTGCCCAATACTTTAGATGTCCTGCCCTCTATTAATTCATTGCTCTGTGGGTTGAGTTCAGTTATGGACTGAATGTTCATCCTTAGTTAATTTAAGAGCAGCCTCCTCTTTTGGTTGTTTCAGTCTTCCTTAGTTCAGGAGCAGACCAATAGGTACCACTCTTCAAGTTACAAAACATTACATGTTCTGTTCTCCCTCAATTCTGTTTAGCCGTTACCTTGATATCGACCCAGTGGTTCCAAATGTCCTATCTATGTGTGGTTCAGTCCAATATAGATTACTTTAGAGTATCATTCATAGTTCCCTATTTTCAGACTCGTGCTAGGAGTTTAATGATAAACTATGAGTAGTTCAGATATTGAGATATATGCCATGTCCTTAATCTATTTTGTATCAATCCTTTGCCATTTCAATTATCCAGTCCCAAGTAAGTTCACCTGGGTATTAGCCTAAAAATACTAGGGAACACTTAAATTCCTGCCGAGTCATGGTATCAGCACTGTCTTGTTATAATGCATGTGCATCAGATGTGCTGACCATCTATGTTGAACCTGGTCGATGTCCTCCCATTGGTCTGGAATGGGGGATGAACTATGATAAAGGGAACTAGTTCTTGCTCAGGCACGGTGGTACTTATTTATCCTTGTTGTCCTCTTTCTTCTTTTTTTTATATGTAAAAGAATTATAATGAGGATCTCAGTTAAGTTCAGTATCAGGATAACCATAGTGTGTTAATCATTACATATTCTCCCAAAACTTGTGCCTAAGTTAGAATGGTACTAGAGATACTCAGATGAGGATACCAGGTTAAATGATATGCCAAGTGGCATCCTTAAACTCAATATAAGGGTCGGGTAAACTGCACCAGGCAGTGGTAAGTGTAGTGTGTTAAGTGGCAGCAGTCCTGAGAATAGAGCCTTGCCCCTATGTTGCAAATACAGAACAGTAGGATACCAGTCAAAGGCTTAGATGAATATTAGTATTAGAGTAGTAGAGTTTGGTGTATGTATTTCTTGTTTATCCATTACAGGTTATGTAGCCAAGTATGTTGGTGCGTTTTAGAACTTGCTCCTGTCAACAACAGGAATATAGACTAAATTTTGTTGACAGTTTCAATATGATAGATTATCTACATGCTTAAGCATAGGAGGAAAGTTACCTATTACCTGATACTGTGATGCATGATAATTTGGTAGAGTGTGGGAAAAGTATCAGTCCTTACCTCTGTCTCCTACTGCTTTACTAAATGGAAGTAATTGTTCCAGGGAGAGGTATGTTTATGTGTGGTCGAAAGGAAGAAATGAACTTTGGGTATCAGAAAACTGAAATACAGGAAATTATTAGAGTGTCAAGGGTAAGAAGATATGTTGGATATCCTTAAAACATGAGAGTAGTTCGACTTTGAGATTGAAACATACACACACCATATCAGTCGAGGATTATGCATTATAGGCCACTAAACATACAAGTACGATACTGATGCTAATATGCACATGCTTATTGCCAATGGGCAAACCTGTATGATCAAGGGAAGACTAGTGCCTAGGGAGAACTATTGGATTTGGGGGTTAAGTTGAGTAATAAACTGCTTAGTTATAATTAGCAAATGCCACGTAGGTTTTAGACTAAAAACCTAGTAGATAAAGTACATCTTACTTTGATTCCTCCATTTTGACATCATAAATCATATAATAGGCTACTTGGACATTAACACGGATTCTGACCGTGTCAGCAACACAGGACCCCAGGCAAGTATACCTTGCCTTTCTATACAGCTTTATTTACATGCAATGTCTTTCATTATTCAGTTATTCAGTTTTTCTTATTATTGTTGACATGTACTTTTCATATCATGTTAGTATTTTATTTCATTGATACATATCCCTTATTCATAGCTAGTCTTGTGTCTTATTGGTCGTGTTCACTTGTGCCTTGATTGAGTCGTGTCATGGGTCGATAAGTCATGAACTGAACAACTTTACCTCCTTATCTTGAAATCTTGAAGCTAACCTGCGAGTCCATACTAGGGACGAGGGTTAGTAGTTATTGTTCCACACCTGTGAGTCCACACTAGGGGCGAGGGTGATTTCTTGAAGCTAACCTACGAGTCCACTCTAGGGGCGAGGGTTAGTAGTTGATCAAACCTGTGAGTCCACACTAGGGGCGAGGGTTTGAGTATTCGATTTAGTTATCCGTGACATCTTGACATGAGCTCTCTCGTCCTCGTTCAGTAGTTCATTTATGTGTAGTCAGTGTACAGATTCGTGTTATATTCATTGCTTAGTTTTACTCGCTTATTCTGTATTTTTCTTCATGCATAATAAACTGTTAGAAAGGCTCGTTTTTATGTATCTTGCTAGTCCTCTGAGGACCTGATGATCTTTTCAGGTTTAGCCGAGTTTGAGTCAGGAGTAGTTGAGCAGGTTGAGTCAGCACCAGACCGCAGAGCTTTGCAGTTGAGGTTGTCTTGGTTAGCAGGTTGTATTCAATTAGTGTATTTTATATACTTTTCTCTTTTCGTCTACTGGTATTGGATTTGTGTCCACCGGACGTGCATTGATTTTTGAAAACATTCAGTTATATTCATTATTGTTCAGTTTTATGTCTTTTTCATTGATCTTGGATGTGACATGATTATTCTGTGGATGAGATATAGATTACCATAAGATTCTAGATTGCCGTGACTTTTGTATAGACATCGTACTACCGCCGACACTGCGGCGTAGGTTGGGCTTGGACACGCTTCGTATCCGAAAAGCGGGTGCGGGTCGTGACACAACATATGATGATACAAGATAATAACCAAGACAACATCTAAGTCCAGATAGTATATTCTACAAGAAACATCTAAGTCCAGATAGTAACCAAGACTAGATAATAACCAAGTCTACATCATAAGAAAATGAAAGTACATCTCTCTCAATCATCTTCAAAATATTCACCTTGTTCGTCTTCCTCGACCTCATCTTCTTCTTCCCCCTCATCTCCACTTTTATCTTCGCCTTCGTCGGCTTCGCCTTCCTCTTCAGATAATTTTGCATATTCTATATTAGTTGTGTAATACATAACTTCCGTGGAGTCAACATCAACAATATTGGTTACAAGAGGTAGCTCGTCCTCCTGATAAGCTTTTTCGTCGACATCAAAAGTATCTCTAGCTTTAGTCTTGTATACTGTCCACCAGTCAGACTTTGTTGCTCCCCGTCTCGATAAGCTGTGAAGTACACGAGCTAAGCCTGAGTTGATAGGAAAAATGGTTCATAGCCTTGATATCTATGCTTGTAGTTTATATCCACAAGACCATGCTTGTCAATTTTTCAACCTTGATTTTTAATCGGATCGAACCATTCACACTTAAACAACACGATCTTTGTAGGTTCTCTGCCATAATTATATGTCAACTCCACAATCTCTCGCAAGATGCCAAAGAAATAATTTCCTGGATCAATATCTCTGTAGTTCGAAGATTTGATACACAAACAACTATTTATCGTGGAATCAAGATCCAGGAAGCTGTCTCTGATCGGAGCATTTGTCGACTTGAACCTAAAGCCATTCACACAGTAACTTAGCCATATTTTAACGACAATAATTGGTCCCTTGGCAAGAGTTCTAATTAATTCAATCTCTGGGGAAATTAGACGATCAACCTGAATACCAAAGCAGAGATAGTAAGTTATCTAGTATGTAGTTGCATTATAAGAGACCAGTAATTACCGAGCAGCTTACATATTCACTCAACCAAGAAGAAAAATGATGTCTCAGTTCTTGTTCTAATGCTTCGTCTATTAGGTAGTGTCTAACTGACCTCAACTCATCATTATATGTGCTGAAAAACAACGAAGCAACCGTCGATTAGTACAATAATATTAGCTTATACTATTACATTGAGATGACGTAAACTCATCATTAATTACTTACCCCTCTAGCTTCTCCACTTCATCCTCGTCGCAATTGAGTAATATATATAACTGAGCAGTCTTAGCTCTTCGTCATTCAAATATCTCTTCTTTATTTTCTCCAAAGGCTTTCCGGACGCATTGGATACTTTCAGTATTCCATCATTAGATTCTTGATATCCGTCGTCATTTCTCGGAGCCCTCGTTCTATTCGTAGCAACATGAGGTTTGATATACGTCGAGCAAAAGTTTGTAATCTCCTCGAGAATATAGGCTTCACAAATAGAACCCTCGATCCGAGCCTTATTTTTCACCTTCCTCTTTAGGTGGTTCAAATGCTGCTCAAACGGGTACATCCACCGATAACCGATGGGCCCACCAACACGTGCCTCATAGAAAAGATGAATTGGCAAATGCTCCATAGAGTCAAAGAATCTAGGAGAAAATACCTTCTCGAGCTTGCACAGTGTTACCGCAATATCGTTCTCCTGCTTTTCTAAACAATCGACCAGCAACTTAGTAGAACAAAAATCTCTGAAGAATATGCTAAGCTCGATCAATGGATCCCAAACAACCTAGGGTAAGAATTCCTGAAATGCAATCGGAATTAACATTTCCATGAATACGTGACAATCATGACTCTTTATACTTGTTAGTTTGTTCTCCTTGAGGTCGACGCATCTTCTCAAGTTCGAAACATACCCGTCTGGAAATTTCAGATCTTGAATCCACCTACAATGTCTCACTTTATCCTCCTTCTCCAGTGAGAAAATTGCCTTAGGCTACTTTAACTTCACATTCCCTTCCTCTATCAAATGCAATGCAGGACGTCTACATATTTCTTCCAAGTCCAATCTAGCCTTTGGATTTTCTTTCGTCTTCCCCTTTACGTCCATTACAGTATTAATTATGTTGTCAAGCACATTCTTCTCGATATGTATGACATCAAGGTTATGTCTAATCAGATTGGTGCTCCATATGACAGATTCCAGAATATACTCCTCTTCGTCCAGTTATGAGTGCGACTAAATCCGTCATACTTGTAGCCCTTAGTAGGCTCTTTAATAGCTCTCGGTAAATCTTTTACCTTTTTCCATATCGTGTATCCGGGCCACCTTGGGGGTGGATTAGCCTTCTCTACAATGCCAGCATGAAAAGCATTCCTGTTCCTCCGGTACGGATGATCCTTCGGCAGGAATTGTCGATGACAATCGAAGAAGCACGGTTTGCCTCCGTGTTTGAAACGGAAAGCCTTAGTGCGGTCCATGCAATACAGACATGAAAGACGACCATGCGTGCTCCATCCAGATCTTACAAGAGTTAAACTAGTAGTGTGATGGGACAATGGGTCAAGCAATCAAGATAAAGCACAAGGTTAAGCATTTAAGGAATTAAGTAGAACAAAATCACATATCGGATTGAAAGAATTGAGTCGAGGTTGAGTCCCTATCCTTGGTCGAAAAATATATCGGTATCATGATAAAGGTTATAGTCTAGTCTTTATGACCCGAAAGTCATATCATAAAAATAGAGTACCAAGGGACGTGTTTGAGTGGGACATGATATACCTACATGAAGTTGAGCTTGTCTAGGTCTTACATATAAAATTTGTTGAAAGGTAACAGCTAGTATTACACTCCAAATATCAAAGTCACGGTAAAGGACACAAAAAGATCTAAAATAGAAAGTGGGAGTTCATGAAGTGACAATTAATGCACAAACATTAAAGAAGATCAAGTTGAAGGATGAAATAAAATTAATTAAGGAATCTAGTAAAATAATTTAGGGACACAGTTTTCAGAGAGAAGATAGTCTCCTTGGTGAATACAGTCAAAGAACGATTAATTCATTTCTCAAATTTCAAACGGTTAGAAGGTCACAATAAAAGATCTGGATTTGGGAAAAGGTCGAGTAAGTCAAAATTGAGATATAGTCACTTGGTTTGGTGGAAGACTAACTATACTTGCGTATATAAAACTATCTTGGTCATGGCTGGAATGTAGAGTACCTCTATCTCATTAGGGTGACCTTGCCTGCTTCTTTGTTCTCTATCAAGATAAGATTTAATCCCAAAATTTGAGTTCCCAATATGTATTTTCGAGCTTGACATAAACTACGATATTCAAGCATAATCATAAAAATAATTCAAGTCTTTAATAACCCTAAGATAACCCTTAGTATGGGAATATATATATATATATATATATATATATATATATATATATATATATATATATATATATATATATATATATATATATATTTTCCCTCCAATATGCACAAACTAAACTTTCTTATTCTCTAGTCGGTTGAGCTCATCCATCATAACTTTAAAAAAATTAGACTCCTCTAATCAATCTCAAAATAAGCTTTATCATCTCTCTTAATATTTTTTTCACAAAATCGCAATATTATAAATCCAAACTTTAAACTTAAGATTTAGATAATCTTATCAATCGTGAATTATGCGACAAAATTTGAAATTTTTTGACACTTGAAATATTAAACTCAAAATCTAAATAAATTGAACAATCATAGATCGTATGACACAGTTCGAAATTTAAATTTTTTCTCAAATCAATTTATATCCTCAAAAGATATGAATAACTATAACCCGAAAATAATAAATTTTTTCTAAATCTTTAAAATCAAAGATTTTAATCAATCTTCTATCAATCCTTTGGTGAATACTCCTAGTAGTCTCAAGATAAAATTCTCTCCGTCCTTAAAGTTGGTAATATTGCTACTACCCAACTTAGAATTAACTAATCCTTAAGATCATACTTTTAGAAAAATAAATGCCTCTATATCTTAAATAAGACCTCAATGTATACTAATTTTGAATGTAATCCTTCTAGTCACGTGTTTGACCTATGAGCATATACTAGTATAGTCATCTTCCTAACCGACATTAAGCACGAGAAAGTAAGGATTCACAGTAGAAAGGGGTCAAACAAGATGTAATCAAGGGAGGCAAACGAGAGTTCGAAGTTTGGAGTCAAGAAAGAATGTCAAGTATATGGATGAGATCCTAAACTCTAATCCTATCTGCAGGCTCAAATCGGTACAATAACATAACCGAAGTGATAAACTTGACCTGCATGGGCCACCACAAAAACATGTAACGCTCCAGTCCTAAAATATGTAGAACCAAGTACGTAGACATGCCAGCTGCATACATATGAAGCATACACCAATATATGAAAATCTCGTATGTATACATAAGCTGTAAAATACAGTAACCATGAACTAATCTCATCCACAAATAAATATATATTAAAATCAACTTATTACTTTTATTTGTACAAAACGTTGGGCGGAGACAAATTCACTGCCAACAAAAAGAGAGAAATACATAGCAA
The DNA here is from genome assembly GCA_029216955.1 of Iris pallida. Lineage (NCBI taxonomy): Eukaryota > Viridiplantae > Streptophyta > Magnoliopsida > Asparagales > Iridaceae > Iris > Iris pallida. Next base: position 21,259,944 of record JANAVB010025198.1, on the reverse strand, counting down.
CGATGGAAGAGTCGAACGAAGCGAAAGACAATCCGAAAGCTAGCATCGCGAAGGTAGATTGTAAACTATGTCCTTGGTTAGAGCACCTGCAAAAATCACCAACACACCTGGAGAGATCACCAGGTCCTCAGAGGACTAGCAAGATACATAATATACAAGCCAAAAAGTAACAATACAAGTATACAGAGAAGTAAGAAATAATGAAAGAAATCAACCGAGTCAGAATAACTAAGATATCAAGATCTAAGACAAAAAGATCCTAAGACACTGACATGCCATACTAGTTGTGGCTAATAGGTTAAATCTATAGACTGTAGTCAAGGCAAGCACTCCCAATCTATAGTGTCTCAATCGCAGTCAAGGCAAGCACTCCAATTGAGACGATAACCATTCCTACTAAAATAATCCCATAGACCTTAGTCAATATAAGCACTCCCAATCTATAGAATGTCAAAGTCAAGTCCTACTTAAGTCATGTCAAGTCAAGTCAAATCATGAGAGTCAGTAGTGTAGGACTAGATGACTCTATCACAAAACACGAGTGTCATACCCCAGTCCTAAAATACGTAGGACTAGGATACGTATATATGCCAGCTACGCATCGAGAGGACTCCAGCCCAGCTCGAATACGTATAAGCTGTCTGGTTATTCTAGATTAACTATATCTCAATCCACATAATAATGATAAATATGACGAATCAAGTGCAGTAAGGCTGATCAGGCCATGATACACTGATTCTAGATTAAATAAATATGTTAGAGTGGATCCCCAATAACACATTTATCATGAACAAGCTAGATAAAAACGAAGCTTGTAAAAGACTATCTATAATAACAACGAGTATCAAATATAGGACAAAATCGAAATACGGAAGATATGATAATAACACACTAGGTATACCTGAAGTCTTGGTGTAGCAAACATCATCCATCAGTGTACCGTGCCATCAACTAATACCTGGAGAGATCACCAGGTCCTCAGAGGACTAGCAAGACACATAATATACATGCCTACTGTACAGTAAATAACATACAAGAAAAATAGAAATAACAAGTAGAGAAAAAGATGACACGTAAGAGAACTCTACAGATGGTGACATGTCATGAGAATATAATATTAATCGTGGCTAAAACCGTAGCCCGAAGAGGCACTAAAAGTCCTATAAAAGGTTCTCTATCGTAGCCTGGGGAGGCACTAACAATAGAGGATAGCCACGACTAATAAAATATTCTCTCCTAAGGTACTAGGAAATCAAGCCTATCTAGTCATGTCCAAGTCAAGTACAGGTCAAACAGGTCAGGAAAAACATGGCACATGCATATCAATACTATCACTAGACATGAACAAAATAGGAAAGATAGAACAAGTAGTATAGAAAGAAAAATCAAAATCTACGTGCACGTGTAACTAGAAAGAATCATAAGAGGAAACAAGAGAGATATGTAACAAAACAAGATATACTGAAAATATAGGAAAGCATGTAAATACTATAGAGTTTGGCAAGGTGTACTTGCCTGGGTCATGAGCACTGTGGTGACGAAGATCAGACAGGAAAGTAGGTGGAACAACGGCTGCCGAGGAACTAAGATCCAAACAAACGTCTCCGCATGCTGAAAATAGTCTATTATCTAATTATAATTAATATTATACCTACTAGATTTATTTAGTTAGGAGATGGTATAGATCTTCATATCAGCTTTCCGAAAAACTAAACGGATCGCATTTTCGTTTCCGGAATCTTCAAAAATTGCGAAAATATCGAAACATGTTTGTTTTTCAGGAATCTAATACTCAAATAATTTTATAGAAACCTACAGAACGAATTTTGTCTATTAAAATATGTTTTTGAAAAACTTACCTCGATACACTTCCAACAAAAAAAAGTGGGATGCGTTTCGAGTCCCGAGCTAGGAGATATGGCCCTTCTAAGTTGCTTTATCGGGTAAAAAACGTGGCTGAATTTTCTAGCGAATTTGAAGAATATTTTTGGACAAAAAAGAGAAGGTGTGCATGGTTTTTAATATAAGAATTATGAGATACTCATATATTCATATATATATATATATATATATATATATAAATATATATATATATATATATATATATATATATATATATATATATATATATATAATTAAGATAGATATGTATTATTTAATTTAAGTATGATTAGATTGGACATGTTAGAATAAGATAAATTTGGATAGTAGTAGGATTACCAATAAGGCTAAATTTGGAATATAATTTGTTTAAATATTATAATCAATGGTCATTATTGAAGGGGCTTCATTTAAAATCTATGTGCTGCTATTAGATAAGAAGCATATAAGTTTTAAATATTAAATTTAGATTTAATTAAAATACAAAGAAGATTTGCATGGAGGGTTTCCTAATATGGAACTAGTTAGGTTTCTAAATATAAATGCAATCTAAATCTGAATAAATATTAAATATATATGGTTATTAATATATATTAATGCTCAACATGCCTACATAGGTTTGGGTTAGACTTTGGGTCAAATATAAACTAATGCCAACTAGGATTACACTAGGATTACACGTAGACACTTCCTATAAATAGAAACTTTCCAAAATTGAAAACATATTAATATTAATAAGATATATATACAAAATATATATATCAACATGAAGGTATTTGAGAGTACTACATGTCTATTTAGATTTGGATTTGGTTCGGGTCAAGTCGGGACTAAATTGGTACAACCGGGTCTCCTAGAAAGTTAATAATCTAATAATAAATCATCGGTGGGGGTTAAGTCACAATTTTATCTGGTTTCCCTACTTGGGACATAGCTATGGCCGGGTCTTCCCTAGCATGGCTAATATACTAGTCAAAGCACACAACAACACTAACCGTACCAAAATTTCTACTCGCTATGCATCTTAGAACTTAACCATGACTAAGGTCATATCTATATAAAATATTAGGCTATTATAAATATAATCATATATATATGCAAAATTGTATATAATCATATATATATGCAAAAAAAGAAGAAGCAAAATTGTATATAAATCTATTTGGATGTATAACATCCCAAAATAAATATCAAAATAATTATACTAAGTCGTAGCAACCTATCATGGCTTTATAAGTGGGGTTGGCTAGGTTAGGGTCCAAATATATTTTTTTGTCAAGTCGAACTCGAAAAGTCAATTAATGAGTCTTTTGTGCCATTCAAAATTAAATAGCACATAGAAACTCGATTGAGTGGCACACCCTTAGCATGTGTGTCGTGGACTCAAAATGGGTCAAAACCATATATTTGGTCAAATAGTTTTGATCTATATCGAGTTCCGAACTCACATGGAAAGCTAGGTATGGAATTATGGTAAATAATCTAATTGCCTAAATTTGACTCGAAGTTACGCGAAGTCAAAAGGATGCTAGGGGACAAATTCGGATGGAACATGATATATCAAATTGAAGGTCATCCTGTCTACTACAAAACTCATAAAGGACGTTTCGAGAGATGGACATGTCTCGTGCTTCAACAATCAAAGACACAAAAAGTACATATAAAATCCTAATTAAATATACAATATAACCTAATAATTAGAAATACTATAAAATAAAATAAAAATAATTTCCAAAAATTAGGGTCCTCACAACGAGTGATCATGAAGGCAATATAACACACACTAGATGTATCTCAAGAATGTAAATGTACGCTAACAAGATAAGTAGAACTGAAAAAAGGTAAGTAACTGCAACTCAAGATAAAATAATCATGAATATGATGGGATAAAGAACACTAAGGAATTAAAGAACATGCATATAAAAGGTACTGTACGATTTGGTAAGGTATACTTGCCTGATATTCGAGTGAGGTAAGATAATGTCCTGACGACGAATCAACAACATCGCACAAAGAGGAAGGTGTAGGAACAACTTCGAATGCTGAAAATAGTCTATTATCTAATTATAATTAATACTGCACCTATTACATTTATTTAGTAAATTTTGAAGTTAGGATATGGTATAGCTTTTCGTATCATCTTTCCAAAAAACTAAACGGGTCGCATTTTCGTTTCCGGAATTCCCGAAATCGTAAAAATATCGAAACACGTTTATTTTTTGGACACTAGATACTCAAATAGTTTTGCAGAAATTTTTAGAAAAAATTTTGTCTATTAAAATTTGTTTTTGGAAACCTTACCTCGATACGGTTCTTTTAAAAAAAATTGGAGGCGAAATGGAGTTCGGAGCTAGGAGATATCGTCGTTCTAAGTTGCTCTTGCTGCTAAAAGCGAGGCTGAATTCTAATGACAAATTTTAGAGTTTCTATTGACTAAAAATAATTTTGAATTATGGCTGATAGAAGGGGGATGTATTGGGTTTATATAGGTATTTATTTCAGATTTATCTCCTAAACTAGATAGGATTTGATTTAAATTGATAGAAGTTACTTTGTTATGATATAATATAGATAGGGATGCTTTCCTATTTGACTTAGGATTATGATTAACCTAAAATATAGTTCATATTTATCTAAATTATCTATAACATTATTTAAAATTACTATAGATAATAAATAGAGTTAATATTTATTTAAACAACCTTCATCTAATCTCATTTATACAAGCTGAAATATTTAATACTAATTTGACATTTATTCTATATTATGTAAATAGTGTACAATATAAGTAACATGTAAAAAGTAATAAAAGTTATGAAATAAATCCTAAAATTTTGAGAAAAATTATATAATATAGTTTAAATCCTTAATGTACTAGAAAATAGCTTTATATATTTTTATACTAAATTCACTAATGAGCACTATACTAAATATATGTAAAATAATACAAATTATATAATAAGTCAATAAATAGTTATTTAAAATTCCAATAATTCCACAAATATTTATTTTGAAAAATGAGGGGGTTTACAAAAGTCTTATCTAGATAAGGACTAAGAAGAGTTTTAATTCCCCTTAGATTTCCCACTATTTAATTCAAATTGATTTAAAAGTAACTCAATCAAATATAATCCAAGGTAGATAGATTATATCTCTAATTTAAACTGTATTTAAATAACTTAATATTTTTTTCCAACTTAAATCACCATAATTAATTACATATTAAATCAACCCATATTTAATATAATTTTTTCGAAATAATATGATAATAATTAATTTCGAAAATATAAATATATTTACACTCGCATGCAAAAATAATACTTACATAAAATGCAAAATTTCTAAATTACTAGTTATACTTGTACCATAAAATAAAATGGCCTTTTTAAATAAAAATAAAGTTTGGCAATCCTCGGCGCGACGCATTTACAATTTTAAGCAATATAAAATATTTGTCATCTATTATTTTGAGATATTTTCTACATCTATATAATTAAAACGTTTTATAAAAATATGTACTTCGCACTTATTCACATTTGACAAGAAATTCACGAAATGCAAACTCGTACGCGACATACAAATACGAAGTACAAAAATCAATACCATATTTATTAAAAAAATTGTAGTAGAAATTTAGGTGTTTTTCAACCCCCGTACCCTCCCCCCAGTTGCAGGTTTCAGGTCAGATCCGGGACGGAGGGGATGACAGGCACGTAAGAGATAGGTGCAGGTTTGGGTTTGGAAGGAGGGGGAGGTTGGATGGGAGGAAGGGAGAGGGGGTGGTGTTTCCACCAAAGAATAAGTGGTCATCTTCGTCAATAGTGGGCTTAGCGAGGGAGGAGAGAGTTCCAACGAGGAAGAAGATGAAGATGCTAGGGTTTGGATGTCGATGGAGGCTAGGATTTCAGTAGAAAGTTTGGGAAAAAGGGAGAGAAGGTGGTCGAGGATGAGAAGAGTGAGCGTGGGGAGCGGGAAGATTTCGAGCCTGGAGTTAGCGAAATTTTGTTCTCCAGAGGAGAAGAAATGGAGATTTCGAGCATGGAGAAGGCTTTAGGAGGAGAAATAGAGAAAATAGGTTTTTTTCAAAATCCATCGAATGTTTGCTCTCTGGGTTCATTGATTAAAATAAACCACTAACCGTCAACAAACAAAAAAATTTCAAAAAAATTACTATAATGGCAGCTGAAAGAAATGCGACAATTTTTTCACCTATACAATAGTTGACGGTTATTATCGAACCGTCAATAAATAAAATAATATTTCTTGACGGATTCTCTAAAATCGTCAACTATTATGCTATAAAATTGCTAAAATAACATAAAATGTGTCCTTTCTTGACGTAAGTTCAAAACCGTCAAGATAACCCCTTTTCTTGACCATTTTTTACGATTGTCAAGAAATAAACCGTCAAGAAATGTCATTTTTCTTGTAGTGTATCAAACTGCTGGGGGAGGAGGTGGCAGAGGCAGCGGAGACTGTCCTCACGCATATAACTGCGCCATCACCAAACTGATGACCCGATGTAGCTCTTGGACAGGAACACTGCCTGGAACAGTCGCCGACAAGACAAGAGGCATTATGGTCGAAGTATGAACTGGTACAGTAGGCCCTATGGTCGAAGGAGGAGCCGGTGCAGGAGGTGTTGTGGTCGAAGAAGGAACCATTGCAGGAGGCACTAAGGTCAAAGCAAGAGCCGGTGCAGTGGTAGAAGGAATCAGACCATAAGTGTCTAGAACGTGGGTCATCTGGGTCATGTTATCCTGTAGGACCACCAATATCTGTGTAATCTACTCCAAACTATAGGTTTTGGTAGTAATGTCGAGCTGTGTACCTACAGGTGGAGATAGAGGATGAGCTCTAGAGTAAATGGACGACTAGGATGCCAACGATTCGGTTCCGTACACGCTGCCACCTTTTTCTCTACCGATAGCTTGTATCCATAAGTCGTTTCTCGCAGCTGGCATCTGTTGCTGACTAGGCCCAGCTCCTCCCTCGGCAACCCCCCAGCAGTACTCTCTCCCTCACCGACTTGACTCTCTAAAGTCTCATACGTCTCCTATATTTATATAGGTAAATAGATTTAGAGTTAATATTCATAATTTTAGTTACTATTAAGTATTGTTATGGTTATGGTCTCATACGTCTCCTATATTTGTCTTTGAATTTTATCGCTAATTTGGTTATGGTTAGGATATTTAGAGTTAGGACTAACTATTTAGGTATAATAAATATAGTTAAGTACAAAGAATAATGTAATTAGATAGGACTGAGAAAACATACATAGGCTTTGTCGTCCGATCATCTACAAGCTTTCCATCCTTCTTTAGCTAATGTGTATGTTCGAAAACTTTGGGAAAGTCGACGGTGTTCGGGTCTCTGCCTGCCCTTAGGACCTCGCACTTTAACAATTAAACACCAATTAATAAGTAAACATTAAAATTAAATAATTAAATAAATAAAAAGTATGAATACTCATCATGCGTAGATAATGCTATAAAATTCTAACATATGTTGTACCATCAACTTGCTTGAACACAAATCTCTAAAGATTATAGGTAACTCGGCCAGCGGACCCCATACTTAAGAAGGCAACATCTCTCTCAGAGCGATGGGAAGTAAACGCTCCATGAATACATGACAATCATGACTCTTCATCTCTATCAGCTTGCGTTCTTTGAGAGCGACAAATCTTGCCAGATTTGACACGTAACCATCAGAAAATCTCAATTTTAAAATTCAGTTGCATATTATCAATTAATCATCCCTACTCAATGTAATGGTGCTGAGGGCTTGACCCAGTTACCAATTGGATCTTTATTTTAGATGCAACTCTGGATGCCTGCAAATAATTTTCAAGTCCATTCTTGCTTTGGGATTGTCTTTTATTTTTTCCATGATATCTATCACCGTATTGAAGATGTTGCCTAATACGTTTTTTTCAATATGCATGACTTCAAATTGTGTTTTATGAGATTGTTCTTCTAATAAGGTAAGTCTCAAACGATACTGTCACGACCCGAACCCTGTTTAGGGGCCCGAGAACGTGGGTACGTCCAGCCTACGCCGCAGTGTCGGCGGTAGAATACTGTATAGCTATAATATCTATCAACTAACAATATGAATCATATAACCTGTCATCTCCGCACAGAGTATAATATGAAATCTCAACTATATAATCTCAATCACAAGTCTAAGGAAGATAGAGCACGATATCAAATCAGATAAAAGGAAGAAACTGAATAAATAGTAGAGTTATCACAACACACAAGTCTAGATGTCCAACACAAATAAGTACATATCCTGAATATAATAAGTCTCATCTAACAATCAGAATAATCCGATACAACATGAAAACTTATACTTCTAAACTATAACTAGGGCAATATCTACTGAGCTAGATCCTCCTCAGGCTCTAGTGTGCCACCCTCGTATGCCTCATAAAAGGTAGGACAGTCATCTATATCATCTGTAATATTTTGTCAACATATCCAATCATCTATATCATCTGTAATATTTTGTCAACATATCCTGCACTGGTTTCTGCTCATCTGTTGCTAGGGCAAAAGCTCGCACAGCCCTCTGTTGGTGTTCTCCAAACTGTTGTTGCTGGGTGGGTAGGGGAGCTTTCTGCTGTGTTATTCCGGTCCGGTTGAATGCCGTAGGGCAGTCCCTCACTTGGTGGGTTGCAGACCCACAAACTAGGCAGTATCCTAGTCTTTTCCTGCAGATGTTCGCCTGATGTCCTGGCCTATTGCAGAAATCGCAGACAAAAATCTGCTTTTGAGGTACTATGTCATTGGCCTTTGCCTGATGATGTTGCTGCTGGTGGTGAGGCGGCCTGTTGTGGTCGTTATGGTTGGGCCTGTTCTGGTTACTCTGGAAGTTGCTTGTTCCAGAATACTCCCTTTTGAACGAGCAGGCTGACTCTTTTCTACATCCTGAGCTCGTATCAGAATCCTCTCGTACGTCTTGGCGCCGCTTCCGATCACAGGGGTGCGAATATCTTCCCTCAGTCCATACCTGAATCTTTCAGCACGATCTGCGGAGTCAGCAACCAAGTTCTTGGCAAAGCGGCTAAGTTGGCCGAATTCTGTCGCATACTCTCCAACCGTCATGTTTCCTTGCTTAAGATCATGGAACTATCTTTCCATCTCCCGTAACGCTGATGTTGGGAAGAACTTTCTGCGGAACAACCTCTTGAAGGTGTTTCAGTCAAGCTGTATGTCCTGGAGACGGGGTTCATTCCGATACCAGGTGCTTGCTACGCCTAGTAGTTGGAGTCATACAGCTTCGACCTGGAGGTCGTCTGGAAGTCGAGCGACACTGAGGAGACGCTCCATGTTGTCGAGTTATTCGTCGGCATAGATGATTCCCTCGGTTCCTTTGAAGGGTCGAGGGCCCAGTTTCTTGAATTTTTCAATATCTCCGACCTTAGCAGGCCTTGGTTCTGATTGGGCTGTTTCTCCTCTCTCAAGGACAGCCATAGCCACGTTGTGAGCATTCTCCATGCATTCTCTCATAATTGCAGTCTGCTCGCGATGAGCTTCAGCTTGGGCTCTCTGGGCCTCAAGCACTCCTCGTAGCAGGTCTACGAGGTAGGTGGGGTCCACGGGCACTGGTGGGGTAGCTGGAGCGGGCACTACCGTAGGGGACTGCAGCTCAGTCGGAAAAGATGTAGGATCTGCCACTGGAGTTGTAGTAGTGTAAACTCCACGGGGTGCTGGTACATTATGGGGACGATCGGTCAGCTGCCGAGGAGTAGGATCCGAACTTGCTTGGAGAGGTGGGGTGTGATCGGGTGATAACACCCCATCGCCAGCAGTGGTGGTCTTGTCTGTGGCCATACTCTGGAAGGTTTAGGATACAAAACATAAGCAAGGTAGCCTACCATTCTATAACAAAAAATATATTTATTTATAATATATTTAGGTCTTATGTTGTGACAAATTAGTATTCTAGAATTCTAATTGCTTCTAGATATGTTTACTTAAGTTGTTGATTGACCTGCATGGGCCACAATTAAAAATATGTCACGACCCGATCCCAAATTATTGGGTCGAATCGGATTATGCTCAGCCTGCACCGTTGTTAGACATCGACAGTAAGCTGTTTCTGTCACGCCCCGATTCATAGAGTCATTTAATCACATAATTATCTCTTGGAATCGATCGTCCTCGCTTGGGCGTGATGTCGTACAAGTCTGTTATTGCACTTGTACAAGGCAAAGATGGTACATAATCGATAATCTTCAGGTAGGAACACATCGCAGCGGCAGAAGCAGACAAATTGAATTTAGTGAGAACAATCTTTCTGATTGAATAGAAACACATCAGTTTCTTTATAGCAGCGTAGATAAAAGGATAACTTGAAGTCATACAGAGATATACATAACTTTATTCTCTTTATTGAAAATTGAAGAAGAGTACAAAACTTGTATTGAAATACAATGCTTACAACACATCTCACTTTACATTGAAAGCCAACTGAGCAATACTACAAAGTCTACATTTGATACTTGGATACATTGGATCACAACTTGATATACAGACTTAGCTTACAATCTCACAGGTACAACTGATTACAATGTTCCATACATTATGCCCTTTATAAACAGAAGATATCATCTTGTACAAGGAGAGCTTCTGTATGCCCAACAAATCTTCGATGCCGCGGAACCAATCAAGCCAATCTACGTGTGTAGAACATCCCAAGCACGAGCACCTGCCCACAAAACGTGGGTCAGCACATCAACTATGTACTGACAAGCAGAATCCAACCCACTCGCAAAAACGAACATTTAAGTGATCATTTAAGCAAGCATTTATTAGAATAATCTTTCTGTTAGGGGCCTAGCATCAGTTTACAGTTCATGGGCAATAATCATAGTGAAGCATGTAAACATATTCTTAGTAGCATTCATGTGGACATATCATTTTAGCATTCTTGGTGTTATCATGCAAAGGCATCATTATGGCATACTAGGTGTTATTATGAAAAGGCATCATTGAGGCATCGTTAACATTAACATCTTAAACATATTATAACAGTTCTCACTCCAAGCATCACTTAGCATGTATGTTGTGTTTGAGCAACGATTATAGCATGGCATCTTTCTAGCATACTGAATTTATGCATTGAGCAGGATCTCATATTGAAAGGCTACATACAGCATCATTTACTTATTTGGAACGTAAGCATGCAAGTTAAACCAACACATATATTGAATTATCACATTTAAGTGATTTCTTACCGATAGCCGACTCCCTCATACCTGCATCAAATACAGGTTAGCAAATATACTTACTCTGCCTGCATAAGACATTCATTAGCATGTATCCTGACTACATGGTCACTGGTGTTTAACCATACAGACGTTGCCATATAGGTCTTCATTGGTAATACGATGACTCCAGAGAAGGTAGCTAGCCCCAAAGGATGCCTCGCAAAACCCGTGCCCCTACTGGCACGCCAATGTTTTCTCCTAGGCCGGATCGGTCGCCCTAACGTCCTGGGGTACCGTCCGAGAAAACATATCCCCATCACTTAAGCATAAGTTGTCCTATGACCATGCGAATGCGTGTCCGACTCAATCGTGAACATAAAATTCATAGTAAAATATTGAAGTAAAGACAACAGTGCATCATCATTCATCTCATTCAAGTCATGTTCAATGACTTATTCATTCCCAACATTACCATCATTTCATTTGGTGATCTCAATGATCCCAAGCCTCATCAATTCTCATTCATTGCTTCATTGCAACATTTCTCATTATGTTCCTTCTAAGGAGGAACAATAGCGTTCATTCATTTCGAAGGGACCCGTAGCATTTCATTCATTTTATAGGAACAATAGCATACTCAATTCTTTTCTCATGTATCATTCACGCAGCATCTCATTATTTAAGTGATTCATTCATTTCATCAATCTTAAGCATCAGGGACATTATTGATTCATTCTCAGGCATAATATTACATTAGCAGTTCGAGTGTAATTCGTTCAGCAGTTCAAAGTTAATGTGTTATTCATTCAATGATTTCCAGCATATAAATCTCTATCGATTTAGTAACTAAAGCATCGCATCACAATTATTCAACATTCAAGGTAAGAGACATTAGGGACATATTCATAGCATACATTATTCCATTTATTAAGCATGCAGGAATAAGAAAGAAGGAGGACAGTTCCACTTGCCTTATATAACGGTCTTCCTGCTCCAATCCCACTAAGCGTAGCTCCCCCAGCGAGCCACGTTCCAATACCCATTCCGTCTAGCCAGCTAAGAAAGACTGTATCAGTCTCAATTCTCCTGATCTCCAACATAAGTCACGGTCCAACATTCTGATCTCATCCAACAAGCCAACCAAATGCCTCGTGCGGAGCGGGACATTACAGTTTCTATATGCAGGTAACCTCAACAATATTTATACATTTTGTCAAAATACTTAATTTACGAACATAAAAAAAACTCTAATTGATCAACACAGAGAAATATATCTGAAAAATAAAACACTGAAACGAAAAGTCTGAAATGAAAGGTCTTCATCTCCATCACAAAGAAACTAGAAATGAAGATAACAACTATCTAGACGACCGGCTCATCGGCCTCAGGATCTGTGTCCTCCAAGTGGGACTCTGGAAGCACCGCAGAATATAGCGCAGGATCATAATAGCTATTGAACAATAGCTCAACATCATCAATGTTACCTATTGGGAGGGATCCAGTCAGGAAAGGAGGAAAGTACGAGCATATATCTAATATTTTAAATAATAACAAAAATCTACAATTTTAAACAGTTTGAAATACTTGAATAATATTTTCCGATAATTTTCAGCAATTCAATATTTGAAACAATGTGATTTGAATATGTGACGTATATGACCGGCTTGGGTTGTACAATAGCATCCTAGCGATGTGATACGGCTTATCCCCGTGTGTAAGAGGGGTTAGCTCACACAATAATACAATATGAGGGTATTGGTCATAAACGCTACGCTACTCCCCCAATATCCCCACAATCAATAGTTGAACCCTAGGAGAGAGTTTCGTGTAGCAATGTAGTTTAAGCATGCAAGATAATAATTACTAATTAAAATGGAAGAAAATATAACCGTACTTGCCTTCGTTCAATGACTGGATTGAGATGTCGGTACCGGGAAGGAAGTCAAGTATGTCCTTGAAATCCTACAGTTGGAGAATCCTGACTTAGAACCAAAATAAAGCCAACACTAGGTGTGCTAGTTACAATCTCTAAAAGCAGGTCCTAGTCCAGTTTTAAGTTATTAATTATACTACCAGAACCGTCTAACGTCGCAACTACAGTCGTTGTCAATTAACATAGCAAAACCGGTTTACTGATTAATTGGAGAAAATCATATTTTTCGGTTATTTAGCAAAACTATGTATTTTTATAATATATATACAAAACTGAATTTTTCTTTAGATGAGAAAAACATGAAGTTGTTAAATTATTAGAAATCTTTATTCATTTTATCTTAATGTGATAAACTCTTATTAATTTTCCTATATAAAATAATTAATAACAATTTTAAATGACGCGCCTACTACGCAATCAACAATCCCAGAAAAGGAATAGAAAATCTACACTATACAAATACATGGCCGCAGAAAATAAAATAAAAGCTGGGCTTATGTCCTTACAAATTATTACATAAATTAAATAAAAATACCTGAGTCAATCTATGAATGCCGTGAAACGGTCCAATCAAAAAGGCCGATGCCCTGCACCCAAAATACTATAGGCCAGTAACAAGTTCTAAATAATAATTTATTATAAAAGTATAGAATAAGGTAAGTCTCAGACTTGGTCATGCAATCTCACGTTGCATTTAGATTATGCCTCAACGTCCGAGAAATGCCGGTTCCGTTTGTATTTCGCTAGGGCCTATGGACCGACACGGCCGTCACCCGAAAGTGGTATCCGAAAGCCAACCAACACAAAAATAATGAAATTTTAGGAATCAAACTCGAGAAATAAACTAAAAAGGTTTTCAAAATATTTTAGAAAAAATCGGGCAGCATCTCCTTTGTAACTAGGATGATCTAGCCACATTGGCGATACAGCACACACACCAACAAGAATATCCCCAATCAGGGAACACCAAAACACCAACCAAAAATGAATATCAATCTCAAAGAAAAATAGGCCAAAACCAAAATCACAGCACAAACTCTCCTAACCAAACTACAAAACCATTCCGAAATAGAGTTCGGAAAGTACAAAACCATTATCGCAACAAATCGAGCCGATTCCCATAGCGAGATCGGGGACCGTGTCATCCTCGACTCTACGGGAGGGACGAACTACTATGATTAATCAGAAATTACCCAATATCCGTTGGTCGGGGAGCCGCGAGATAAACTCGGGAATACCGAAATAGTGTTCGGACAACGGATCGGTGCTCGGAACAGCAATGGAGAGCGGGCAGCGCTGTCGCTAGGTCGCGAAGCACGGGAACAGGGAGGCGATGGTCGGACTGGGCGACCGGAGGCGCTCGCAGGGTTTGGCGGAGATGGGAGGCGGCCGCGAGGGGGTCGCCAGGCTCGGGCGCGCAGGGGGTCGCCGGGAGGGGCGCTGGCCGTGGTTGCAGAGAGAGCGGAGCCGGCGGAAGCTCGGGTTAGGGCTTGGGGCTAGAGCATGGGGATGGTGGTGGAGAGGTAGAGGGAGAGGGGAAGGGGTTTTATAGGGAGTGAGGGACTGGGGGTTACGGGCAGAGGAGGGACACGTCGGTTTTGGGAGGTCGAGAGTCACGGCTCGGCTGTGAACGGAAGGGGAAGGGGAGGGGTTTCTCGAGCGGGTGAGAGAGACAATGAAAGGGTTCTGAGAAAAGGAAAGGAAAATTCTTTCCTTAAAATAGAAATATTAATATAAATATAATATATATCCTAAAAAACTTAAAGGATGGTTTCGAAAATCGAGATTGGGCTCATATTCGGACGCGGTTTCGGGACGGGTCAAGCCAAACAATCGAAAATCAAATGAATAATAATTTTTTTAAAAATATAATTTTCCTAAACTAAAAAAATTATATTAATTATAATAATAATAATTATATGACTAAACTAGCTAGCAAACAAAAATCCAACAATTAAAATAATAAATCTAAAATTTGTGGGTTTTACAACATTCCCTCCTTAGGAAATTTTGTCCTCGAAATTAAAAGCAGGGTTAGGAGTTACCTCAAGCTTCAAACAGATACGGATACTGCTTCCGCATCTCGTCTTCTCGCTCCCAGGTAGACTCGCCTGGGGAGTTGTGTCGCCACATAACTCTGACTATCGACGTCACCGAATTTCTGGTTGTCTTCTCCCCTCTGTCTAATATCGCCACTGGCTTCTCTGGCACTGTGAGGTTGGATCCAATTTCCAGCTCCGAATGATCCAAGATGTGGCTCGGGTCCGGAATATAGCACCTGAGTTGTGAAACGTGGAAGACGTTATGCACACCTTCAAGATTAGCTGGTAGAGCTAATCAGCATGCTACTTCTCCGACTCGGCTCAAAACTTCGACTCGGTCGATGTATCTGGGACTAAGCTTCCTAGCTCTTCCAAAGCGAATGGTTCCTCTGGTGGGAGAGATCTTGACAAAGACACTATCTCCTGCTTTGAACTCCAGTGGTCGGCGACTGCTATCGGCCCAATGCTTCTGTCTGTCATGAGCAATCCTGAGCTTGTCTCTAATCATTTTTACCTTCTCTGCTGCATCGGTCACCATCTCTGGTCCAAGCAATACTCTTTATCCTACGTCGTCCCAAGCAAGTAGAGTGCGACAACGACGTCTATAAAGTGCCTCGAACGGAGTCATACTGATACTAGCTTGGTAGCTGTTGTTGTAGGAGAACTCTACCAAGTGCAAGTGGTCTTCCCAAGATCCTCCAAATTCTAAGACGCAAGATCTCAACATGTCTTCTAGCGTCTGGATTGTTCTATTCGATTGTCCGTCAGTCTGGGGATGGTAAGCGGTGCTGAACTTCAATTGTGTTCCCAAACTGTCGTACAAGCTCTTCCAGAAGTGAAAGATGAATCTGGTACCCTGTCAGATACGATACTTACCGGAACTCCATGAATCCGATAGATATGCTGCATGTATAGTACTGCCAACTTTTCTGTGGATAGACCAAACTTGAAAGGGATAAAGTAAGCTGACTTCGTCAGTCGGTCCACAATAACCAAAATGGCGTCCTTCCCTCCTTGGGATCGAGGTAGTCCTGACACAAAGTCCATCGTTATGTGTTTCTATTTCCACTCCGGAATGTCTAGCAGTTCCAATAGTCCTGCGGGTCACTGTCTGCTAGCTTTCACTTGTTGGCAAATTAAGCATCTAGCTACATACTTGGATACATCCTTCTTTATTCTGTACCACCATACTACAGTATGTATATCCCGATACATTTTGTTAGCTCCTGGATGTATGGAATAATATGACTGGTGCGCTTCTTGCATCAGCTCGTTCCTCAGTTCGCCAGTTGGTACGCAAAGCCTCGTACCGTACCTCAGTGCTCCGTCGCTGGCGATTGAGAATCCTTAAAGTATTCCTGCCAGCACTTGATCTCTGAGTTTGCAAAGTGTCTCGTCTTAGAATTGTGTCTCCCTGACTCTGTCCATCAGACTTGAACGTACTTGCAACTGCATCATTGATGAATCAGATCCTGGTATAATGACTTCTCTTCCCAGTTTTTTTATTTCCTCTTCGGGCAGTACAATCTCCAGTCCAAGCTTTTTTATGTCTTCCAGCAAATGTCGCTCCTTGGTCAAAAACATTGCCATCGGGTATCGACTAAGTACATCTGCAACAACATTAGTCTTACCCGGATGATACTGCAGGTCGATGTTGAAGTCTTTCATCAGTTCCAGCCATCGTCTCTGTCGCATGTTCAGCTCCTTCTGAGTGAAAATATATTTAAGACTTTTGTGATCTGTAAATATTTCTACTCTCTCTCCATAGAGGTAGTACTTCCACAACTTTAAAGCAAATATAACCGCTGCAAGCTCCAAATCATGCGTGAGATAGTTCTTTTCATGAGTCCGTAATTGCCTAGATGCGTAAGCAATTACTTTTTCGTTTTGTTGAAGAACACAGCCCAAACCTTTACCAGAAGCATTACTGTAAATTGAGAAACCGTCGGTACCTGAGGGTAGCGCAAGTATAGGCGCCGATGTAAGTCTCTTCTTCAGCTCCTCAAATGCTGACTGGCAAGCTTCAGACCAAACAAATTATTTATTTTTCCTGGTGAGCTTCGTCATCGGCTCAGCAATCCTGGCAAAGTCCTTCACAAATTTTCGGTAGTAGCCAGCTAAGCCCAAGAAGCTTCTGATTTCTGCAACTGAGCTTGGTGTAGTCCACGTCTCAATAGCAGCTATCTTCTTTGGATCCACCGAAATTCCTTCTCCTGTGACAACATGGCCTAGAAAATTCACCTTGTCTAAGAAGAATTCGCATTTAGATAGCTTACCGTAGAGCTTCTCCTTCCTTAAGGTTCCCAGAACTTTTCTCAGATGCTCTTCTTCGGTCTTCGAGTAGATCAGAATGTCATCGATGAAGACAACAATAAACTGATCCAGGTATTCATGGAAGACCTTGTTCATGAGATTCATGAATACCATAGGGGCATTAGTCAATCCAAACGGCATGACCAAAAATTTATATTGTCCATATTTAGTGTTGAACGCTGTCTTTGGAATATCCTCCTTCCTGACCTTGATTTGATGGTAGCCAGATCGGAGGTCTATCTTCGAGAATACTTTAGCTCCACTTAGTTGATCAAACAGGTCATCAATCCGGGGCAGAGGGTACTTATTCTTGATGGTGATGTTGTTCAGCGCCCGGTAGTCGATGTACATCCGCACGGTTCCATCCTTCTTGGGCACGAACAAAACTGGTGCTCCCCAGGGTGAAGCTTCATCTCTGATAAATCCCTGGGCCTTCAGTTTGTCAATCTGGTCCTTCATCTCCTTGGCCCTCTTAGGGTTGACTCTGTAGCATCCTCGAGAAATAGGGAAAAAGCCAGGAACTAGGTCGATGGTGAACTCCACACCTCGATCCGGGGGCAATCTTGGAAGACTATCAGGGAAGACGTCCATGAATTCCGCTATGATAGAATGAGAAGGACCGGGTTCTTCGGTGATAGAGGAGTATATAACACTCTCCATGTCTTCCAGAGTTCAAGAGATTTCAAACTCCGGTTCTCCTGGTGGGCTGAAGACTACACATCCTCAATGACAATCTATCAGTGCATGCTGCTTACTTAGCTAGTCCAGTCCTAAGGCTACATCATAGTTGGGTAAGGGCATCACAAGTAAGGGTGCTAAGAATTTGTGGCCTGAGATAGTTATGGGGCAGTTACAGATCTCGCTGATGGGTATGGGTCCACCACCGGTCATAACTCTACATATTATTTTGCTAAACCCCGTAACTAGGTGGTGTATAAAAATGAACTTTGATGATATAAAACTGTGTGATACACCCGAATCAAATAATGCTAAAGCAGAATATGAATGCATATAAATGGAACATGTGATGACATTAGCGGTGGGTTCCTGCTCTGGCTCTTGCTAGTCTGCTGCTAGGGCAAAAGCTCGCATAGCCCTTTATTGCTGTTGCCCAAACTATTGTTGCTGAGTGGGTAGGGGAGCTTTCTGCAGTGTTGTTCCGGTCCGGTTGAATGCCGTGGGGCAGTCCCTCACTTGGTGGGTAGTAGACCCACAAATTAGGCAGTGTCCTAGTCTTTCCTGCAAATGTTCGCCTGATGTCCTGGCCTCTTGCAGAAATCGCAGACAGGGATCTGCTTCTGAGGCGCTCTGTCATTGGTCTTTCCCTGATGATATTCTGCTGCTGGTGAGGAGGCCTGTTGTGGTTGTTATGGTTGGGCCTCTTCTGGTTACTCTGGAAGTTGCTTGTTCCAGAATACTCCCTTTTTGAATGAGCAGGATGACTCTTCTCTACATCCTGAGCTCGTATCAGTATCCTCTCGTACGTCTTGGCGCTGCCTGCGATCATAGGGGTGCAAATATCTTCCCTCAATCCATACCTGAATCTTTCAGCACGATCTGCCGGGTCAGCAACCAAGTTCTTGGCAAAGCGGCTAAGTTGGTTGAATTCTGCTGCATACTCTCAAACCGTCATGTTTCCTTGCTTCAGATCCTCGAACTGTCTTTCCATCTTCCGCAATGCTGATGTTGGAAAGAACTTCCTGCGGAACAACCTCTTGAAGGTGTTCCAGTCAAGCTGCCTGTCCTGGAGACGGGGTTCATTCCGATACCAGGTGCTTGCTACATCTAGTAGTTGGAGTCCTACAGCTTCGACCTGGAGGTCATCTGGAAGTCGAGCGACACTGAGGAGATGCTCTATGCTGTTGAGTCATTCGTCAGCATAGATGATTCCTTCGGTTCCCTTGAAGGGTCGAGGGCCCAGCTTCTTGAATTTCTCAATATCTCCGACCTTAGCAGGCCTTGGTTCTGATTGAGCTGTTTCTTCTCTCTCAAGGACAGCCGTAGCCACGTTGTGAGCATTCTCCATGCCTTCTCTCATAATTGCAGTCTGCTCGCGATGAGCTTCAGCTTGGGCTCACTGGGCCTCAAGTACTCCTCGTAGCAGGCCTACGCGGTCGGTGGGGTCCATGGGCACTGGTTGGGTAGCTGAAGCGGGCACTACTGCAGGGGACTGCAGCTAAGTCCGAGAAGATGTAGGATCTACCACTGGAGTTGTAGCAGTATAAACTCCACGGGACGCTGGTGTATTATGGGGACGATCGGTCAGCTGCCGAGGTGTAGGATTCGGACTTGCTTGGGGAGGTGGGGTGTGATCGGGTGATGACACCCCATCGCCAGCAGTGGTGGTCTTGTCTGTGGCCATACTCTGGAAGGTTTCAGATGCAAAACATAAGCAAGGTAGCCTACCAGTCTATAACAAAAAATATATTTATTTATAATATATTTCGGTCCTATGTTGTGACAAATTAATGTTCTAGTATTCTAATTGTTTCTAGATATGTTTACCTAAGTTGTTGATTGACCTGCATGGGCCATTACTAAAAACATGTCATGATCCGATCCCAAATTGTTGGGTCGAATCGGATCATGCCCAGCCTGCACCGTTGTGAGACGGCGGCAGTAAGCTGTTTCTATATGCAGGTAACCTCAACAACATTTATATATTTTGTCACAACACTAAATTTACGAACATAAAAAAACTTTAATTGTTCAACACAGAGAAATACATCTGAAAAATAAAAGGCTGAAACGAAAAGTCTGAAATGAAAAGTCTTCATCTCCAATACAAAGAAACTAGAAATGAAGATAACAACTATCTAGACGATCGGTTCATCGGCCTCAGGATCTCTGTCCTCCAAGTGGGACTCTGGAAGCACCGCAAGATACAGCACAGGATCATAATAGCTATTGAACAATAGCTCAGCATCATCAATATTACCTATTGGGGGGGGGGGATCCAGTCAGGAAAGGAGCAAAGTACGAGTATATATCTAACATTTCAAATAATAACGGAAATCTGCAATTTTAAACAGTTTGAAATACTTGAATAATATTTTTCGGCAATTTTTAGCAATTCAATATTTGAAACAATGTGATTTGAATAGGTGATGTATATGACCGACTTGGGTTGTACAATAGCATCCTAGCGATGCGATACGGCTTATCCCCGTGTGTAAAAGGGGTTAGCTCGCACAATAATGCAATATGAGGGTATTGGTCATAAACGCTACGCTACTCCCCCAATATCCCCACAATAAATAGTTGAACCCTAGGAGAGAGTTCCGTGTAGCAATGTGGTTTAAGCATGCAAGATAACAATTACTAATTAAAATGCAAGAAAATATAACCGTACTAGACTTTGTACAATGACTGGATTGAGATGTCGGTACCGAGGAGGAAGTCAAGTATGTCCTTGAAATCCTACAGTTGGAGAATCCTGACTTAGAACTAAAATAAAGCCATCACTAGGTGTGCTAGTTACAATCTCTAAAAGCAGGTCCTAGTCCAGTTTTAAGTTATTAATTATACTACCGGAACCGTCTAACGTCGCAACTACAGTCGTTGTCAATTAACATAGCAAAATCGATTTACTGATTAATTGGGGGAAAATCGTATTTTTCGGTTATTTAGCAAAACTTTGTATTTTTATAATATATATACAAAACTAAATTTTTCTTTAAATTAGAAAAACATGAAGTTGTTAAATTATTAGAAATCCTTATTCATTTTATCTTAATGTGAGAAACTCGTATTAATTTTTCCTATATAAAATAATTAATAACAATTTTTAATTATGCGCCTACTACGCAATCAACAATCCCAGAAAAGGAATATAAAATCTACACTACACAAATACATGGACGCAGAAAATAAAATAAAAGCTGGGCTTATGCCCTTACAAATTATTACATAAATTAAATAAAAGTAGCTGAGGCGAGCTTTGAATGCCGTGAAACGGTCCAATCAAAAAGGTCGAGCCCTGCACCCAAAATACTATAGGCCAGTAACAAGTTCTAAATAATAATTTAATTATAAAAGTACAGAATAAGGTAAGTCTCAGACTTGGTCATGCAATCTCACGTTGCATTTAGCTTATGCCTCAACGTCCGGGAAATGCCGGTTCCGTTTGTATTTCGCTAGGGAGTGAGGGACTGGGGGTTACGGGAAGAGGAGGGACACGTCGGTTTTGGGAGGTCGAGAGTCACGGCTCGGCTGTGAACGGAAGGGGAAGGGGAGGGGTTTCTCGAGCTGGTGAGAGAGAGAATGAAAGGGTTCTGAGAAAAGAAAAGGAAAATTCTTTCCTTAAAATGGAAATATTAATATAAATATAATATATATCCTAAAAGACTTAAAGGATGGTTTCGAAAATCGAGATTGGGCTCGGATTCGGACGCAGCTTCGGGACGGTTCAAGCCAAATAATCGAAAATCCAATAAATAATAATTTTTTTAAAAATATAATTTTCCTAAACTAACAAATTATATTAATTATAATAATAATAATAATTAACTGACTAAACTAGCTAGCAAACAAAATTCTAACAATTAAAATAATAAATCCAAAATTTGCGGGTTTTACACAATCTATGTCAATTCGTGACAAGGCATGAAAGTCAAACTAGTATTTAGTATGGTCGAGTGTATAACTCTCAGGATTAAGTACCAGTGATACGGGATGCCCACAAGCCAATTAAGATACGGGGCACACTCCACACAACAATATGTATTAAATACTAACATGCATCAAGTGGCGCAATCCAGCGAAATGTACGAGATAAGACAAAACGTTCGAATTCGGCGAATCGCGCTGGATAAGACAAATGGCACAATTTTATCATGCGGTTTGCGGGACTCATGCGGTCCGCAGGACGCATGCGGTCCGCAGGACCAAAGCGGTCCGCAGACTCTTGCGGTCAAAGACTCATGCGGTCCGCAGGAGCAAAGCGGTCCGCAGACTCATGCGGTCAAAGACTTATGCGGTCCGGAGGAGCAAAGCGGTCCGCAGGAGAATGCAGCCAAAGACTCATGCGGTCAAAAACTCATGCGGTCCGCAGACTCCTGCGGTCAAAGACTCATGCGGTCCGCAGGAGCATGCGACCGAAGTCTCATGCGGTCAAAGACTCATGCGGTCCGCAGGAGCAAAGTGGTCCGCAGGACACATGCGACTGAAGACTCATGCGGTCAAAGACTCATGCGTTCCGCAGAAGCAAAGCTGTTCCCAGACTCATGCGGTCCGTAGGAGCATGCGGCCGAAGACTCATGCGGTCTAAGACTCATGCGGTCCGCAGGAGCAAAGCGGTCTGCAGGATGCATACGGCCGAAGACTCATGCGGTCAAAGACTCGTGCGGTCCGTAGGAGCAAAGCGGTTCACAGGAGCAAACTGGACCGCAGGACGCATGCGGCCGAAGACTCATGCGGTCAAAGGCTCATGCGGCCGAATTGCTCATCTTCTCCAAAAATCCGAGAAAGATGACCAAGGAACTCATAAACTTCAAACTTGCGTAACTCGGTCAAAACAAAACGAAATCTAACTTTTCAAAGGTCAAATTTGTGTAAGATGAAATTCTCTACCACATGGAACAATTAAAGTTTGAAAACAAGCAAGTTTGATAGATCAAAACCAAGGAAAATGAAAAATGACATAAACTTAGATTTACAAAATTTGAACCACCAAAATGAAAAATGCAAAGAACTAAAGGGTCTTAGAATCATGTGAGGAAGATAATAGACAATTAAAAATAGCATTGTCCAATATTCGACAAGATGTACTTGCCTCTCTAAATTGGGTTAGGGTTTTGGTGGAGGAAATCGAATGAGAGTTATGGAGGAGAGAGAAAAAGGAAAGGTGTATAAATACCAAGTCAAGTTTTATCTCCACCACCCATTCCTTCTCCATACAATCTAGACCATCCACCCCTTATCATGATGAACCAAGCCAAGCTGGTTCAACATGAACCGAAATAAACCAAGAGCTAAGCAAAAGCAGAAAATAAAATACAAAAAAATATTTAGCATGTAATTAAAGGAATTAAATACAGAATAAATGCATGATAAATACTAAATAAATATAGTCAAGTAGTACACGTATTAAAAATACATATCCCGGGAATGGGGAGTGACAATACCTATTTTATATATATATATATATATATATATATATATATATATATATATATATATATATATATATATATATATATATATATATATATATATATATATATACAAAACAGTCCATTATATAAAGAGCTAAAATGACAAGTTGAGGCTAAAAATATGACATGTAGACTAAACCACTTAGATCTAACCATGGGTATCCAAATGAAACTCATTCTAATCATCCTAACTAACATCAATCCATCCTCTAACATGTCTAAAACTGAAATTAAAACATAATTAAACCTATTAGACATTAA
This sequence comes from Iris pallida, assembly GCA_029216955.1. Taxonomy (NCBI): domain Eukaryota; kingdom Viridiplantae; phylum Streptophyta; class Magnoliopsida; order Asparagales; family Iridaceae; genus Iris; species Iris pallida. The sequence goes on along the minus strand of JANAVB010025198.1, from coordinate 21,236,136 downwards.
ACCAGACATATGAGGTGTCCTAATTTGAGATCTAATAAGTAGGACACAAGACACAATTCTAACTTATTTTAGGGAGCTCCAAATGGCCTCAAACTTGAATCTAAAGGGGTACATGCATGGGGTGGATCCTATGGATTCAAAACTAACTAATATGCATAGAAAAACAATTTTGAGGGTTGGTTTTACCTATTGGGAGTGAAATTCCAATGATACTCTCAAGGACACGGCTCTAATACGAAGATCCTTCCAAAATGGACACTCCTCCTTGCACTTTGCTCCAAATCTTTGCTAGCACCCTACTTTGGTAGTATGAGAAGGTTGGATGGAAGTTTTGATGAAGGAATGTAAGGATTTGGAGATTAAATCAAAGAGGGAAGCTATCTAATTTGGGAAAGAATACTTTATGAAGGAAAGGAGGCAAGATAGAATAAAATAAAAGGAAGAAAGACTAACCTACCTATAGTGGCTTCCATCATTTCCCTATTTGGGCCTTGGGGGAAAGCCTAATAAGGCTCCTACTAATCCCCCTTGGTTAATTTTAAGTTAGGTTCAAGTTTGGAATCAAAAGGGTTAAGTTTAAGCCTCTAACTTAACAAATCTAACAAGTGGGATTAGTCTAAACTTACTAACTTAATTAGTGGAGTTTGTGGGCCATGACTAACTAATCTTGGGGTCTCATCTAGAGTCTAAGCTACTCGGGTCACTAACACAAGTCGGAACGAGATGGAAATCGAACCTGACTTAACAAATCTCATAAAATCAATATTAAAATATAAAAATTCAAATATTAAAATATGAAAAATAACCAAAATTACAATTTATCAGTTTAAATATTATTAAAATAATCTAAAATTCACCAATTAATTAAAATCCTAAATAATTTAAAAGTCACAAAATGACCAAAATATCCTTAGCCTAAAAAGTGGTAATTAGCTAATCTAATCATATGGGTTAGGCCTCCAAGGTCATGGTTAGTCTCTAGGCTAAACAGTTCTAAGGTTACACTAGCAAAATATCAAAATTATAATGCACTAATTTAAATAGTTTTAAATTAATTAAAATTTACCATAAATCATTATTATTAATATTAAACGATAAATTTTTACAAAAGTTCAAAATTACACTCATTTTAGAAAAGTGGTGGTTACAAATCTACCCTTCTTAGAAAAATTTTGTCCTCGAAACTAAGATGGCCATACTCCTTCTAGGTTAAACCCCCAACAATCAAGGTCAAGATAAATATATCTAATAACATACAAATTGTGGTCCTACTGGTCGTGATTTTACAGTCTCAAACAGGGTCACTATACTATCTATCACAGTACAAAATATCCTGGCAGGTACTAATAAAATCACACATCAAGATGGGGAAGAAGAACAAGAAAGACAGACCTGCTAACCCGTCACCTGCAGCGTCGGTCTCCTCGACCGCCAGCGCAAAAGTCCTGTCCCTCTGGTGCTAGGCATGGTTCTGCGCCACAGGTGGTCTAACTCCCTCTATCTACTTCATGATACTCAAGTAATATCCACACTGATATTCAACTCCATTATACTAGGGCACCATCTATATGGTATCTATTCTGCAATCTGATAATCATACCCGTCTATTCAGAACCGTTTTACCAGAATCCTCGTCACACCAGTAAGTATGGCTGCGATAATCAACAGAGTCCGCAACTAAGGTACATACCTCTAGAATCATGTTATTTAAAACTTTCGCATTGCCTCTAGCTTGGCTTCGAAAACTTTAAATTCCTACACCCGAGAAATACATTAAAAAATCAGACTCTAAACCTTCGCCTTGCCAGCTAGTATGACTGTAGAAGACTCTAGATTCCATAACTGAGGCAACCTATCCCATAAGATTTATCTTGGTAGAAAATCAAGTCAACAATGAACACCAAGAATTAAATTCAACAACGAACAAGGAAAGGTAGACAGAAACTGTCGGAATCGAATTTTGAGATAGTTCATAATGAGATCCTCAAGGATTATTCCATGAATCTTCTCAAGTAGTCCTAACTGTGATTGAATAACTCTTTATACTGCCTATCCTATATCCTAGCAGAAGGCTCGTATCAGTACTCTAAGTCGAGCACCACTATGAAATTGTACTAGTTGCGACTCTAACCTGCATGGGCCACCACAAAAATGTGTCACGACCCGCACCATGTTTAGGAGAACGAGAATGTGGGTACGTACAGCCTACGCCACAGTGTCGACGGTAGAATGTTGTATAGGTCGTCTACAATATCTATTAACTAACAATATGAATCATATAACATATCATGTCCGTACGGAGGTATAATATGACATCTCAACTATATTATCTCAATCACAAGTCTAATGATGATAGAGCACGATATGAAATCAGATAAAAGGAAGAAACTGAATAAATAGTAGAGTTATCACAACACACAAGTCTAGATGTCTAACACAAATAAGTACATATCCTGAATATAATAAGTCCCATCTAACAATCGGAATAATCCGATATAACATGAAAACTAATACTTCTAAACTAATACTAGGGCAATATCAACTGAGCTAGTTCCTCCTTAGGCTCTTGTGTGCCACCCTCGTATGCCTCATAAAAGGTAGGACAATCTATATCATCTGTAATATTTTGTCAACATATCCAGTCAGGATGGAACGAGCACATCTCATCTAGAAATCCCAAGTAAATGAAAAGAACTATAAAACAGTTATAGACAGTTATATTGATGAACATGGTAAGATAGACAGAAATATGTGAGAACAAATAATAGAAAAGAACTACTATATCAAGATAGAACAATGTAATGTTAAACTAAATGTATACAACTGTAATAGACAATATGTTTTGGAATACCAGTTGAATATGTGATCGGCTTGGGATATTCAATATTTACACTAAGGCTAGCTCAACCATACGGGCGATGTATGCTTAGCTAGTAGCCGATGATTATACCATTTGTCGATAGTACTTGATCACATATCTTTCTAGTATTACCCCCGTCCTGACTGTTACGATGGATCCAACCATGACATGTTACTAGCCAATATTAACCAATATTTATTCAATGTTATCCAATACCAATAAGAACAATATTCGATACCAATATATCCAATGTTATCCAATACCAACAAGAATAGTATTCAATACCAATATATCCAATGTTATCCAATACCAACAAGACCAATATACAATACCATCGTAATGAGTTAAAGTAACATCTCATGACTGAAAATCCAATGATAATATCAATCCGTGTACAATCGTGCCAAGACTCATACTAGACATCAAATAGAACTAACTAGAACTAAAATACAGTAACCACCAAGTAAATGAAAGAACTATCAAAGAATGTACTCGTCTGTATGAATAGATGTCCGAACTGATGTCACAGAGTCCTAATTAGAGTAACACATGTTATAAAGAGTTCAATTTGAAATGATAGAAATTTACAATACAATCTACATGTTTCTAAGTCAATCTAGGTCAAAGTCAACTCTAAGTCAACTCTGGTCCACCTTGGGTCAAACTAGGAGTTAAGGTTAAGCTTCTAGGATTTTGGTCAAACTTAGATTAGTGGTCAACATCTATGATACTTGGGATATATTAATATATGTACATACTACATATATCCTTACCCATATAGTACCACCCTAACACATACATATAGATATCATATATCAAGTATATACATATCCTCACTATGAATCATAACCTATATCAATATACTCTCATAATATATATAGATACTATATAACCCAAAATATATATACCTATCTAAATAACCCTTCCACAATCTAACATCACCTACTCAAACTTAAATACTTAGACACTAACCCACTAACACTAGGATACCATATCAACCTTAGTCATATTGGCATTCCAATACCAATACCGTGGTTGGAATCCAATACCGTAACTTGGGTAAACCTATACCTTACGTTGATAGCTTGATACCTTATCTTGGTACCTTGATACCATACCTTGGTCATAAGGTAAACTAATCATTTACCTTGAAGATAAAGGTAATTCATATTTACCTTAAGATACTAACTTGGTATCATGAGATACCAAGATACCTCTCAAATATCTAATTAACTAACTATCTAATATACTAACATAACATCTTAACTAATATCTAACATATAACCTATATAGACTAACTTGCTAATATACCAATATCTAGAACTAACATAACCTACTAACATATCAATATCTAACATACTGGATATCTAACATCAAACTATCTAACAACATATCAAATATCTAATAAAATACTAACCTCTACTATCTAACTAACACTCATACTAACAAATATTACAATATATATATGCGCTATATCATACATATACTCGACAACCTATGATATCTATAGTCACTTAATATCCATACTATATAGGCTCATATGTTACACAAAATACCTATGTCGTATAGTCACTCTTCTACTTAAAACCAATACTATACCAATTGGGCCTTCACTAAATTCTAGGATTAAATTATGTCGTAGCCCTTCGTATTAGCTTTTCGAAACTTCAAACGGATCGCATTTTTGTGTCCGAAAGCTCCCGAAATCGCGAAAACACCGAAACACGTTTGTCTTTCGTACATCTGACACTCAACCAGTTCTACAGAAAGTTCTAGAATGCATTTGACCTATTAATATATATATTTGGAAAGCTAACTTTGATACAGTTCTTTAAAAAAAAAGGAAGATTAATCGGAGTTCTAAGCTAAAAGTTATGACATTTCTAAGTTGCTATGACTACTAAAAATATGGATAAATATTATGACGAATTTGGGTTGTTTGGACAAAAGAAACACATCTCACTCTCCACACCACTCAAGACACACATCAAACCACACTCTCCTCTCCTCTAACACAAGCACACTACTAACGATATATCTACACACATCTAAATATATAAAATATATCTAACATACCTATTATATATATACAAAATAGTCTATTATATAAAGAGACACTAAAATGACAAGTTGAGGCTAAAAATATGACATGTAGACTAAACCACTTAGTTCTAACAATGGGTATCCAAATGAAACTCATTCTAACCATCCTAACTAACATCAATCCATCCTCTAACATGTCTAAAATTGAAATTAAAACACAATTAAACCTATTAGACATATACATGAGGTGTTCTAATTTGAGATCTAATAAGTAGGACACAAGACACAATTCTAACTTGCTTTAGAGAGCTCCAAATGGCCTCAAACTTAATCTAAAGGGTTACATGCATGGGGGTGGATCCTATGGATTCAAAACTAACTAATATGCATAGAAAAACAATTTAGATGGTTGGTTTTACCTATTGAGAGTGGAATCCTAACGATACTCTTAAGGATACGGCTCCGATACAAAGATCCTTCCAAAATGGACACTCCTCCTTGCACTTTGCTCCAAATCTTTGCTAGCTCCCTCCCTTAGTAGTATGAGAAGGTTGGATGGAATTTTTGATGAAGGAATGTAAGGATTTGGAGATCAAATCAAAGAGGAAAGCTCTCTAATTTGGGGAAGAATACTTTGTGAAGGAAAAGAGGCAAGATGGAATGAAATAAAAGGAAGGGAGGCTAACCTACCTATAGTGTCTGCCATCATTGCCCTATTTGGGCCTTGGAAGAAAGCCCAATAAGGCCCTTACTAATCCCCCTTGGTTAATTTAAAGTTAGGTTCAAGTTTGGGATCAAAAGGGGTAAGTTTAAGCCTCTAACTTAACAAATCTAACAAGTGGGATTAGTCTAAACTTACTAACTTAATTAGTGGAGTTTGTGGGCCATGACTAACTAATCTTTGGATCCCGTCTAGAGTATAAGCTACCCGGGTCACTAACACAAGGCGGAACGAGATAAAAATCGAACCCGACTTAACAAATCCCATAAAATCAATATTAAAATATAAAAATTCCCAAAATATTAAAATATAAAAATGACCAAAATCACAATACATCAATTTAAATATTATTAAAATAATCTAAAATTCACTAATTAATCAAAATCTTAAATAATTCAAAAGTCACAAAATGACCAAAATACCCTTAGTCTAAAAAGTGGTAATTAGCTAATTTAATCACATGGGTTAGGCCTCCAAGGTCATGGTTAGTCTCTAGGCTAAACAGTTCTAAGGTTACACTAGAAAAACATCAAAATCACAATGCACTAAATTAAATTATTTTACATTAATTAAAATTCACCATAAATCAATATTATTAATATTAAATGATAATTTTTACAAAAGTTTAATAATTTAACCACTTTCAATAATGCTTTTATCATCACTAGCTCTTCACAAATCTTCTCAAAATTTATATTTTACCAAATTTGAAATTTCCTTGAACGCATTTCATTTTCTTCTTTACTCCATTTGAGACTTGCTCTTAAATATCCACTTTCAACACTTCGATTTCCAAATATATTTTTAAATCTAATATTTCATAATAAAAATTTTCAAAAATTCTGGGAACCTTCAATTCAATAAATTTCTAATCTTCATCTTCCAACATACATATATATATTTATATATATATATATATATATATATATATATATATATATATATATATATATATATATATATATATATATATATATATTGATCGCAGGCTAAATTTTGTCTTTCATAATCTCTTCGAAATTTAAATTCAATAACTTTTAAATCAATTTGGTCGAAAGTAGAAATTATCTCGCCGTAATAAGAATACATATCAATCACCAAAGAGTTTTTTTTTAGGCATTACACTCTCCTTGAATTCTTCAAACGCTCCATTATCATCTCGTAAAATAAAGAACCAATTTGTCGAACGAGAATCTACTCACCCTTGATCATAAAATATACTCTGCCTCATAGGTCTTACCGCAAGATTTTTTACTTATGCATATTCAATCATCTTATTCAACTATACCACTACTCTCCTCTTTCTAGCCATAGGATGTCATGATCAATTTATCTTAGAACAAGGAAATGAACATAGTTGCAGAAACCACAGAGGAATCATAGTGAAATATGAGTAAAATAATTTAATTGGGAGGGAGAGAAGTAAGGGCTGCTAATATTGCATGAAGAGTAAAGGTGTTAGGGGTATAAGTAATTCATGATAAGGCATGAAATAAAAGGACAAGGTTGAAGCAATAAAGACAAAACACAAATTAAGCATTCAAAAATTTAAGTAGATCATAATCATATATAGGGTCGAAAGGATTGAGTCAAGATTTGCTCTCTAACCGAAGTTAGAAAGGACAATGGTAGGGTTTATAGGCTAGCCATTTTGACTTGAAGTCGCATCATAAAAATAGAGTGCAAGGGAACGTGTTTTAGTGGGACATGATATATCTACACGAAGGTAGGCTCGTCTAGGTCTTACATATGGAATTTGTTGGAAGGGAAAGTCTAGTGTTGTGCTCCAAATACCCAAGTCACGGTAAAGGACACCAAAGAATTTAAAATAGAAAGTGGAAGTTCATGAGATAATGATTAACGCCCAAAATAAATGACCAAGTTTAAAAGCACGAATAAAATAATTTAGGACCTCATAGATTAAGGTAAAGTAAGTTAGGGTGACAGTTGCTAGAGAGAAGATAGTCTCTTAGATAAGGGTATGGTCAAGGGAATGATTCTATCATTTCTAAGTTTCAAACAATTAGATTGTCACGATTAAAGATCTAGATTTGAGGGAAGGTCGAGTAAGTCAAAGATATATTCATCGGTTTGATCGATGACTAACTATACTTGTGTACATGCAATATCATAACCATAGGTGGTATGGCCATCTAATGTGGAATACTTCTATCTCACTAGGGTGATCCTACTTTCTTCTTGGTCCTCTACCAATATATGATCTAACCTAAAATTCCAAGTTCTTTGAAAGTTTTTCAATAAAATTTCCAAGATACTCCGCCAAATTTCCAATTATTCTAGGATGTCAACTCTAATCAAAATTTAAAATCTCTAGTCAATCTTGGATCAACCCTTGTTTATCGCAAATTGATTTTTTTTTCCTTCAATCTTAAACTCAGTATTTAAATCGGCCAAAATTTATACCAAAAATGGAACATTTAAGTAACTCCCGAATTTAAATGCTATATCCTTCAAATGTGTATATCTTACTTCCAATAAGTCACAACTACCTTTCAAAAGTAATTTTAAATTTTTTTCACCAAAATTTAAATATCCATAATCAAGGTTTTAAACTCGAAATCTAAATAACTTTATAAATCATAGAGCATATGACGTTTATTTAATTCAAAAAAACATTTACCCAAAATTCCATCATCCTCAAATCTTGGTCAATCGTAAATCGTACTTCCACATTTAAAATTTTATGATCCTTTTCAAATCAAATTTATATCCCTCAAAAAGATATATAACTATAACTCAATAAATCCTAAATATTCAAAGACCTTCTAGAATTTAGACGTAAATCAATTTGTTTTCTCGATTTAGCTATCCTTTTGTGTATACCACCTTGTAATAAAATTCCAACTATCTTTTGAAAGCAAAAATATGCTACTACCGAACTTAGAGTTAACTAATCCTTAAGATCATATTTCTAGTAAAATAAATGCCTCTATAAATCAAATAAAATCTCCATGTATATTAATTGTCAATATAATCTTCCTAGCCATAGGGTTGACCAATAAGTATATAGTAGTGTAGTCATCTTTCTAACCATGTTTAAGCACGAGGTGATAGGGTGTTGGTAGAAAGAGTTCAAGCAAGATACAAAAATCAAGGGAAGCCATGGAAGTCGGAATATGGAAATCAAGGAAGGTCAAGGAAGGTCAAGGAAGGTGATCAAGTATGTGGATGAGATTCTAGACTCTAATCCTATATTGCAGGCCCGCTCGGTACAGTCATATAACCGAAACGGAAAACTGGACCTGCATGGGCCACCACAAAAACATGTAACGCCCCAGTCCCAAATACTTGAGACTAGATACGTATCATGCCAGCTGTATACATACGAGTAAATATACGGCTCGTATGTATACATAAGCTGTAAAATATAGAAAGCCAAGACACTAAATCTCATCCACAAAGGTAAATGATAATATAAAAGCAACTTTGAGTTTGTCATGTATACAATCATTGGGCGGAGACAAAGTCCACTACCAACTAATTTAAATAGAGAAGAAATATACAAGAAAGTGATTGGTCGAGCGAAGCAACTGACGAGTCCAAAAGCAATCATCACGAAGGATAGAGCGCAAGATATGGCCTTAGCTAGAGCACCTGCAAGAAATCACGAAAACACACACCTGGGGAAAAACCAGGTCCTCAGAGGGACGTAACAAGACACATAATATCATGCCAATAAACTGAATAGTAAGAGCTCAATAGAAAATATACATGCGTAAAGGTTCCTAACCATTCTATGTGATATATATTTTGAGAAGACAACGTTCTACACAGGAGCTTAGGTGTTTAGCATAGATGGAGAGAGAGTGGTAGTAGGTAGCGCTCATAAGAGACACTATCGACCATGGGCAGAAAGTAGCTCTCATACGAGAACTATCGGCTCCGGGGCAGTAAGTAGCGCTCATACGAGACACTATCGGCCCAAATCTGTGTGTACTGAACATGTAGCCCCTATGCTAATAATTGTCTCCTCCTCCCCATGATACTATACATGTGTCGACTCCAGACACTGTTTAATCCTTAATAACTGCCAAGCCTTCTACACAAATCTATTAACAGTTATATCCTAACGTACGGCCTGTACGCACCGATGTACGGTCGGTACGCAAGTCAGAAGCTATATGCGACTCACCACTCACACACAATCCGTGGCACATCGTGACAGTTTATGAGATGCACATACGGTGCTCCCTTAACTCTAAGTCGATTGCATAAAATATAGTAATTTGCATCTACATACAATTTAGAAAGAAACAACTTGAAAATAAATACAACATGCATGTTATTGAGCAAAAAATTTAAACAGTAGTGGCAAGGTGTCTTGCCTGGTGTGTCGTCTGGTGTGGTGCAATAATCCGACAAGTCCTGTTCGTTCAATAGCCATGGTCGATATGTGAGGGCCCGAATTTGCGAAGAATTATGAAAAATACGATTTAGTCAAGGTTGGTGATAATCGGAGAAATTGAGGAGAAATCGTGAAGAACATACTCGTACTAATTTGAAAATATTTATGATACTTAAAACTATGTACACTTTTAACAAAATATCTTCATTACGTATATAATTAAAATCATAATGTGTAACTACCTTTTTTTTAGTCAAAAATATTCTAAAATCGTTTTACGCTAAGATACTTTAGTTTGTAAAAATAGAATATTTTAGATAGAGGCTTATGCGTATTAGTCACAATATGCCTTTCGAAAATACATTAAAATTTGTTTTAGACTAACTATAAATTTTGTAAAACTATTTTTATTGGTAAAACTACACTTTATAAACGAAAATATATTAAATAAATATTTGACAATATTAATGACTTCTTTAAGCCGAAAACTATAATTAGTTGGTCATAAATTTACCAAATATTTATATGTATAATGACATTATAAATTAATTATACCAATAATATGGTAATAATAATAGTAATGATAATAATAATAATAATAATGACAATAATAATGATAATGATAATAATAATAATAAAACTAATAATAATAATACTATTAATAATATACTTCATAGAAAATATTTTAATACCCATATAGGTACTGTGTAAAGAAAGTAGTGTAGTAATAACACATTAAAATAAAAACTCTAAAACCCAAATCTTCCTTTTCCCATTCGATTAATGCGAGAGAGAGAGAGAGAGAGAGAGAGAGAGAGAGAGAGAGAGAGAGAGAAAGAACGAGTGAAGAAAGGGTTACCAGTGGGAACTGCGACGGCAAGGCGGAGTGGTCCGGCGCTAGGTCGGCGGTGATGCGCGGAGGCGTCCATGCTCGTCAGTAGACGGCGGAGCTCAGGGGTCGGCGGAGCTCGCAGGGTCGGCGGAGCTCAGGGGTCGACGGAGCCGCTGTGGTTCCAGAGGGGTTCAACGGAGCAAGACTTCCGACGGCCGAGCGGAAGTGTGAGGAGGAAGACGGAGGTCGGGAGGCGATCAGAGAGGGTTTGGGCGGCGCCGACGGTTTACCGCGCGGGGCGGTGCTGCGGATGCTGCGAGCGGATACCGATCGAGGGAGGCGGCCGCTCGGGGATCTCACAACGACGTGGGAGGCGGATCCGGCCGGTACGGGTGGCCGGCGAGCCGGAGGTAAGTTCGGCGGTGGCGGTGGTGGTTTCTACTTTTTTTTTGGCTGTGGGTTTTGGTCGGTGAATATCTTGGAGGCTGTGGTGGTGAGGACGCCGGGGTGGCAACGATGGTGATCGGCGGTGACGGGTTGTTATAGACGGTCTGGGAGGGTGCCATCAGAGGGTTCTGTGGTGGTGTTGTCGGTTTGACAGGAATGAGGTCGGGTGAGGGTCGTTGTGGCAGGGCTGCCGCGGCAGTGGCCGCGGTGGTGGTAGTGTATGGTTGGGGTGAGGATGACGACGGTGATTATATGGAGGGATTGGCCGGAAATGGCGGAGGTCGGGGGCCAGGATTCGGTGGTAGGGTAGGTTTTGCCGTATCGAGGGTGTTTGACACGACGGGATAGAGGTCCGGAATTGTCGGCCCCGATTAATAATATATTTGTATTGGTGGGGATTTTAGTGGATGGGAGGCACGAACACGATGCACAATGGGGTAGAAATTGTGGTTGGGAAATCTGGAGGAGTACCTCTCCTTTTTATAGGAGGTGGGAATTCCAGTTGGATAAGGCTTGGGTTTGTTTAAACCCCTTTTAAATAATTCAAAAATCAAATCTAAATTAAATAACTTTTAATTTAAAACAAAAATATCCTTTCGAAAGCTAGATAATCGTATATTTAATCAAAAAATATTTTAAAGTTATCCAATAAATCAAATATCGCTTTAATTCAAAAAAATAAGTTTAGAATTATCTTCTTATAATTTGTAAAATTAGCATAATATTAATTTCGAAAATTAGATATTTAAATCTATACATGAATTAGATTCATGTAATTGCAAGTAAACATTTATAATATCATTACCATAATTGAATAAATTATTTTTTGGGAAAAACTCAATGGGTTGTTTTGTGCGACTTTTAGCAATAAAATCAACAATTAAATAAATCAATCAATCAATAAATAAATGAAAATATTTATCACCTGATATTTGAGAGCTATATAAAAATGTTTTCTAAAAATATGTTCCTCGCGCAAATTCGCACTCGACAAGAGGGTACGAAAAGTGAAAATTAGCATGCGACGTACAAATACGAAGTGAAAATACAAATTTAAAATTTTTTTAAAAAATTGTAGTAGAAATTTAGGGGTTTTACAGTTGTAACCCTTCGCCTGAACAGAACCGGGTCTTTAGCCATTTATTGCTAAGAGTAAAGCGTAAGCAAGCATGTCCTGAGATAGCCATGTATAAGACTAGACAGGATTGGACTTCATCCAACATTCACGGCCAAGCAAAGAGAACGGCTTGATACTTTAACTAACTAGGGTTATCACAAGCCTAGTTACTAGCAAGATGCAATGAGATGTTCCGGCAGTCACAAGCCCTGCAGCTATCCAGGTTATCCAGGCGAGGTTCATGCAAGAGTTATCAAGAATTATTAGGTGACTTAGAGTTCAACACATGACAGTGTGCATATTACTTGTTTCAAGAAGTGACCCACATGACAGTAGGCTAGAAATGTGCCCTACTCGACGGCAGGCTACAAGTCTACTCAAGGCGCCCAGATAACATGATTGCCAGTAACTGAAAACATCTCTCTATATGAGCTACTTTGATCAATCTAGTAATTAACCTAGTCAGATTCGGCATGAATCCCTGACCGTGGTAACCAGAAATACAAGTCCTAGACATGATGCGAGACAAGACTGGTAGCTTATACAAACACATTCAAGAACACTCACCCATGGTATCAAGACGAGTTATTATTCAGCAGGTCAAGATAGTCGTCGCAACAACATTCAAGATTACATGTTAGACTTACTTATCAAGATTACTTGTCAAGAGTGCACCACGGCGGGCCACTATCAAGATTACTTATCATGTCAAGAGTGCGTCACGACGGACCACCATCGAGAATTATCATGCCAAGGTTGATTGTCAAGAGTGCACCACGATGGGTCACTATTTAAGAATTATTCATGTAAAGCCATATTGCCATGCCGTGTTCAGGGTTAAATTAAGACAAGTTATGTCCAAGATTCACAATCATCAAATCGGGTAGTCACAAGTTAGGCTGAGTACAAGATGTAACCAATTTAAAACATAAAACAAGATAATAATAAAAGAACATGCAAGGGACAAGGGTATGGGGGCCAAGGAAGCATGCGGCCAAGGACTCATGCGGCCAATGAATACATGCGGCCCAAACATGTGGTCTGCAAGACTGCATGCCACAGGACTTCATGCGGCCAAGAATACATGCAGCCCAAACATGCAGTCCGCGGGACTGCATGCGGCTAAGAATGCATGCAGCCCAAACAGGCGGTCCACAGGACTGCATGCGGCCAAGAATATATGCGACCCAAACATGCGGTTCGCAGGACTGCATGCGTCCAAGAATGCATGCAGCCCAGACATACAGTCTATAGGACTGCATGCGGCCAAGAAAACATACGGCCCAAACATGCGGTCCGCAGGACTGCATGCAGCCAAGATTACATGTGACCCAAACATGCGGTCCGTAGGACTGCATGCGGCCAAGATTACATGCGTCCCAAACATGCGGTCCGTAGGATTCATGCGGCCAAGAATGCATACAGCCTAAACAAGCGGTCCGCAGGACTGCATGCGGCCAAGAATACATGCGGCCCAAACATGTGGTCCGTAGGACTGCATGCGGCCAAGATTACATGCGGTCAAGGATTCATGCATGCGGTCCGCATGCTCAAGTCGGTTTGCAGGACAAATGCAGCCAGACTGTATATCTTCTCCAAAAATCCAAAAAAGATGGCCATGAAACTCACGAACTTCCAAAGTCCATAAATCACTCAAAATAACTCGAAATCTGGGTTTTCAAAGGCCCATTTTGAGTGAAATCGAATTCTCTACAACATAAAACAATCAAAACATAAAAATTATGAAGTTTGATAGATCAAAACCCAAGAAAACCAAAAATAATACAAACTTAGATCTACAAAGATCCCTTCATCTAACCCAAGAACTCCAAGTTCTAAAGAGGCTTAGAATCAAGAGGGAAAGATAATGGAACAATAAAATCTAAGATCCATCATGAAGCAAGATTACACTTGCCTAAGCTCTCTAGGTTGGTGGGAGAGTAATGGAGAAGAAGGTAAAAAAATGAATGGAAGTAATGAAGAGAGAGAAAGGGGTAGTTGGGTTTTATAAAGAGAGGGGATGGTTCAACATGTTGAATCATCCATCAAAATAAACCAAACCAAGCCATCCAAAGGAAGTCAAGTTGGACCAACCCAACCCAAGGTCAACCCTAGTCAAGATACATCTAGGCAAGCCATAAAGAAATATGAAAATATAGTAAATAAAATACGGGTCAAAATTCGTATACGTACACTGGAATACGTATAACAGAAAACGGGAGTGACAACTCTACCCACCTTAAAAGAATTCTGTCCTCGAAATTTAATCAAGAGGCTAGAGATGTCGGGGCAGGCTATATTAAATCATAAGCCATCTATGACAAGCAACTAATCAAGCAATCATTCACGCAAGCAAGAAATTTAAAAGAACAAGGCATAAGAAAGACACTCTGCTGGAAATCTTTCTGCCGGTTCTGCATCTGAGCTTGGGTCTGGGCATACTGCTGGGGTCTCTGCTGCTGGAAGGCTTGTGCCTGAGACGACAATGGCCTCGGAGGCTAGTACTGCTGCTGCACTGGTGCTGGGACTGGTCCCCTAACCGATGGACTAGTTAGGTTCGACGATGATGAACTGGTTCTATTCGGGCAGGACCCTATCATGTGGTCCGGTGCCCCATAAGCCAAGCACAATCCCTGTGCTCTGCGACATTCTGATACTATATGCCCTGACTTGCCACAATGAGTACATTCCATTATGGAAGACTGCTTCTACTTCTGTTGCTGAGGGTATGTCGGTGTTGAATGCTGAACCAACGTAACTGAATTAGCCCTTCGGAGAACTCCAATCGACAAAGCACTAGCTATCGGGGCTGGTGCTGAGGACAGACTCATCTGTCCATGAGATCTCTACCTGCTTTCGGTTCGGTCCACTATCCTCTGTGAGGTATACTCGTGCTTCCTAGCTGCCCTCAAGACAACATCAAAAGTCTGATGCTCGAACTGCTCTACCGCTAGAATAATCTCTAGGTGGAGTTCATGCTAGAACCGCTGGGCTCGGTCCAACTCGGTTGCCACCAAGGTGGGAGCAAACGAACTCAGTCTTGAAAACTTGGCCGCATATCCATCGACCGTCATACTCATCTGCTTCAAATTAGTGAATCTCGTCTGCAGATCATGTCGAGCCACTGCATTAAAGTACTTGATCTGAAACTTATCTCTGAATGTCGCCCATAGGACATGCATTGCCAATCCAACTGCTAAGATCGCCCGCCAGGTGCGGGCTAAGTTCAATAACTGTAGGCACACTACAATCACCTTCTCTTCCTCTGTAGTCTTGGCTGCTCCCAAGTTAATCTCGATGTCCTGGAGCCAGACATCAGCTACAATCGCGTCCTCGCTGCCGTCAAAGAAGGAAGGGTTCAGGCGCTTGAAATTGTTAGCTGCTTTGTTCCCTTGGTAACTAACTCTGTCCATAGCATCTTGTACTGTCTGGTGCAGGGCATCGCCCCGATGATCCTGTAATACAAGCAATTCCCTGATAAGTCCAATCAAGTCCATGTTGTCGGACTCTGCAGGTTGGACTTGATGAACTGGGGCTCTGGGTCATCAGAGTATATGGCTCAGGATGCTTCTTCCGAGTGCTGGGCTTGGTCTTTCTGTTGCTGCTGGGGTACAGGTTGAGCTCCTCTCGGCTAATCGGTAGGAACAATACCACTGAAGCAATGACATGGGAAACAATAAAGAAGGACCAAGATAGATCAAGGATTTTAAACATGTTATTAGGTCAAGATTTTCAGAAGATTTAGAAGCCGTGAGTAGAGATCAAAGACGAGTGCTGATTGAGACATTTATTCGATAAAACCCTCACACATCTTGATTTACAAGACCTGCATGGGCCACCACTTAAACCATGTCACGTCCCAGAACCAGAATACTAGAGAGCGGGGGCAGACACAGCCAGCTACGCATATAGAAGTGCAATCTACCTCGATATACGATTACGGCTGTCTAGATGTATGAGGGTTTATTTACAAGCCATCAGTCTCTTATGGTTAAGAACAAGCCTAGTGTCTCAATCTTAAGCAAGTAATAATAGTTACAAGATGTTAGACCATCAGATATTCAATAGTAAGGCATCCCATACATTTCATATACAGATGATCATGAAGCTAGTCGTACAAAATATGAGAACTAGTAAGAGTTTCAGTCATACATGATCAACCCTAGGATTTGTCAATCATGTTACAGCCCTTAGGCAGACAAGAAATATAAGTATTCAACACGAGCTAACATTTGCTCGACGGCTAAACGCCTCAAAAGAATAATTTTACAATTAAAGTGGGAGAGCAAAATAAACCCACTCGTTGCCAGAATTTCTTCTAATGTTCACCATCTGACAGGAAGGCTGGGAGATCCTCGGAAGCTACTCCAAAATCTGGTCATAAAAAACCAGCTGGGTTAGACCCCAGAAAAGGCAAGTGCCACAAATGAGGCTTCACTTTAGAACTAAAACCAGCATGTCAGAACATAAACAAGAATAATAACAAGAAGACGTGAAATGTAAATAAGGCAACAAATGATGAGAGGATGATGGACTATTTCGGAAGTCAGATTACAATCCTTAAACCAAATAAGGACCGGAGTTGTAACCCTTCGCCTGGACAGAACCGGGTCTCTAGCCATTTATTGCTAAGAGTAAAGCGTAAGCAAGCATGTCCTGAGATAGCCATGTACAAGACTAGACAAGACTGGACTTCATCCAACATTCACGGCCAAGCAAATAGTACAGCTTGATACTTTAACTAACTAGGGTTATCACAAGCCTAGTTACTAGCAAGATGCAATGAGATATTCTGGCAGTCACAAGCCCTGCAGCTATCCAGGTTATCAAGACGAGGTTTACGCAAGAGTTATCAAGAATTATTAGGTGACTTAGAGTGCAACACATGACAGTGTGCATATTACTTATTTCAAGAAGTGCCCCACATGACAGTGGGCTGGAAATGTGTCTTACTCGACGGCAGGCTACAAGTCCACTCAAGGCGCCCAGATAACGGGATCGCCTATAACTAGAAACATCTCTCTATATGAGCTACTTTGATCAATCTAGTAATTAATCTAGTCAGATTCAACATGAATCTCTGACCGTGGTAACCAGGGATGCAAGTCCTAGACATGATGTGAGATAAGACTGGTAGCTTATACAAGCACATCCAAGAACAATCACCCACGGTGTCAAGATGAGTTATTATTCAGCATGTCAAGATAGCCGTCACAACAGCATTCAAGATTACATGTTAGACTTACTTATCAAGATTACTTGTAAAGAGTGCACTACGGCGGGCCACTATCAAGATTACTTATCATGTCAAGAGTGCGTCACGACGGACCACCATCAAGAATTATCATGCCAAGGTTGATTGTCAAGAGTACACCACGACGGGTCACTATTTAAGAGTTATTCATGTAAAGCCATATTGCCATGCCGTGTTCAGGGTTAAATTAAGACAAGTTATGCCCAATATTCATAATTATTAAATCGGGTAGTCACAAGTTAGGCTGAGTACAAGATGTAAGCAATTTAAAACATAAAACAAGATAATAATAAAAGAACATGCAAGGGACAAGGGTATGGGGGCCAAGGAAGCATGCGGCCAAGGACTCATGCGGCCAAGGAATACATGCGACCCAAACAGGCGGTCCGCAGGACTGCATGCGGCCAAAAGTACTTACGGCCCAAACATGCGGTCCGTAGGACTGCATGCGGCCAAGAATGCATACGGTCCAAACATGCCGTCCGAAGGACTACATGCGGCCCTAACATGTCGCCCACAGGACTGCATGCGGCCAAGAATGCATGCGGCCCAAACATGCCGTCCGTAGGACTGCATGCGGCCAATAATACATGCTGCCCAAACATGCGGTCCGTAGGACTGCATGCGGCCAAGAATGCATGCGGTCCAAATATGTCACGGACTACATGTGGCCAAGGTTATATGCGCCCCAAACATGCGGTCCGCAGGACTACATTTGGCCAAGGATACATGCAACCCAAACATGCGGTCCTCAGGACTTCATGCGGCCAAGAAAGTATGCGGCCCAAACATACGGTCCGCAGGACTGCATGCGGCCATGATTACATGCGATCAAGGACTCATGCATGCGGTCCGCAGACTTAAGTCGGTCCGCAGGACATATGCAGCCAGACTGTACATCTTCTCCAAAAATTCGAGAAAGATGGCCATGGAACTCACGAACTTCCAAAGTCCATAAATAACTCAAAATAACTCAAAATTCAGGTTTTCAAAGGTTTATTTTGAGTGAAATTGAATTCTCTACAATATAAGTTTGATAGATCAAAATCCAAGAAAACCAAAAATAACACAAACTTAGTATAACACCCAGTTTTCCAGATAAGGATAATTTTGAAATTTTGTAATTATAGTTATTATTATTGATATTTATTTCATATTATGATTTTTGGCAATTTTTAATCATTTTTAAACTATTTAAAAACTGTTTTAAGTCATGGCTTGTGATTTTGACTTTGACTAGTTGAGACCTTGTAGACTAGCCTAGAAGCCAACCCTAGCTATGGTGACCCTAGTCTAACATAAGTTAACCTATTTTAGTCATTAGAAATTAGTTTTGAAATAGGAAGATCAAGTTTAAGTGAAATGGGTTCATGACTTATGACTTAACTCAATGACTTGTGATTTTTCCAATTCATGACTTATGTAATTGAGCCATAGGCCCATGACTTAAGCCCAAACCCCAACAAGCCCACCCATGGAGCCAACCTAGGGTTTCTCACCCCTATTTAATGCCTCTTCCACTTGTTCTTGCCTCTTTTATTATTTTTCCAAGTTTTGAAGAAAGAGGCAAAGAGCCATCTTCCCCAATCCATAACTTTCTCATTTTAACTCCTTTTTAACTCTAGTCTTTTGAATTAGGATCTAATTATTGTTTATTTACTGTTGGTGGAGAGTAATCCCAGATTTTGAGCAATTTGGGGATCCGAGCTAGTAAGGAGGAACACTTCATTTTGGGGCTTTTCTTGATATTTGCATCTATAGGTAAAACCCCTTAAATTGTATTTTAATTTTGTTTTCTTTGCATTTAGGGATAGATCTAGGAGTCCCCAAGATTTCCCTAGAATTTGGATAGATTTTGTGTCCGTTTGGTGCCCGTATCTGACACGTGTCTATGTGTTTGACAAAATGCCTCTTAGAACTTTTTGTTCTTAGTTTTCAAAACAAATTATATATTTGGGTAGCTAATCATATGTAGATTATGAATGTATGTGACTAAGCACGATTCTGTGGATTTTTCGTATCCAAATCGGACACGTACCTCGTGCACGACATCACGCACAGGCCCCGTGCAGTGTCCTGCTGCCACACGTTCATATCCCATACGACATGACTCGATTGGACACCAAAATTGGTGGAAACCTGCGGGCAATGACTGACACCATGCATGTAAATTTTGAGATGATTTTATCTAGTGGTTTGAGAGAAAATCCACTCGCACTGACACACACTGTCACTGCCCGTGCGTGAAAATGCACACTGATACGCACGTTTAACTTCGACACGGCGACATGCTGAAACGATGTAGGGCCATAGACATATTGCCCTATCATTGATGAACATGTGTGCACGAGCTCGACACACTTCAAGCTCTGTGTCGTGTCCAATCGAACACGACATGGCCGTATGATGATTAATTCTACTGTTTTCTGTTACTGGTTAGACTTCATTTTTGACACTTTGTGTCCTGATTCTTGGACACGTTAGGGACCACTAGGACACATGGGGTTTGCCTATACATAGTACACGTGTTTCCCCTATTTATTTCGTATTACATTTCTAATTTTGGTTTTGAAATTTAATGTTGAATTTTGAATTTCACTGGAACTGTGTGTTCCAGTTTTGGGAAATTCAAGATTGTTTGATTGTTCTGAGATTTCATGATTTTCAGGTTGTTAACGTGATATATATACGTTTGGGCATTGATTAAATGTGACTGAATATAATGTTAGGCTATATAGTTCATGTGTTAGGTTAGTTAGAGTTGGGTATTGTATAGTGTTCGTCTGAAAACTGAAACCTGTCAACACACTGTTGACTGAACCTTAAACTGAGATTTACATATATTTTAGAACTGAGAAAGAGTTCATTACACACCCTTTGCATATTGTTTCCCAATCTGAGATTTCATACCATGTCATATACACACATGTCACTGTTAAGATCTGAAACCTGTGACTGAACCCACATGCCTAAAATCTGAGAGCACATGACTATAATTGTGCACTGTTATAGGTTATGTTAATTCCTGAGTTTGATTATATTGGACTGTCACATGTTGCCACACTTAGCACTATTCCTGAGACACATTCTCTGCATACTTCACTGTTGTAAGTTCTTTGTTGCATTGCTCACATCCACACTCACTCTTGACACTTGCACTCACTGGTTTCACCTTGACACAACACCTATACACACACATGGTTGTCACTTAGATACCTGTCAAAATGTTGCCATGTCCTGACACTCTCTACACACATGTATTGACTATGCACACACTCGACCCCTCTTTGATATGTTGTGGGTATGTGCCCATGTTTATATCTATGTACCTATATTTATATATCAATGTATAAATGCATAAACGTATGTATCTATGTATATGGGTAAATATGAATTGAAACTGAGTTGTGCATAACTGAGGGGAGACTGTATCGGATGGTAGGACTGTAGGTAGCTAAATAGGCAGGGGATTACTTCCCTATCTTCATATCAATCATGTGGACTAATTTGGGTTAGTTAGATGCATGTGGCATGTGCAATAGTGGATTATATTGCCTTCTTGGCAAGCAAGCAGCAAGCCTTAGCAATTAAGCAGGCAACATGCTTGCCCTGCCTAGGCTTGTATTACCATAGCAGTAGAAGGAGCAGTGGACAGGGTTAGTCTTGGGTTTGTGGGCTTGCTTTGCACATTAATTGCAATAGCAGCAGCAAATAGCATTGCAGTGGAAGCAATAGCAGAGCATGAGATCTACAGGGGAGGCAGCATTGGCCATTGGCCATGATAATTATAGGTTAGGATGTTGCCAAGTGGGTTAGTGTATCAGAGGTTGGGGTTCATGTGTGTTTCAGTTGGGATTGAGGGTTAGGATGCTAGTTTATGGGTTAGAGTTAGTATCCTAGTGTCTAGGCTGTTAGAGTATTACTGTTAGCATGTTAGGATTAGTTAGTATTAGGATATGTTAGTGCACATGAGGGGTGACTGATATGTATATGTGTATGTGTTCATTTATATATTGTGTGAGTTAGAATAAGGGATAATGAAAAGGGGGAGAGATAACTTGTAGGCTATAGCTATTGTGGTATTTTGTTGTATATGGTTGTATGTGTATGAATTATATATGAGTTATCCTAATAGTTAGATTTGAGTGTTGTAATGGGGTTTTGATACCCCAATAGCCTAGCCCATACACTACACTTTTCCTGTCACTCACACCCATGCATACACACACATTACCACTACTGTACGCACACTATTTTCCCATTTCATGTTCACACACTCACAAAACTGTCAAGTACACACACTCACCCATAATGAAACACACATGCACATGTATTCTCTATCACTCTATATGTATACATATATGTATAAACTATACCTTGTATAATATATATTTATCTATGTGTGCTACCTATATTAAATTATATATATAATATACGTGAAATACATGTATGGCCTATAGGCTATATATGACATATAGCCTATGGTTCCTATGATGTGGCATATGTGTATATGGCATGCATACACATGTGATTGTGTGTTGGTAGACTTGTATGAATTTGTGAGGTTATGTGAATACTAGGCTAGGCTTGGTTAGGTCTAGTGAGACTTGACTGGACTAGGATTGACCTAGTTGATTAGTGTAATTGACCAAGGTTTGACCTTGACCTAGTTTGACATAGAAATCATGTAGATTGCATTGTATGTTTTAATTTACCATTCTGGACATGTCATAACCTATATTCCTCTATTTAGGACATTGTGACTCCGGTGCAGACATCTGTTATTATATTACGCTTTTCAGAGTATCAGGCGAGTACATTCTCTGATAGTTCTTTCATTTACTTGTCAATTACTGTACTTCAGTTCTAGTTAGTTGTATGTGATTCTCTGTTCCAAACACGTATTGTTATTTATGAATTCATGTATATGACACACATACTTTACTCATCTTGCCTCTATCATTCGAATCACCATTCGAACTATTCGAACCACTTATTAGCATCTTCATGTGCTGGTTGGACTTGTATTCGATTGATGTGTCGGATTATGGATTCACTTGTATTAGAATGGGCGAGGAAATACTGATTAGACATGTGAACTTTCCTACTATTCGAACTACCCCTCTGTGAATGATATTCGAACGATAGCCATCCCACACTTGGCCAGGTGTACGGTGTACCGTATTACCCTTAGCCGTTTACATGTCTATCTCAGTATTTTAAAACACACTTGGAGAATTTATTCGAATCATTGCTAGAACATCATGTGAATTATTATTCGCACCACCTTATTCGAATCACCTTATTAGAACAATAATTAGAATCACATTCGACTCATCTTGTATTAGACTCACATTGGGATTACACTCGACTTATATTGTACCGTCTGGACTCATCATGTTACTCTAGTTCAGCTAGATTTTATTTTACAACCTTTATTGCCATAATTCTTCTCTTGTTTAGTTACTTCCTTGTACTTTATCTGTCTCTCTATACCATCACCTGAATATAAACTGCCATGTTCATCAATACAACTGTCTATAACTGCTTTTTAGTTCTCTGTCATTTACTTGGGTTTTCTAGATGAGATGTGCTCGCTCCTGTCCTAACTGGACATGTTAAAATTTTACTGATAATTGTCCTGAGGACACTTGCCCTACTCATTATGGACCTGACGAGGGATTAGCTACCTTTGGCCCCGACACTCAGGAGTGATCGGGATTTAGTTTAGTAGACTTGCATCTGTCTTTCATCTAGAATTATTGTATTTGATTTGAAAATTGTGTTATATTTGAGATTGTTGAGATTTTGTTATTATTATAGTAGTTGTCTTCTATTTCTTAGATTTCTTCTGTGTTATCTTATCGTGCTTAGACTGTGATTGAGTTTCAATATCTTATACTTGTCCTCCGTTCAGAGTTGATCATGATGAGTACATTATATACTGCATGAGTTGATGGTTAGATAGTGACCTAGAACAGCGTTCTACCGCCGACACTGCAGCGTAGGCTGGGCGTTGTTACATACTCGTACCCTCACAGTGGGTGCGGGTCGTGACATGTTTCTAGTGATGGCCCATGCAGGTCGAGAGTCGACTTGGTGCGATGTCGTGGTAGTGCAACGATTAGTTGTACTGCTGCGCGCCTGCGATAGGAACTCAGGAATAGGCTTTAGTTGAGACTGTACTCAATCACAGTTAGGACTACTTGAGAAGATTCCTGGGATGACCCTTGAGAATCTCATTATAAACTATCTCGAAATTCGATTCTAACAGTATCTGTCTATCTTCCTTGTTCATCGTTGAATTTGATTCTTGGTATTCATTATTGACTTGATTTTCTACCAAGATAACATTATGGGCTAGGTTGTCTCAGTCATGGAATCTAGTCTTCTACAACCATATTAGCTGGTTGGGCGATGAGATAGAGTCTGATTTTGGATGTATTTCTCGGGTGTGGGAATTTAAAGATTTTGCAGCCAAGCTAACGGCAATGCAAAAATTTTAAATACCATAATTATAGAGGTATGTACAATAGTTGTGGACTCTATGGATTATTGCAGCCATACTTACTGATGTGATGAGGATTCTGGTAACATGGTTCTAGATAGACGGGTATGATTATCAGATTGTAGAATAGATACCATATAGATGGTGTCCTAGTATATTTGAGTGGAATATCAGGGTGGATATTACTTGAGTGTCATGGATTAGATAGAGGAAGCTAGGCCACCTATAGCGCAGCACCATACCCCGCACCATCAGAGGGATATGAAGAACAGATGGCAACTCTAGAGGGGGGTGAATAGAGTTTATAGCGATAATAGCCAATTAAAAATTAAACTCTTTCACAAGTGATAATAATCAGAGTAAATACGGAAATAAATAATGAGCAAGAAAGCATACGCAAACACAGCCAATTTTAATCTGATTTCCCTCGTGGAGGACTAGTCCAGGCCTTAGAACTCTAGCTCAGGATTAAATCCACTATTTGTGAAATAGTAGTTACACCCCGTGCCTTTTCTTCAGAAGAGCACGTCAACTTCTTACAAATATCGCAGTGGCGATGCTTGGAATTTTCCAAGCGACTTCTTGAACTCTTGCACAAATCCTAACTGAAAAATGCTGAGCACTTGAGGCTTAGGGAGCTTGTGGCTAGTAGATGAAGAAGGGTATGGCTTGTATTGAGCTTTAGAGAGAAGAGAAGAGAAGATTGGATGATTGAAAATGAGAGAATTCATGGCATATTTATAGGATACCAGGTAGGCAGAATTCGGCCAGTATTCTGGTTGGATCATTCAAAAATTTGGCCGTTGGACAGCTTGCAACCAGCCAACCTGTCACGCCCCAGAACCAGAATAATGGAGAGCGGGGGCAGACATAGCCAGCTACGTATATGAAATGGATTCCATCTCGCTATACGATCACGGCTGTCTAGATACATGAGGGTTTAACTACAAGCCAACAGTCTCTTAAGGTCATAAACAAGCCTAGTGTCTCAATCACAAGCAAGTGAGTAAATGTTACAAGATGTTCGATCACCAAATATACAATAGTAAGGCGTCCCAAACATTACATATTCAGTTGATCATGAAGCTAGTCGTTACAAAATATTAGGACTAGCAAGAGTTTTAGTCATACATGATTAACCCTAGGATCTTTCAATCATGTTACAGCCCGTAGGCAGACAGTAAGTAAGTACAATCGAGCTAAACAGGTGCTCGTCGGCTAAACGCCTCAAAAGAGTATTTTTACAATAATGTGGGATATCAAAAATAAAACCACTCGTTGCCCTGGTTACTTCTAGTCGCCACCATCGGACTGGAAGGTTGGTAGATCCTTTGGAGCTGCTTCGAGAAGAGAGGGCGCATGCGGCCAGCGAGAAGAGAGGGCGCATGCGACTGAGTCAAAGCATTCATGCGGCTGGGAAGAAGGCCTAAGCGACTGGAAGGAAGCGGGTCCACATGCGGCTGCGCCATGCCTAAGTCTTATGCAGCTGCACCACTGGGTATATGCGGCTGGGAAAAATATGAACGCGCATGCGGCTGATCAGGAATACGAGCCTATGCGGCTGCAGGAAGACGGAGTCCATACGGCTCGGATTATGCCGAAGCCTATGCGGCTGGAAGACTCGCCGCATGAAGGTTCATGCGGTCAAGTGCTGCCATGCAGCTAAGGGGGTTCATGCGGTCAGCACTGTTCTTCTTCTCCACTTGTCCGAAAAGAAGAACCAAGGAGTTCAGGGTTCCGAGGCTTATAATTTCTTCATCCCAAGTCCAAATCCAGACTTCCTTAGGTCAAAACGGGGCAGAATGAAATGTTCTACAACATAGAACCATCAAAACTCGGAAATAACAAGATTAAATAGATCAAAACCCAAGAAATTTAAAAATAAAATAAACTTAGATCTACAAGAATCTAGCCTTGGAAAGTAAAAATGCCAAGTACTAAAGTAAGTTAAAATGCTGTAAGGAAGAGAATGAAGCAATAAAATTTGAGTTCCTCCATGAAGCAAGTTGCACTTGCCTAGGCCTCTCTCTCCCTCTCTCTGGTAGGTGAAGAAGTTAATGGGGGAAAGAAGAAGAGTAATGAAGAGAGAGAAGGAAAAATGGGTAATAAATGGTAGTGGTGGTGGTAGGTAGGGGGTTCACCCTTGGTTCATAATGAACCAAAGCAACCCGAGCCAAGCCAAACCAACCTAAGAATAAACCAAGCCAAGAAGAAAACTAAGCAAGGAATCATGCAATACAAGATAAAATACGTACACGTATTCCAAAAATATGTAATACGAACCACAGGCATTACACAACCCTAAAAATTAGGGTGCTGATTTTTAGGGGACAGAGTTCGGCCCGAACTCTGTGTGGAGGCAGAGTTCGGCCCGAACTTTGTCTCCAGAGCACAGAATGGGTCATTAGTCCAATGGGCTTATTTGGATGTGTGTGGAGCTTTTGGATTTTGGGTAGGGTATAGGTTAAGTCTCCGATGCTCAGCACAACTCAGCTTACATAAGTCTAGACTCAAATAAAGTTTATAAAATACAGACTAAAAAATGACTAGCATTGCAAAACTGGGCTGTCGTCTGACTTGTGCTGGATGTAGTCTTCATGTGTCGTATTGATTTATCACAAGTATTATTTAGTCAATTCTATCAATATTTGGTTGACTGTGACTTTGTGTCAACAATCTCCCCCATATTGATAATTGACAAAATAATAATTGTATATTCAATATTCATACCTAGACACATTTAAGGACAAAAAAACATAGCTTCCCCGTAATCAGTGCCGAGCTTAAAAAATAGCTCCCCCGTAAACATTGCTTTGAATCCTGTTGGCTTGATAAGAATATTCTTCCAAAAGCACAGATACAGAGACAAAAAGTATATAGAATATACCAAAATATCTCCCCCTTTTGGCATTTAGAAATTAACCATAATCAAATAAGAACTGGCAAGCACACCAAAAGATAAAAGAAGAAACTGCATAGAAACTGATAAAACTACTAAATGTCTCAAGAGTCACAACTCGTAATAAGTCTAATACATTCAAAGTGCATAAAAGCGACTATATCAACTAAAATCTAAAATGTATAAATCATAAGCTAAGATCCGCAGTAGCAGCAGCAAGTAGAAGTCCATATCCATCATCGAGCTCGTGAAGGTCCAGCGTCGTCTGATGGATCAGTAAAGGAACGACGAGGGTCCACGAAGGCTGCATCTGGATCCAAGTAGCGAATAACCCAAGGGTCATCGATAAGATATCCCTCACGACCAGGGTCCCGCTCTATAGGAATAGGCATAGAAGGATGGTGAGACATGGAGTACCGAATATCGTACAGCGAGTTGCTAATGGCACTCATCTGCAGGGTGGTCCGGTAATCCAGCTGAGTCCAACGATCATCCTCTAAGGTGAAGCGATCGCGGAGCATAGTCTGAATAGACTCGAGAGTGGCAGGAGGAGGAGGAGGATCTTGTCCAAGTGGAGGTACATCGGGCTCATCGTCAGAGTGCTCAGACACGACGGGTGAGCCAACGGCTGCCTGAAGCCTCCGTGCCTTAGAGAGGAAGGCAGGGACATGTAAGAACTGGCACTCATCAAGTGGTATACAAAACGCATGAAATACCATTGGAAGATACAAAGCATAAACCAAGGATCTTGGTTTCTTCCTATAATTAATCATCCAGTCCATCATGGTACATGGAAGATTAAATGGTACATGAAAGTGAAGGTGATATAAGGCCGAGATTTCAAAGTAGGTGACTTCATCGGTGGATCCCGCTTTGGGTAGAATAGTGTTGAAAATAATCCGATGAAGTTCATAAAAATAGGGATTGAGATACTTGGCCAAAAGCTTACGAGGACGTGTGTTAGGGGTACACAAGTCGTCCATGAAGCTTTCAAGTGAAGACCCATCGGAAAATTGAAACGATCGAGCTTCAATAAGCTTTTCCCATGAATTTGGCTCTTGGAGTTCAAGGTGTTCGGCCAAATCGAAATCATCAAAAGAGATGTCAATTCCCGTAACCCGTGAGAAAATATGTGTATCATCATGAGTTAGGTTGCAGTAAAACATTTGAATAGCACTACGATAAATGACCGAGTTGGTAGTGACAAGTTCGTCAAGGCAAAGGTCATGAAAAAGTGAGTCATACTGAGAGAAAATAGTAAAATTGATAGGGTAACCCGCAAACACCGGACGTGTCCGAAAAATACTAAACCAATCATTAGATGCGTCGAGTGATACAAATATTCGGTCGTCAAATGTGTTTCGGTCAAGTGGATGAGGTGGGTTGAACAACGGGTAGATAGGTGGTTGTTGTTCAACGGGCGGTGCAACGGGCGGTTCAACGCGAGGAGGAGCATTCGAAGAGGATACTCCCTCGGTTCGAAGTCTCTTCCCGCGATTGAACAAACATGGAGCCATGAAACAATAAAGATAATGGAAGAAATTGAAATAAGAAAAGTGTTGAGATATACCTCAAAGTGATGATGAACAATGAAGGAGAATGGTGAAAGAGGCCTTCTCCTTGAGTTTGGGGAAGAGATGAGCTCTAGAAAGGAAGAACTAGGGTTAAGGGTTTTGAGAAAAAGTGTTTGGAGAAGTGGAAAAGGTGGCAATGGAGGAGAAGAGAGAGGAGAGCCCGAATATATGTGAAGGGTTCCAATTGGTCGGAACAAATATGGGCCATTGGATCTATTTATGATCAACGGCTGAGACTGTTCCCGGTTTTGGAACAGCCAGGCCGAATGCGGCACGAACTCTGGTTAGGACAGAGTTCGGCCCGAATTCTGAATTCTGTTGACAGAACAAGAATCAGGCTGAGAAGAAGAAAAAAATGGTAAAGTTTGAGAGACCAAAGGAAAAGAAAAGTGAGGACATATACAAGAAAGACACAAGTGGAGAATGACAGAAAGTAAACTTTGAAGCAAAGTGAAGTTTGGAAAATTTGCATTTTAGCATGTGATAAATTAAAAATGAACCATGTAATAAATAAGGAATTATGTCATAATTCAATATTTTGAAGTTGCCACGGGTTAGCTGCAGGGGCCGGATCCCAGCTAGCGGTAGTCCTGAGGACTAGTGCACAATGTCGCTTAGGCTTTTACGCCTTGTTGTCAGAAGGACCCTTTCGGCTTGTACCCATAGCAATTTCATCATAAAAGAATCAAGACATACTCGATATTTATGCAGGTTTATTTTAATTAATAACAGCTTCATCCAAATTTCCAAGTTCACGACAGAGAAAATTGAAGCGCTCTTCGAATAATGGTTTGGTGAAGAAATCTGCTAGCTGATGATCGTTGTCAATAAATTCTAAGTTAATAGTGCCATTTTGCTGATGATCACGCAAAAAGTGGTGACGTATTTCAATGTGCTTCGTGCGTGAGTGACAAATAGGGTCACTACTAAAATATCATCAAATAGCGACGTAATATAGCGACGGCAAAAAATTATGTCGCCAGTAGCGACGTCGTTTTAAACACGTCGTAAAACGTCGCTGTCTAGCGATGTTCTGCGACAGGAGTGTACTACGTCGCCGAATAGCGACGTTCAGCGACATATTTTATGTATATGTCGCCAAGTTTGCGACGTTTAGCGACGTCAAAATGTGACGTCGCTAAGTTATTTTACTTAGGGCACGCCGCTGCCTTCTTTCCCCCTCATTCTCACTCGAAAACCCAAAAATTTCATTTCCCCCCCACCCCCCCCTGGCGACTCCCTCCCCCTCTGTCAGTGTCCCCCCGACGACCCCCTCCCCCCCGGCGACTCCCTCCCCCTCCGGCGAGCTCCTCCTCCTCGAGATCCTCCTCCTCGAGCTCCTCCTCCCCCAATCCGACCTCCTCCTCCTCTTCCTCAGGTAAACCCTAACCTAACTCCTCTCCTTCCTCATCCTCCTCGCCCACGGACACACACACACGCACACGGACACACACGGACACGGACACACACGCACACACACATACAGACACGGACACACACACACACACACACACATATATCATTACCAACCACGCGTGAACAGGTGCACGAGACTGCACTGTGTTATTTGTGTTCGTGTGTGTTAAAAAATAATTTGGACACGATTGTGTCCTGTTTTGGTGGACACTTGACACGTGTGACTCTATGACACATACACATATCATTACCAACCATTAGATTTTGCTATTAATTGAATTTGGATTTTGAATTTGGTTTATTCCCAATTTTCTGCTACGTAGTTCACTATATATTAATTTTCTGAGATTAACATTTGTTTAAACTGATTTTGAATGATTAAACCATTATGATTAATCCCATATCTTCTCTGAGAATTAATGTGCATGTTAGGGTTCACATTGATTGGGGATTCTTGGGTTTTCGTATGCCATTGACTGTCAAAACTGAGAACAGTTTTTATACACTGTTTTCACATATTGGCACACATACATTACACTGAATTTTCTCGAGAAATTATGCACTGTTTACACCTATATACACACACACATAAGTGTAACCTGAGAATATAAACACACACTACTGCTATCTACTGATTTTCCTGAGATTGATATACTGTTTGTGTATACTGTTTCTCTTATAGCTCACTCACATTACACTCAAAACCGAGAATAGCTAATTCACTCATACTATTGATTCCTATGTACGTACACACACACATTGAGACACCTAGCCCATGTTATGTACACACACATGGCATACTTTACCCTATATACACACACCCTATTGTACACACACACTGTTAGCACACCACACACATGACACACACACATATA
This sequence comes from Iris pallida, assembly GCA_029216955.1. NCBI lineage: Eukaryota > Viridiplantae > Streptophyta > Magnoliopsida > Asparagales > Iridaceae > Iris > Iris pallida. The sequence continues at coordinate 21,205,224 of JANAVB010025198.1, read as the reverse complement.
TATACGTGTCAATCTGAGAACAGTTTGTGCATTGTTTCCTCATATTATATATATATATATATATATATATATATATATATATATATATATATATATATATATATATATTGTAGTCCATATTATCTCTTCATATCAGTCCAGACATTTATTTAGTTCCAGTCCTATTATTTGTCTTGTATTCAGTTGTTCAGCCCCATGACTGACATATAGATTAGGTATTGTTTGGTTGAAGGATTACCTTTTTAGTTCATTCCACCCTTGCACATCGACATTAGTTATCAACTTAGATGTCCAGCTTGTCCTTAAATCAGATTTGAATTAATTATTCAGCCCCCAAATTGCTTATTGGTTAGTTCAGTCTCCTATTGAATATGAGTTCAGTTCCTGAGGTCACTTGACTAAATACTTGAGTATCAGTCCCTAACATCAAGTGTCTAGTCACCTACCTACCATGCATCAGTCCATGCCACACAGGTTCAGTCCTATTTTCATAAATGGGTCAGTGTTTGGAGTGTGGCTCGAGTTTGGGGCTTTTGATGATAGGTATTCTTGTATCAGTCAACAGGTGGTCTATTTGAGTAAACTGTAAATAGGACTGAGATTAGTTTTCCTATTCCTGAGATAAATCCACTGAATGTGTCAACTGATTCCCTTGAATAACTGAAATTGAATTGACTGTTAACCAATAACGATAAGGTAAAGGGTACCAATAGCGATAAGGTAAAGGGTACCAACTTAAGGTATTGGTATTGGGATACCAATAGCGATAAGGTAAACGGTACCTTGGTAGGTAATGACTAGAAATAGGATATTTGACTTAGATTGGACTAAGAGTTGACAAAGTCAACTATAGGTCAACCCTTGACCTACTTTGACCTTGTTTGACTTTGTTTGACTTAGGTTGACCTTGTTTGACTTTGTTTGACTTAGTACAACCTAGTTTGACCTAGATTGCATATCATTGATATTAGTAACTGTCCGCTACTAATGTGTCCCTAATAAGACATAATATACGAATTTGTGCCTGTTGGATAATGTGTGTCCATCTTTGCAGAATTATTTCCAAATGGATATGAATTACTACTTGCGGAATCGTTCATGGATGTACAATCGTCGTCCTGATGATATGTGTGGTGTGCGGGATGAATACATAGCGGGAGTAGAGCAGTTCCTGCAGTTTGCTAAGGCGTTCCCTCAGTACATGGACGGCACCAAAATTAAGTGTCCGTGTGTGAAATGTCATAACGTGAAATATTATCCAGAAGTGGAAGTGACATATCATTTGTACTCGAGGGGTTTCACGCCTAATTACTATCAGTGGACCGCACACGGAGAACTTGTGTCTTTAGCATCAGAGCCGGAGCCTTATGTTGAGCCATATATGCATGCGGCACCTAATTTTGTTTCAGATAATCATGCATACGACGACGGGTGCGTGAACATGGTTTTCGACGCTGCGGGGCCTAGTTTCGTTCATGATGCACTTGAGGAGGCACCGAACGCCGATGCTGCACAGTTCATGGAGTTGCTGGAGAATGCAAGGACTCCATTGTATCCTGGTTGTGAGGATCATTCACCGTTGGAGGTGGTTACAAGACTGTTGAGTATTAAGTTCGATTTTAACATGTCGCAAGAATGCTACAACCGAGTGTTGGAGTTGATTATAGAGATCTTGCCGGCGGGTGCTAAGTTGTCTAAAGACTTCTACCGGTCTAAGAGGATGGTGAGATCGCTCTGGATGGGATACGAGAAAATCGATTCCTGTCGCAATGGGTGCATGCTGTACTACAAAGACGACAAGGACGCAGATGTGTGCATATTTTGTGGTGCTGATCGCTATAAGACAACTAGTACAAGAAGGTCTACTGGTGCAAGAAGACCGACCGATTCAATGCACTACTTGCCTTTAACGCCGCGGTTGCAAAGATTATTTATGGTGAAAGAGACGACCGAAAATATGAGTTGGCACATGCGAGAACAGATTGAAGAAGTGTTGGATCACCCATCAGATGGAGAAGCGTGGAAGCACTTTGATCGAGTGTATCCAGATTTTGCTTCAGATCCGCAAAATGTCAGGTTGGGACTATCTTCTGACGGTTTTACTCTTGGTCTTTCGGGATCCCAGTATTCGTGCTGGCCTATGATTGTCACTCCGTATAACCTACCGCCTTGGATGTGCATGAAGACTCAGTACATATTTCTAACCGTTATAATTCCTGGTCCGAACAATCCCAAGAGGAACATTGACGTGTACTTACAGCCTTTGATAGATGAGTTGAATCAGTTATGGGAAGTAGGCGCTAACACGTACGATGTTTCCAGGAAGCAGAATTTTCAGATGAAGGCAACCCTTATGTGGACCATCAACGACTTTTCGGCCTATGGAATGTTATCTGGATGGAGCACTCATGGCCATCTCTCATGTCCGTATTGCATGGACCGTAGTAAGGCTTTCCGCTTGAAACACGGAGGAAAACCGTGCTTCTTTGATTGTCATCGGCAATTTCTGCCAAAAGATCATCCGTTCAGAAGGAATAGGAATGCTTTTCGTGCCGGCGTTGTAGAGAAGGGTGATCTACCGCCAAGGTGGTGCGGAGCCACGATATGGGAGGAGGTTAAAGATTTTCCAAGTGCTATCGAAGATCCTACAACTGGGTACAAGTGCGATGGATTTGGTAGAGTTCATAACTGGACAAAGAGAAGCATATTCTGGGATCTGCCATACTGGAGTACTAATCTGATCAGACATAATCTTGATGTCATGCATATTGAGAAGAATGTGTTTGATAACATAATTAATACTGTGATAGACGTAAAGGAAAAAACGAAAGACAATCCCAAGGCCAGGTTGGACTTAGAAGAAATATGCAAAGGCCCTGCGTTGTATTTGATACAGCAGAATAGAAAACAGTTCCTGCCGAAGTCAATTTTCTCGCTGGACAAGGAGGATAAAGTGAGACTTTGTCGGTGGATCCAGGGCCTAAAATTTCCAGACGGATATGTGTCAAATCTGAGAAGATGTGTCGATCCGAAGGAAAACAAATTGACGGGTATGAAGAGTCACGATTGTCACGTATTCATGGAGAGGTTAATTCCGATTGCATTTCGGGAATTCTTACCGCAGGCAGTTTGGGATCCATTAACGGAGCTTAGCATATTCTTCAGGGATCTTTGTTCTAAGAAATTGCTCGTTGATCGTCTAGAAAAGCAAGAGAAGGACATTGTGGTAATACTATGCAAGCTAGAGAGGGTGTTTCCTCCTGGATTCTTCGACTCTATGGAGCATTTACCGATTCATCTATCCTATGAGACACGTGTTGTTGGACCCGTCGAATATCGATGGATGTACCCGTTCGAGCGACATTTGAATCACCTAAAAAGAAAGGTAAAAAATAAGGCACGGGTCGAGGGTTCTATTTGTGAAGCCTATGTTCTCGAGGAGATTACAAACTTTTGTTCGATATATTTCAAGCCTCATGTTGCAACTAATAGAACGAGAGCTTCCAGAAACGACGAGGGAGATCATGAAAGTAATGATACAATACTGAAGGTATTCAATGCTCCAGGAAAGCCATCGGGTAAGATGAAAAAGAGATATCTGAACGATGATGAGCTAAGGGCTGCTCAGGTGTATGTATTACTCAACTGCGACGAGGAGGAAGTAGAGAAACTGGAGGGGTAAGTAATTAATACGTCTATATTATTTTAATAGTATTAATTATTATACTATTACATTAATTGAACGATGTTGTTTTTAGCATATTTAATGATGATGTGAGGTCGGGTAGGCCACACATAACAGAAGAAGAACTAGAAAAAGAAATGAGGCGTTATTTTTCATCATGGTTGAGTACATATGTAAGACTTGAGAACTCTGTAATTACCTTTTTGTATATGCACTTGATTGAGAATGAGCTTAATTGCTTCTTTCGTGGTATTTAGGTCGATCGTCCATACGTAAGACTTGAGAATGAGTCTATTAGAACGCTAGCCAAGGGGCCAATTTATGCTGCAAAAATATGGCCAAGCTACTGTGTTAATGGGTTTAGGTTCAAGTCAACAACTTGCCCGATCAGAGACAACTTTGTGGATCTCGATTCCACCAAAAACAGCTGTTTGTGTATCAGATCTTCGAACTACAAAGATGTTGATGCGGGCAACGATTTCTATGGCGTGCTACGGGAGATCGTGGAGCTGACATATAGTTATGGAATAGAGCCTGCTAAGATTGTGTTATTCAGGTGTGATTGGTTCGATCCGATTGAAGGTCAAGGTTGGAAAGTAGACAAGCACGGTCTTGTTGATATAAACTACCGGCGTCGATATCAAGCCTATGAACCATTTGTCCTATCAAGTCAGGCTCAGCTCGTGTACTTCACAAGTTATCCTAAACGAAGAACAACAAGGTCAGACTGGTGGGCAGTATGCAAGACCAAAGCTAGAAATACCTTTGAGGTTGACGATATAGCTTATCAACAGGATGAACTACCTCTTGTAATAAATATTATAGAAGTGGACACGACGGAAGTTCCCTATTACACATCTAATTGTGTAGAAGAAGTAGAATTATCTGAAGAGGAAGATGCAGATGAAAGTGAAGATGTAGAGGAGGAAGAAGAAGAAGAAGAAGAAGAAGAAGAAGAAGAAGAAGAAGAAGAAGAAGAAGAAGAAGTAGATGAGCTAAACGAACTAGATAAATTTTCAGAAGAGGATTAAATCTGTACATTTGTTTTATCATCATATTTGACACTTTAGTGACACTTCTATCATATAAATCTGACACTTCAGTGACACTTTATTGACACTTTCATTGACACTTCAGTGACACTTTATGACTATGATATTTTTCAAAAATTTGTGATGTCTATCATATAAATATATTTTTTTTGTTTTATTGTCATATGTTTTATTGTCAGGTATGACTAGACCATCTGGACGACGCGGAGGATTTTATATTAGGCAGTCCCGTCAGCCTTGGGCTGGGGATGGAGAGGGCAGTTCCGTACCCTCATCCTCATCTCCGAGTACGCCAGTGTACCGTTCTGTTCCCGGTCCATTACCGGGATAGGGCAGTTCCAGCAGGTTGGCGACTCCTCCCTCGTCGTCCAGCCTTCCTGATCCTGCGTCCAGCATCCCTGATCCCCCGTCCAGCATTCCTACTGTCGATGGCTCTATGGAGGGAGCCCACGCCGTGCATATGGAGGACGGCGATCAGACTGATCCTGCCCAGGCAGGAGGTGAGAGCGACCCTCCATGCGCTCCCCCGGGCGAGACGCGTATGGAGATTTGGACGGACGGGCCTATGAAGTAAGTTAATTAATTATTATATATTTCTCAAATGATTATATGTACATATATATTCATGAAAAGTTATTATTGTATAGATATCGGCCTTCTACGGTACAGAGACAGCTGGGGACATTTCTGAGGCAGAACTATGGTGGGCCTTGGATTAACTACTCAGATGCTCCCACAGATAGGAAGGCCTTTTGGTTTACCCACTTCAAGGTAAAAAATTTGTTTATTTTTAAATTTTAATAATCATTTGTGTATATTATACAACTTTTGTATTTTACTTCTTGTAGAGGACCTATTTCTATCCACCACACCGGGCGGCGAGGATCGAGGGCCAATTTTCTGCTGTCGCAGCCAAGCTCATCCGTGATGTGATCGACGACCAGAAGCGTCGTGATCGCTCCGGACAGCCGATCCAGGGTTGGATTATGCCAGAGCAGTGGACTGCGATGAAGGCTAGATTCAGCGAGCGCAGGTACCAGGAGCGGTCTGAGAAGGCCAAGGTGGCACGGTCGAGCGTCGGTAAGTGGTGTGGTGGCTCCATTCTGATGACGGAGCATTTTCGTCGTCTGGTACGTTTCCTATGACGGACATTAATTTATATGTAGTTCTATAGAATGTTTAATACTAATAATAGATAATATATTTTAACAGGTAAAAAAGGGTGAGGACCCGAACATGGTGACCGTCTTCCTGGTCACCCATCGGAGGGCTGGGGAGTTCATTGACGAGGGAGCGACGCATGCATATGTACGTTCTATCCTTTATATTAATTTACTATAATTTAGAAAACATGAAAATATATATCAATATAGACTTTAGCAAACACTTACACGTTAGCAAATATGTTCTAGGCCGAGTTTGTTCGGCTACAGGAGGAGGCGGCTGCTGCTGCTGCTGCTGCTAGTGCACAAGCAGAGGGAGGGGCTGGTACTTCCTCCCAGCCGCCTACAGCTCCATCGCCGGACGAGCTCTGGATGACCGCCGTTGGCGGTCTTCAGAAGGGTACGTACTACGGTACGGGATCCTACGACGCGTATTTGGCTTCAGAGTCATCCCGGGCCCCCTCTGTCAGTACGCAGTCTCCGGCTACGCAGGCGTCGTCACGAGCTGAGGATGTTCGTCGTCAGATCGAGGAGCTGCGTTGCGAGTTGCAGCAGCAGATTTCTGATGCGGTCGAGTGACGATCCGACCCTCCGATCGTCACCGGACGATTTGATGCGATCGAGCGCAATATATATGAGTTGATGAGTCTGCATCAGGCTACAGCTGTCAGCTTGCAGACGCTCACCGAGTCTACGCAGCACACAGAGCGTAGACAGGTCGAGCTGGAGGGATCACAGAGGAGCATATCTGCCTCACTCGCTCAGTATACTGAGAAGGTGGTGAGTACCCTTGCTACGCATGGTGAGCGACTGCGAGAGCTGGAGCAGGTACGTCCTTCCGGTCCATCGACGGTGCCGACTCCAGATATTCCACTGCCTCCTACTGCCCCTACGGTACAGCTCACCCAGGAGCAGTATGAGTACATGCTATCCCAGATGCGCGGCAGGAGTCCTCAGTGATCCAGTAGATATTTTTTATCATCTTTGTATGTATTGGCCCTATGGGCCTATTGACCGTTCTGTACACTAATTTTTATTCTTATTTGCCCTCCATTGTGGACATGTATGTTTGTTGGATATTTACTTTGTGATATTTACTTTGTTGGTATTTTTATTGTGATATTTACTTTGTGATATTTACTTTGAGATATCTGCGATGGGGATGACAAATATACCTACGCTAGGTTATAAGCGATGATCTGACATACAAAGGAGGTGCTGCCGAAATTTTAAAAAAATATATTGTGTATTTTTGTTATGATGTGTGTCTGTGTTTACAGTGAATGTGAAATGCAGTGTTCGAAAACTATCGACAGTTTCGATTACTGTTGTATGTGTTATCTTGGATAGAAATAGCAACAGTTCAGGGTGCACTTCTGAGAGCTTCATTTTCACGTCCTTCACTTTCTCGGACGTCGTAAAGGTTCCCGAGAAGGTGAAGGACGTGAAGAGGAAGCTCTGAGAAGTGCACCCTGAACTGTTGCTCTTTCTATCCAAGATAAAACATAGAACAGTAAGCAAAACTGTCGATGGTTTGAACACTGCACTTCACACACACTGTAAACACAGAAACACAGCATAACAAAAATATCAATTATATTTTTTTAATTTTTTTTAACATCTGCGACGTATAGCGACGTTCTGTGACGTACTGCGACGGCAGATAGACGTCGCTATACGTCGCTAAATAGCGATGTTACGTCGCTAGACGTCGCTAAGTTGCCCACGTGGCTGTCATGCCATGTCATCATATATAAATTACAGAGCATCACAAGTGGTCGCTTTACGTCGTCCTTTTGGTGACGTAATGGTACGTCGCTATATGTCGCAATTTTTGCGACGGCTAGCGACAATTAATTACGCGTCGCAAATAGCGACGTTCGGCGACTAAAGTGCCATTTATGACTTGCCTTTAAGCGACGTCCCATTTTCGTCGCTAAATACGTCGCTAAATGGTTTTAGCGACGTAATTTTCTTATTTAGCGACGTTTCCTAACGTCGCTAAAATGAGTTATTTTAGTAGTGGGTTCTTAGTGAGATTTATAGCACTAGTGTTGTCACAAAAGATTGGAATGTGCATAAAAGATAAGTTGTAGTCTTCAAGGGTTTGCTTCATCTACAGAATTTATGCACAACAACGCCCAACTGCGATGTATTCAGCTTCTGTTGTGGATAGTGCGACAGAATTCTGCTTCTTGCTAAACCAATAGACTAAAGCCTTTCCTAATAAATGACACATACCGCTCGTACTTTTACGGTCGACCTTGCATCCGGCGAAATCAGCATCAGAGTAACCAATGAGGTCAAATAATGTTGACTTGGGATACCATAGGCCCACTGTAGCCGTACCCTTAAGGTATCGAAAGATACGCTTAAAAGTAGTCTTGTATGATTCCTTAGGATTTGCTTGATATCCAGTACACAGGCAAACGCTAAACATAATATTAGGGCGACTAGCAGTTAAATAGAGTAGACTGCCTATCATACCTCGATACTTACGTTGGTCCACGGGTTTGCCGCTTTCATCTGGTTCTAGTTTAGATGTAGTAGCCATTGGAGTGCTGATTGGTTTGACGTTGTCAAGGTCAAATTTCTTCAGCTTGTCCTTTGTATACTTCGACTGACAGATGAAAGTTCCATTTGACATTTGTTTGACTTGCAGTCCAAGAAAGTAGTTGAGCTCCCCCATCATGCTCATCTCAAACTCGGTCTGCATACACTTGGCAAAATCTTGACAGAGGGTTTCATCATTAGAACCAAATATAATATCATCTACGTATATTTGGACTTAGAGAATAGTGTCTTTAAAAGATTTTATTAAAAGTGTGGTGTCAATTTTTCCTTTAGAAAAACCTTTCTCAAGCAAGAAGTTGCTTAGTCGTTCATACCAAGCTCTAGGGGCTTGTTTGAGGCCATATAGCGCTTTCTTCAGCTTGAAAACATGGTCGAGAAATTTGTAATTTTTAAAGCCAGGAGGTTGTTTCATATAAACTTCCTCCTTAATAAATCCATTCAAGAAAGCACTTTTAACATCCATTTGAAATAATTTGAAATTTTGAAAATTTGCAAATGCACAAAGCATCCGAATGGATTCCAATCTAGCAACAGGAGCATACGTCTCATCGTAGTCGATACCTTCCTCTTGGTTGTATCCTTGGGCTACTAGACGAGCTTTGTTGCGTGTGACTGAACCATCTTTATTTACTTTGTTTCTAAAAACCCATTTAGTACCAATGATCGAGTGATTAGCCGGTCTAGGAACGAGTTCCCATACTTGGCTCCTCTCGAATTGGTTGAGTTCCTCTTGCATAGAAAAAATCCAAAATTCATCATTAAAAGCTTCTAAAATATTTTTCGGCTCAATTTGTGAAATAAAAGCAGTGCTAGCAATAGAGTCTCTTAATGATGATCTAGTAGTTACTCCACGTGAAACCTCACCTATTACCAAATTTTCTGGATGTGACGGCTTGAAAGAGAATTTCTTTGGCAAGCCCTACAGAGAATTGGTTTTAGTTGTGGTATTCATTGGAGTAGAAGTTGATGGCTCAACATCATCATCAAGAGTAGCTGCTGCACTGTTATCTTCATCAAAAGTCACATTTATAGACTCTTCCATAATTAATGAGCGTTTTTTAAATACTCTATATCCCTTGCTCTTGGCAGCATAGCCAAGGAAAATACCATCGTCAGCTTTGGCATCAAATTTGCCTAAGTTGGTGTTAAAGATAAAACATCTACAACCAAAAACTCTAAAATAAGAAACATTTGGGGTTCTTCCAAACCAAATCTCATAGGGTGTTTTCTTCGTAATAGGACGAATAAGCACCCTATTTAAAATGTGGCAGGCTGTACTAACAGCTTCAGCCCAAAAGTATTTCGGAAGTAAAAACTTGTTCAACATGACTCTAGCCATATCGCCAAGAGTCCTATTCTTTCGCTCCATAACACCATTTTGTTGAGGAGTTCTTGGACAAGAAAATTCATGATCAAAACCATTAGAATCACAAAACTTTTCAAAATCTGTATTTTTGAATTCGCCTCCATGATCACTTCGGATTCGAGTAATCATGTAGCATTTTTCGTTTTGAACTTTCTTTACAAAAATCTTGAAAACCAAAATAGCATCACTTTTATTTGTAAGAAAGACGCTCCATGCTGTTGAGTCATTCGTCAGCATAGATGATTCCTTCGGTTCCCTTGAAGGGTCGAGGGCCCAGCTTCTTGAATTTCTCAATATCTTCGACCTTAGCAGGCCTTGGTTCTGATTGAGCTGTTTCTTCTCTCTCAAGGACAGTCGTAGCCACGTTGTGAGCATTCTCCATGCCTTCTCTCATAATTGCAGTCTGCTCGCGATGAGCTTCAGCTTGGGCTCACTGGGCCTCAAGTACTCCTCGTAGCAGGCCTACGCGGTCGGTGGGGTCCACGGGCACTGGTTGGGTAGCTGAAGCGGGCACTACTGCAGGGGACTGCAGCTAAGTCCGGGAAGATGTAGGATCTACCACTGGAGTTGTAGCAGTATAAACTCCACGGGACGCTGGTGCATTATGGGGACGATCGGTCAGCTGCCGAGGTGTAGGATCCGGACTTGCTTGGGGAGGTGGGGTGTGATAGGGTGATGACACCACATCGCCAGCAGTGGTGGTCTTGTCTGTGGCCATACTCTGGAAGGTTTCAGATGCAAAACATAAGCAAGGTAGCCTACCAGTCTATAACAAAAAATATATTTATTTATAATATATTTCGGTCCTATGTTGTGACAAATTAATGTTCTAGTATTCTAATTATTTCTAGATATGTTTACCTAAGTTGTTGATTGACCTACATGGGCCATCACTAAAAACATGTCATGATCCGATCCCAAATTGTTGGGTCGAATCGGATCATGCCCAGCCTGCACCGTTGTGAGACGACGGCAGTAAGCTGTTTCTATATGCAGGTAACCTCAACAACATTTATATATTTTGTCACAACACAAAATTTACGAACATAAAAAAAACTTTAATTGTTCAACACAGAGAAATACATCTGAAAAATAAAAGGCTGAAACGAAAAGTCTGAAATGAAAGTCTTCATCTCCAATACAAAGAAACTAGAAATAAAGATAACAACTATCTAGACGATCGGTTCATCGGCCTCAGGATCTCTGTCCTCCAAGTGGGACTCTGGAAGCACCGCAAGATACAGCACAGGATCATAATAGGTATTGAACAATAGCTCAGCATCATCAATATTACCTATTGGGGGGGGGGATCCAGTCAGGAAAGGAGCAAAGTACGAGTATATATCTAACATTTCAAATAATAACGAAAATCTGCAATTTTAAACAGTTTGAAATACTTGAATAATATTTTTCGGCAATTTTTAGCAATTCAATATTTGAAACAATGTGATTTGAATAGGTGACGTATATGACCGACTTGGGTTGTACAATAGCATCCTAGCGATGCGATACGGCTTATCTCCGTGTGTAAAAGGGGTTAGCTCGCACAATAATGCAATATGAGGGTATTGGTCATAAACGCTACGCTACTCCCCCAATATCCCCACAATAAATAGTTGAACCCTAGGAGAGAGTTCCGTGTAGCAATGTGGTTTAAGTATGCAAGATAACAATTACTAATTAAAATGCAAGAAAATATAACCGTACTAGACTTTGTACAATGACTGGATTGAGATGTCGGTACCGGGGAGGAAGTCAAGTATGTCCTTGAAATCCTACAGTTGGAGAATCCTGACTTAGAACTAAAATAAAGCTATCACTAGGTGTGCTAGTTACAATCTCTAAAAGCAGGTCCTAGTCCAGTTTTAAGTTATTAATTATACTACCGGAACCGTCTAACGTCGCAACTACAGTCGTTGTTAATTAACATAACAAAATCGATTTACTGATTAATTGGGGGAAAATCGTATTTTTCGGTTATTTAGCAAAACTTTGTATTTTTATAATATATATACAAAACTAAATTTTTCTTTAAATTAGAAAAATATGAAGTTGTTAAATTATTAGAAATCCTTATTCATTTTATCTTAATGTGAGAAACTCGTATTAATTTTTCCTATATAAAATAATTAATAACAATTTTTAATTATGCGCCTACTACGCAATCAACAATCCCAGAAAAGGAATATAAAATCTACACTACACAAATACATGGACGCAGAAAATAAAATAAAAGCTGGGCTTATGCCCTTACAAATTATTACATAAATTAAATAAAAGTAGCTGAGGCGAGCTTTGAATGCCGTGAAACGGTCCAATCAAAAAGGTCGAGCCCTGCACCCAAAATACTATAGGCCAGTAACAAGTTCTAAATAATAATTTAATTATAAAAGTACAGAATAAGGTAAGTCTCAGACTTGGTCATGCAATCTCACGTTGCATTTAGCTTATGCCTCAACGTCCGGGAAATGCCGGTTCCGTTTGCATTTCGCTAGGGAGTGAGGGACTGGGGGTTACGGGAAGAGGAGGGACACGTCGGTTTTGGGAGGTCGAGAGTCACGGCTCGGCTGTGAACGGAAGGGGAAGGGGAGGGGTTTCTCGAGCTGGTGAGAGAGAGAATGAAAGGGTTCTGAGAAAAGAAAAGGAAAATTCTTTCCTTAAAATGGAAATATTAATATAAATATAATATATATCCTAAAAGACTTAAAGGATGGTTTCGAAAACCGAGATTGGGCTCGGATTCGGACGCAGCTTCGGGACGGTTCAAGCCAAACAATCGAAAATCCAATGAATAATAATTTTTTTAAAAATATAATTTTCCTAAACTAACAAATTATATTAATTATAATAATAATAATAATTAACTGACTAAACTAGCTAGCAAACAAAATTCCAACAATTAAAATAATAAATCCAAAATTTGCGGGTTTTACACAATCTATGTCAATTCGTGACAAGGCATGAAAGTCAAACTAGTATTTAGTATGGTCGAGTGTATAACTCTCAGGATTAAGTACCAGTGATACGGGATGCCCACAAGCCAATTAAGACACGGGGCACACTCCACACAACAATATGTATTAAATACTAACATGCATCAAGTGGCGCAATCCAGCGAAATGTACGAGATAAGACAAAACGTTGGAATTCGGCGAATCACGCTGGATAAGACAAATGGCACAATTTTATCATGCGGTTTGCGGGACTCATGCGGTCCGCAGGACTCTTGCGGTCAAAGACTCATGCGGTCCGCAGGAGCAAAGCGGTCCGCAGACTCATGCGGTCAAAGACTTATGCGGTCCGGAGAAGCAAAGCGGTCCGCAGGAGAATGCAGCCAAAGACTCATGCGGTCAAAAACTCATGCGGTCCGCAGACTCCTACGGTCAAAGACTCTTGCGGTCCGCAGGAGCATGCGGCCGAAGTCTCATGCGGTCAAAGACTCATGCGGTCCGTAGGAGCAAAGTGGTCCGCAGGACGCATGCGACTGAAGACTCATGCGGTCAAAGACTCATGCGTTCCGTAGAAGCAAAGCTGTTCCCAGACTCATGCGGTCCGTAGGAGCATGCGGCCGAAGACTCATGCGGTCTAAGACCCATGCGGTCCGTAGGAGCAAAGCGGTCTGCAGGACGCATACGGCCGAAGACTCATGCGGTCAAAGACTCGTACGGTCCGTAGGAGCAAAGCGGTTCACAGGAGCAAACTGGACCGCAGGACGCATGCGGCCGAAGACTCATGCGGTCAAAGGCTCATGCGGCCGAATTGCTCATCTTCTCCAAAAATCCGAGAAAGATGACCAAGGAACTCATGAACTTCAAACTTGCGTAACTCGGTCAAAACAAAACGAAATCTAACTTTTCAAAGGTCAAATTTGGGTAAGATGAAATTTTCTACCATATGGAACAATTAAAGTTTGAAAACAAGCAAGTTTGATAGATCAAAACCAAGGAAAATGAAAAATGACATAAATTTAGATTTACAAAATTTGAACCACCAAAATGAAAAATGCAAAGAACTAAAGGGTCTTAGAATCATGTGAGGAAGATAATAGACAATTAAAAATAGCATTGTCCAATATTCGGCAAGATGTACTTGCCTCTCTAAATTGGGTTAGGGTTTTGGTGGAGGAAATCGAATGAGAGTTATGGAGGAGAGAGAAAAAGGAAAGGTGTATAAATACCAAGTCAAGTTTTATCTCCACCACCCATTCCTTCTCCATACAATCTAGACCATCCACCCCTTATCATGATGAACCAAGCCAAGCTGGTTCAACATGAACCGAAATAAACCAAGAGCTAAGCAAAAGCAGAAAATAAAATACAAAAAAATATTTAGCATGTAATTAAAGGAATTAAATACAGAATAAATGCATGATAAATACTAAATAAATATAGTCAAGTAGTACACGTATTAAAAATACATATCCCGGGAATGAGGAGTGACAATACCTATTTTATATATATATATATATATATATATATACAAAACAGTCCATTATATAAAGAGACTAAAATGACAAGTTGAGGCTAAAAATATGACATGTAGACTAAACCACTTAGATCTAACCATGGGTATCCAAATGAAACTCATTCTAATCATCCTAACTAACATCAATCCATCCTCTAACATGTCTAAAACTGAAATTAAAACATAATTAAACCTATTAGACATTAAACCAGACATATGAGGTGTCCTAATTTGAGATCTAATAAGTAGGACACAAGACACAATTCTAACTTATTTTAGGGAGCTCCAAATGGCCTCAAACTTGAATCTAAAGGGGTACATGCATGGGGTGGATCCTATGGATTCAAAACTAACTAATATGCATAGAAAAACAATTTAGAGGGTTGGTTTTACCTATTGGGAGTGAAATTCCAACGATACTCTCAAGGACACGGCTCTAATACGAAGATCCTTCCAAAATGGACACTCCTCCTTGTACTTTGCTCCAAATCTTTGCTAGCATCCTCCTTTGGTAGTATGAGAAGGTTGGATGGAAGTTTTGATGAAGGAATGTAAGGATTTGGAGATCAAATCAAAGAGGGAAGCTATCTAATTTGGGAAAGAATACTTTATGAAGGAAAGGAGGCAAGATAGAATAAAATAAAAGGAAGAAAGACTAACCTACCTATAGTGGCTTCCATCATTTCCCTATTTGGGCCTTGGGGGAAAGCCTAATAAGGCTCCTACTAATCCCCCTTGGTTAATTTTAAGTTAGGTTCAAGTTTGGAATCAAAAGGGTTAAGTTTAAGCCTCTAACTTAACAAATCTAACAAGTGGGATTAGTCTAAACTTACTAACTTAATTAGTGGAGTTTGTGGGCCATGACTAACTAATCTTGGGGTCTCGTCTAGAGTCTAAGCTACTCGGGTCACTAACACAAGTCGGAACGAGATGGAAATCGAACCCGACTTAACAAATCTCATAAAATCAATATTAAAATATAAAAATTCAAATATTAAAATATGAAAAATAACTAAAATTACAATTCATCAGTTTAAATATTATTAAAATAATCTAAAATTCACCAATTAATTAAAATCCTAAATAATTTAAAAGTCACAAAATGATCAAAATATCCTTAGCCTAAAAAGTGGTAATTAGCTAATCTAATCATATGGGTTAGGCCTCCAAGGTCATGGTTAGTCTCTAGGCTAAACAGTTCTAAGGTTACACTAGCAAAATATCAAAATTATAATGCACTAATTTAAATAGTTTTAAATTAATTAAAATTTACCATAAATCATTATTATTAATATTAAACGATAAATTTTTACAAAAGTTCAAAATTACACTCATTTTAGAAAAGTGGTGGTTACAAATCTACCCTTCTTAGAAAAATTTTGTCCTCGAAACTAAGATGGCCATACTCCTTCTAGGTTAAACCCCCAACAATCAAGGTCAAGATAAATATATCTAATAACATACAAATTGTGGTCCTACTGGTCGTGATTTTACAGTCTCAAACAGGGTCACTATACTATCTATCACAGTACAAAATATCCTGGCAGGTACTAATAAAATCACACATCAAGATGGGGAAGAAGAACAAGAAAGACAGACCTGCTAACCCGTCACCTGCAGCGTCGGTCTCCTCGACCGCCAGCGCAAAAGTCCTGTCCCTCTGGTGCTAGGCATGGTTCTGCGCCACAGGTGGTCTAACTCCCTCTATCTACTTCATGATACTCAAGTAATATCCACACTGATATTCAACTCCATTATACTAGGGCACCATCTATATGGTATCTATTCTGCAATCTGATAATCATACCCGTCTATTCAGAACCGTTTTACCAGAATCCTCGTCACACCAGTAAGTATGGCTGCGATAATCAATAGAGTCCGCAACTAAGGTACATACCTCTAGAATCATGTTATTTAAAACTTTCGCATTGCCTCTAGCTTGGCTTCGAAAACTTTAAATTCCCACACCCGAGAAATACATTCAAAAATCAGACTCTAAACCTTCGCCTTGCCAGCTAGTATGACTGTAGAAGACTTTAGATTCCATAACTGAGGCAACCTATCCCATAAGATTTATCTTGGTAGAAAATCAAGTCAACAATGAACACCAAGAATTAAATTCAACAACGAACAAGGAAAGGTAGACAGAAACTGTCGGAATCGAATTTCGAGATAGTTTATAATGAGATCCTCAAGGATTATCCCATGAATCTTCTCAAGTAGTCCTAACTGTGATTGAATAACTCTTTATACTGCCTATCCTATATCCTAGCAGAAGGCTCGTAGCAGTACTCTAAGTCGAGCACCACTATGAAATTGTACTAGTTGCGACTCTAACCTGCATGGGCCACCACAAAAATGTGTCACGACCCGTACCATGTTTAGGAGAACGAGAATGTGGGTACGTACAGCCTACGCCACAGTGTCGACGGTAGAATGTTGTATAGGTCGTCTACAATATCTATTAACTAACAATATGAATCATATAACATGTCATGTCCGTACGGAGGTATAATATGACATCTCAACTATATTATCTCAATCACAAGTCTAATGATGATAGAGCACAATATGAAATCAGATAAAAGGAAGAAACTGAATAAATAGTAGAGTTATCACAACACACAAGTCTAGATGTCTAACACAAATAAGTACATATCCTGAATATAATAAGTCCCATCTAACAATCGGAATAATCCGATATAACATGAAAACTAATACTTCTAAACTAATACTAGGGCAATATCAACTGAGCTAGTTCCTCCTTAGGCTCTTGTGTGCCACCCTCGTATGCCTCATAAAAGGTAGGACAGTCTATATCATCTGTAATATTTTGTCAACATATCCAGTCAGGATGGAACGAGCACATCTCATCTAGAAATCCCAAGTAAATGAAAAGAACTATAAAACAGTTATAGACAGTTATATTGATGAACATGGTAAGATAGACAGAAATATGTGAGAACAAATAATAGAAAAGAACTACTATATCAAGATAGAACAATGTAATGGTAAACTAAATGTATACAACTGTAATAGACAATATGTTTTGGAATACCAGTTGAATATGTGATCGGCTTGGGATATTCAATATTTACACTAAGGCTAGCTCAACCATACGGGCAATGTATGCTTAGCTAGTAGCCGATGATTATACCATTTGCCGATAGTACTTGATCACATATCTATCTAGTATTACCCCCGTCCTGACTGTTACGATGGATCCAACCATGACACGTTACTAGCCAATATTAACCAATATTTATTCAATGTTATCCAATACCAATAAGAACAATATTCGATACCAATATATCTAATGTTATCCAATACCAACAAGAACAGTATTCAATACCAATATATCCAATGTTATCCAATACCAACAAGACCAATATACAATACCATCGTAAAGAGTTAAAGTAACATCTCATGACTGAAAATCCAATGATAATATCAATCCGTGTACAATCGTGCCAAGACTCATACTAGACATCAAATAGAACTAACTAGAACTAAAATACAGTAACCACCAAGTAAATGAAAGAACTATCAAAGAATGTACTCGTCTGTATGAATAGATGTCCGAACTGATGTCACATAGTCCTAATTAGAGTAACACATGTTATAAAGAGTTCAATTTGAAATGATAGAAATTTACAATACAATCTACATGTTTCTAAGTCAATCTAGGTCAAAGTCAACTCTAAGTCAACTCTGGTCCACCTTGGGTCAAACTAGGAGTTAATGTTAAGCTTCTAGGATTTTGGTCAAACTTAGATTAGTGGTCAACATCTATGATACTTGGGATATATTAATATATGTACATACTACATATATCCTTACCCATATAGTACCACCCTAACACATACATATAGATATCATATATCAAGTATATACATATCCTCACTATGAATCATAACCTATATCTATATACTCTCATAATATATATAGATACTATATAACCCAAAATATATATACCTATCTAAATAACCCTTCTACAATCTAACATCACCTACTCAAACTCAAATACTTAGACACTAACCCACTAACACTAGGATACCATATCAACCATAGTCATATTGGCATTCCAATACCAATACCTTGGTTGGAATCCAATACCGTAACTTGGGTAAACCTATACCTTACGTTGATAGCTTGATACCTTATCTTGGTACCTTGATACCATACCTTGGTCATAAGGTAAACTAATCATTTACCTTGAAGATAAAGGTAATTCATATTTACCTTAAGATACTAACTTGGTATCATGAGATACCAAGATACCTCTCAAATATCTAATTAACTAACTATCTAATATACTAACATAACATCTTAACTAATATCTAACATATAACCTATATAGACTAACTTGCTAATATACCAATATCTAGAACTAACATAATCTACTAACATATCAATATCTAACATACTAGATATCTAACATCAAACTATCTAACAACATATCAAATATCTAATAAAATACTAACCTCTACTATCTAACTAACACTCATACTAACAAATATTACAATATATATATGCGCTATATCATACATATACTCGACAACCTATGATATCTATAGTCACTTAATATCCATACTATATAGGCTCATATGTTACACAAAATACCTATGTCGTATAGTCACTCTTCTACTTAAAACCAATACTATACCAATTGGGCCTTCACTAAATTCTAGGATTAAATTATGTCGTAGCCCTTCGTATTAGCTTTTCGAAACTTCAAACGGATCGCACTTTTGTGTCCGAAAGCTCCCGAAATCGCGAAAACACCGAAACACGTTTGTCTTTCGTACATCTGACACTCAACCAGTTCTACAGAAAGTTCTAGAATGCATTTGACCTATTAATATATATATTTGGAAAGCTAACTTTGATACAGTTCTTTAAAAAAAAAGGAAGATTAATCGGAGTTCTAAGCTAAAAGTTATGACATTTCTAAGTTGCTATGACTACTAAAAATATGGATAAATATTATGACGAATTTGGGTTGTTTGGACAAAAGAAACACATCTCACTCTCCACACCACTCAAGACACACATCAAACCACACTCTCCTCTCCTCTAACACAAGCACACCACTAACAATATATCTACACACATCTAAATATATAAAATATATCTAACATACCTATTATATATATACAAAATAGTCTATTATATAAAGAGACACTAAAATGACAAGTTGAGGCTAAAAATATGACATGTAGACTAAACCACTTAGTTCTAACAATGGGTATCCAAATGAAACTCATTCTAACCATCCTAACTAACATCAATCCATCCTCTAACATGTCTAAAATTGAAATTAAAACTCAATTAAACCTATTAGACATATATATGAGGTGTTCTAATTTGAGATCTAATAAGTAGGACACAAGACACAATTCTAACTTGCTTTAGAGAGCTCCAAATGGCCTCAAACTTAATCTAAAGGGTTACATGCATGGGGGTGGATCCTATGGATTCAAAACTAACTAATATGCATAGAAAAATAATTTAGATGGTTGGTTTTACCTATTGAGAGTGGAATCCTAACGATACTCTTAAGGATACGGCTCCGATACAAAGATCCTTCCAAAATGGACACTCCTCCTTGCACTTTGCTCCAAATCTTTGCTAGCTCCCTCCCTTAGTAGTATGAGAAGGTTGGATGGAAGTTTTGATGAAGGAATGTAAGGATTTGGAGATCAAATCAAAGAGGAAAGCTCTCTAATTTGGGGAAGAACACTTTGTGAAGGAAAAGAGGCAAGATGGAATGAAATGAAAGGAAGGGAGGCTAACCTACCTATAGTGTCTGCCATCATTGCCCTATTTGGGCCTTGAAAGAAAGCCCAATAAGGCCCTTACTAATCCCCCTTGGTTAATTTAAAGTTAGGTTCAAGTTTGGAATCAAAAGGGGTAAGTTTAAGCCTCTAACTTAACAAATCTAACAAGTGGGATTAGTCTAAACTTACTAACTTAATTAGTGGAGTTTGTGGGCCATGACTAACTAATCTTTGGATCCCGTCTAGAGTATAAGCTACCCGGGTCACTAACACAAGGCGGAACGAGATAAAAATCGAACCCGACTTAACAAATCCCATAAAATCAATATTAAAATATAAAAATTCCCAAAATATTAAAATATAAAAATGACCAAAATCATAATACATCAATTTAAATATTATTAAAATAATCTAAAATTCACTAATTAATCAAAATCTTAAATAATTCAAAAGTCACAAAATGACCAAAATACCCTTAGTCTAAAAAGTGGTAATTAGCTAATTTAATCACATGGGTTAGGCCTCCAAGGTCATGGTTAGTCTCTAGGCTAAACAGTTCTAAGGTTACACTAGAAAAACATCAAAATCATAATGCACTAAATTAAATTATTTTACATTAATTAAAATTCACCATAAATCAATATTATTAATATTAAATGATAATTTTTACAAAAGTTTAATAATTTAACCACTTTCAATAATGCTTTTATCATCACTAGCTCTTCACAAATCTTCTCAAAATTTATATTTTACCAAATTTGAAATTTCCTTGAACGCATTTCATTTTCTTCTTTACTCCATTTGAGACTTGCTCTTAAATATCCACTTTCAACACTTCGATTTCCAAATATATTTTTAAATCTAATATTTCATAATAAAAATTTTCAAAAATTCTGGGAACCTTCAATTCAATAAATCTCTAATCTTCATCTTCCAACATACATATATATATATATATATATATATATATATATATATATATATATATATATATATATATATATTGATCGCAGGCTAAATTTTGTCTTTCATAATCTCTTCGAAATTTAAATTCAATAACTTTTAAATCAATTTGGTCGAAAGTAGAAATTATCTCGTCGTAATAAGAATACATATCAATAACCAAAGAGTTTTTTTTTAGGCATTACACTCTCCTTGAATTCTTCAAACGCTCCATTATCATCTCGTAAAATAAAGAACCAATTTGTCGAACGAGAATCTACTCTCCCTTGATCATAAAATATACTCTGCCTCATAGGTCTTACCGCAAGATTTTTTACTTATGCATATTCAATCATCTTATTCAACTATACCACTACTCTCCTCTTTCTAGCCATAGGATGTCATGATCAATTTATCTTAGAACAAGGAAATGAACATAGTTGCAGAAACCACAGAGGAATCATAGTGAAATATGAGTAAAATAATTTAATTGGGAGGGAGAGAAGTAAGGGCTGCTAATATTGCATGAAGAGTAAAGGTGTTAGGGGTATAAGTAATTCATGATAAGGCATGAAATAAAAGGACAAGGTTGAAGCAATAAAGACAAAACACAAATTAAGCATTCAAAAATTTAAGTAGATCATAATCATATATAGGGTCGAAAGGATTGAGTCAAGATTTGCTCTCTAACCGAAGTTAGAAAGGACAATGGTAGGGTTTATAGGCTAGCCATTTTGACTTGAAGTCGCATCATAAAAATAGAGTGCAAGGGAACGTGTTTTAGTGGGACATGATATATCTACACGAAGGTGGGCTCATCTAGGTCTTACATATGGAATTTGTTGGAAGGTAAAGTCTAGTGTTGTGCTCCAAATACCCAAGTCACGGTAAAGGACACCAAAGAATTTAAAATAGAAAGTGGGAGTTCATGAGATAATGATTAACGCCCAAAATAAATGACCAAGTTTAAAAGCACGAATAAAATAATTTAGGACCTCATAGATTAAGGTAAAGTAAGTTAGGGTGACAGTTGCTAGAGAGAAGATAGTCTCTTAGATAAGGGTATGGTCAAGGGAATGATTCTATCATTTCTAAGTTTCAAACAATTAGATTGTCCCGATTAAAGATCTAGATTTGAGGGAAGGTCGAGTAAGTCAAAGATATATTCATCGGTTTGATCGATGACTAACTATACTTGTGTACATGCAATATCATAACCATAGGTGGTATGGCCATCTAATGTGGAATACTTCTATCTCACTAGGGTGATCCTACTTTCTTCTTGGTCCTCTACCAATATATGATCTAACCTAAAATTCCAAGTTCTTTGAAAGTTTTTCAATAAAATTTCCAAGATACTCCGCCAAATTTCCAATTATTCTAGGATGTCAACTCTAATCAAAATTTAAAATCTCTAGTCAATCTTGGATCATCCCTTGTTTATCGCAAATTGATTTTTTTTCCTTCAATCTTAAACTCAGTATTTAAATCGGCTGAAATTTATAACCAAAATGGAACATTTAAGTAACTCCCGAATTTAAATGCTATATCCTTCAAATGTGTATATCTTACTTCCAATAAGTCACAACTACCTTTCAAAAGTAATTTTAAATTTTTTTCACCAAAATTTAAATATCCATAATCAAGGTTTTAAACTCGAAATCTAAATAACTTTATAAATCATAGAGCATATGACGTTTATTTAATTCAAAAAAACATTTACCCAAAATTCCATCATCCTCAAATCTTGGTCAATCGTAAATCGTACTTCCACATTTAAAATTTTATGATCCTTTTCAAATCAAATTTATATCCCTCAAAAAGATATATAACTATAACTCAATAAATCCTAAATATTCAAAGACCTTCTAGAATTTAGACGTAAATCAATTTGTTTTCCCGATTTAGCTATCATTTTGTGTATACCACCTTGTAATAAAATTCCAACTATCTTTTGAAAGCAAAAATATGCTACTACCGAACTTAGAGTTAACTAATCCTTAAGATCATATTTCTAGTAAAATAAATGCCTCTATAAATCAAATAAAATCTCCATGTATATTAATTGTCAATATAATCTTCCTAGCCATAGGGTTGACCAATAAGTATATAGTAGTGTAGTCATCTTTCTAACCATGTTTAAGCACGAGGTGATAGGGTGTTGGTAGAAAGAGTTCAAGCAAGATACAAAAATCAAGGGAAGCCATGGAAGTCGGAATATGGAAATCAAGGAAGGTCAAGGAAGGTGATCAAGTATGTGGATGAGATTCTAGACTCTAATCCTATATTGCAGGCCCGCTCGGTACAGTCATATAACCGAAACGGAAAACTGGACCTGCATGGGCCACCACAAAAACATGTAACGCCCCAGTCCCAAATACTTGAGACTAGATACGTATCATGCCAGCTGTATACATACGAGTAAATATACGGCTCGTATGTATACATAAGCTGTAAAATATAGAAAGCCAAGACACTAAATCTCATCCACAAAGGTAAATGATAATATAAAAGCAACATTGAGTTTGTCATGTATACAATCATTGGGCGGAGACAAAGTCCACTACCAACTAATTTAAATAGAGAAAAAATATACAAGAAAGTGATTGGTCGAGCGAAGCAACTGACGAGTCCAAAAGCAATCGTCACGAAGGATAGAGCGCAAGATATGGCCTAGCTAGAGCACCTGCAAGAAATCACGAAAACACACACCTGGGGAAAAACCAGGTCCTCAGAGGGACGTAACAAGACACATAATATCATGCCAATAAACTGAATAGTAAGAGCTCAATAGAAAATATACATGCGTAAAAGTTCCTAACCATTCTATGTGATATATATTTTGAGAAGACAACGTTCTACGCAGGAGCTTAGGTGTTTAGCATAGATGGAGAGAGAGTGGTAGTAGGTAGCGCTCATAAGAGACACTATCGACCATGGGCAGAAAGTAGCTCTCATACGAGAACTATCGGCTCCGGGGCAGTAAGTAGCGCTCATACGAGACACTATCGGCCCAAATCTGTGTGTACTGAACATGTAGCCCCTACGCTAATAATTGTCTCCTCCTCCCCATGATACTATACATGTGTCGACTCCACGACACTGTTTAATCCTTAATAACTGCCAAGCCTTCTACACAAATCTATTAACAGTTATATCCTAACGTACGGCCTGTACGCACCGATGTACGGTCGGTACGCAAGTCTGAAGCTATATGCGACTCACCACTCACACACAATCCGTGGCACATCGTGACAGTTTATGAGATGCACATACGGTGCTCCCTTAACTCTAAGTCGATTGCATAAAATATAGTAATTTGTATCTACATACAATTTAAAAAGAAACAACTTGAAAATAAATACAACATGCATGTTATTGAGCAGAAAATTTAAACAGTAGTGGCAAGGTGTCTTGCCTGGTGTGTCGTCTGGTGTGGTGCAATAATCCGACAAGTCCTGTTCGTTCAATAGCCATGGTCGATATGTGAGGGCCCGAATTTGCGAAGAATTATAAAAATACGATTTAGTCAAGGTTGGTGATAATCAGAGAAATTGAGGAGAAGTCGTGAAGAACATACTCGTACTAATTTGAAAATATTTATGATACTTAAAACTATGTACACTTTTAACAAAATATCTTCATTACGTATATAATTAAAATCATAATGTGTAACTACCTTTTTTTTAGTCAAAAATATTCTAAAATCGTTTTACGCTAAGATACTTTAGTTTGTAAAAATAGAATATTTTAGATAGAGGCTTATGCGTATTAGTCACAATATGCCTTTCGAAAATACATTAAAATTTGTTTTAGACTAACTATAAATTTTGTAAAACTATTTTTATTGGTAAAACTACACTTTATAAACGAAAATATATTAAATAAATATTTGACAATATTAATGACTTCTTTAAGCCAAAAACTATAATTAGTTGGTCATAAATTTACCAAATATTTATATGTATAATGACATTATTAATTAATTATACCAATAATATGGTAATAATAATAGTAATGATAATAATAATAATAATAATAATAATAATAATGACAATAATAATGATAATGATAATAATAATAATAAAACTAATAATAATAATACTATTAATAATATACTTCATAGAAAATATTTTAATACCCATATAGGTACTGTGTAAAGAAAGTAGTGTAGTAATAACACATTAAAATAAAAACTCTAAAACCCAAATCTTCCTTTTCCCATTCGATTAATACGAGAGAGAGAGAGAGAGAGAGAAAGAACGAGTGAAGAAAGGGTTACCAGTGGGAACTGCGGCGGCAAGGCGGAGTGGTCCGGCGCTAGGTCGGCGGTGATGCGCGGGGGCGTCCATGCTCGTCAGTAGACGGCGGAGCTCAGGGGTCGGCGGAGCTCGCAGGGTCGGCGGAGCTCAGGGGTCGGCGGAGCTCGCAGGGTCGGCGGAGCTCAGGGGTCGACGGAGCCGCTGTGGTTCCAGAGGGGTTCAACGGAGCAAGACTTCCGGCGGCCGAGCGGAAGTGTGAGGAGGAAAACGGAGGTCGGGAGGCGATCAGAGAGGGTTTGGGCGGCGCCGACGGTTTACGGGCGGGGCGGTGCTGCGGATGCTGCGAGCGGATACCGATCGAGGGAGGCGGCTGCTCGGGAATCTCACAACGACGTGGGAGGCGGATCCGGCCGGTACGGGTGGCCGGCGAGCCGGAGGTAAGTTCGGCGGTGGCGGTGGTGGTTTCTACTTTTTTTTGGCTGTGGGTTTTGGTCGGTGAATATCTTGGAGGCTGTGGTGGTGAGGACGCCGGGGTGGCAACGATGGTGATCGGCGGTGACGGGTTGTTATAGACGGTCTGGGAGGGTGCCATCAGAGGGTTCTGTGGTGGTGTTGTCGGTTTGACAGGAATGAGGTCGGGTGAGGGTCGTTGTGGCAGGGCTGTCGCGGCAGTGGCCGCGGTGGTGGTAGTGTATGGTTGGGGTGAGGATGACGACGGTGATTATATGGAGGGATTGGCCGGAAATGGCGGAGGTCGGGGGCCAGGACTCGGTGGTAGGGTAGGTTTTATCGTATCGAGGGTGTTTGACACGACGGGATAGAGGTCCGGAATTGTCGGCCCCGATTAATAATGTATTTGTATTGGTGGGGATTTTAGTGGATGGGAGGCACGGACACGATGCACAATGGGGTAGAAATTGTGGTTGGGAAATCTGGAGGAGTACCTCTCCTTTTTATAGGAGGTGGGAATTCCAGTTGGATAAGGCTTGGGTTTGTTTAAACCCCTTTTAAATAATTCAAAAATCAAATCTAAATTAAATAACTTTTAATTTAAAACAAAAATATCCTTTCGAAAGCTAGATAATCGTATATTTAATCAAAAAATATTTTAAAGTTATCCAATAAATCAAATATCGCTTTAATTCAAGAAAATAAGTTTAGAATTATCTTCTTATAATTTGTAAAATTAGCATAATATTAATTTCGAAAATTAGATATTTAAATCTATACATGAATTAGATTCATATAATTGCAAGTAAACATTTATAATATCATTACCATAATTGAATAAATTATTTTTTGGAAAAAACTCAATGGGATGTTTTGTGCGACTTTTAGCAATAAAATCAACAATTAAATAAATCAATCAATCAATAAATAAATGAAAATATTTATCACCTGATATTTGAGAGCTATATAAAAATGTTTTCTAAAAATATGTTCCTCGCGCAAATTCGCACTCGACGAGAGGGTACGGAAAGTGAAAATTAGCATGCGACGTACAAATACGAAGTGAAAATACAAATTTAAATTTTTTAAAAAAATCGTAGTAGAAATTTAGGGGTTTTACAGTTGTAACCCTTCGCCTGAACAGAACCGGGTCTTTAGCCATTTATTGCTAAGAGTAAAGCGTAAGCAAGTATGTCCTGAGATAGCCATGTATAAGACTAGACAGGATTGGACTTCATCCAACATTCACGGCCAAGCAAAGAGAAACGGCTTGATACTTTAACTAACTAGGGTTATCACAAGCCTAGTTACTAGCAAGATGCAATGAGATGTTCCGGCAGTCACAAGCCCTGCAGCTATCCAGGTTATCCAGGCGAGGTTCATGCAAGAGTTATCAAGAATTATTAGGTGACTTAGAGTTCAACACATGACAGTGTGCATATTACTTGTTTCAAGAAGTGACCCACATGACAGTAGGCTAGAAATGTGCCCTACTCGACGGCAGGCTATAAGTCCACTCAAGGCGCCCAGATAACATGATTGCCAGTAACTGAAAACATCTCTCTATATGAGCTACTTTAATCAATCTAGTAATTAACCTAGTCAGATTCGGCATGAATCCCTGACCGTGGTAACCAGAAATACAAGTCCTAGACATGATGCGAGACAAGACTGGTAGCTTATACAAACACATTCAAGAACACTCACCCATGGTATCAAGACGAGTTATTATTCAGCAGGTCAAGATAGTCGTCGCAACAACATTCAAGATTACATGTTAGACTTACTTATCAAGATTACTTGTCAAGAGTGCGCCACGGCGGGCCACTATCAAGATTACTTATCATGTCAAGAGTGCGTCACGACGGACCACCATCGAGAATTATCATGCCAAGGTTGATTGTCAAGAGTGCACCACGATGGGTCACTATTTAAGAATTATTCATGTAAAGCCATATTGCCATGCCGTGTTCAGGGTTAAATTAAGACAAGTTATGCCCAAGATTCACAATCATCAAATCGGGTAGTCACAAGTTAGGCTGAGTACAAGATGTAACCAATTTAAAACATAAAACAAGATAATAATAAAAGAACATGCAAGGGACAAGGGTATGGGGGCCAAGGAAGCATGCGGCCAAGGACTCATGCGGCCAATGAATACATGCGGCCCAAACATGTGGTCTGCAAGACTGCATGCCACAGGACTTTATGCGGCCAAGAATACATGCAGCCCAAACATGCAGTCCGCGGACTGCATGCGGCTAAGAATGCATGCAGCCCAAACAGGCGGTCCACAGGACTGCATGCGGCCAAGAATACATGCGACCCAAACATGCGGTTCGCAGGACTGCATGCGTCCAAGAATGCATGCAGCCCAGACATACAGTCTGTAGGACTACATGCGGCCAAGAAACATACGGCCCAAACATGCGGTCCGCAGGACTGCATGCAGCCAAGATTACATGTGACCCAAACATGCGGTCCGCAGGACTGCATGCGGCCAAGATTACATGCGTCCCAAACATGCGGTCCGCAGGATTCATGCGGCCAAGAATGCATACAGCCTAAACAAGCGGTCCGCATGACTGCATGCGGCCAAGAATACATACGGCCCAAACATGTGGTCCGTAGGACTGCATGCGGCCAAGATTACATGCGGTCAAGGATTCATGCATGCGGTCCGCATGCTCAAGTCGGTTCGCAGGACAAATGCAGCCAGACTGTATATCTTCTCCAAAAATCCAAAAAAGATGGCCATGAAACTCACGAACTTCCAAGTCCATAAATCACTCAAAATAACTCGAAATCTGGGTTTTCAAAGGCCCATTTTGAGTGAAATCGAATTCTCTACAACATAAAACAATCAAAACATAAAAATTATGAAGTTTGATAGATCAAAACC
This sequence comes from Iris pallida, assembly GCA_029216955.1. Classification (NCBI taxonomy): domain Eukaryota; kingdom Viridiplantae; phylum Streptophyta; class Magnoliopsida; order Asparagales; family Iridaceae; genus Iris; species Iris pallida. Next base: position 21,176,584 of record JANAVB010025198.1, on the reverse strand, counting down.
CAAGAAAACCAAAAATAATACAAACTTAGATCTACAAAGATTCCTTCATCTAACCCAAGAACTCCAAGTTCTAAAGAGGCTTAGAATCAAGAGGAAAAGAGAATAGAACAATAAAATCTAAGATCCATCATGAAGTAAGATTACACTTGCCTAGCTCTCTAGGTTGGTGGGAGAGTAATGGAGAAGAAGGTAAAAAAATGAATGGAAGTAATGAAGAGAGAGAAAGGGGTAGTTGGGTTTTATAAAGAGAGGGGATGGTTCAATATGTTGAATCATCCATCAAAATAAACCAAACCAAGCCATCCAAAGCAAGTCAAGTTGGACCAACCCAACCCAAGGTCAACCCTAGTCAAGATACATCTAGGCAAGCCATAAAGAAATATGAAAATATAGTAAATAAAATACGGGTCAAAATTCGTATACGCACACTGGAATACGTAACAGAAAATGGGAGTGACAACTCTACCCACCTTAAAAGAATTCTGTCCTCGAAATTTAATCAAGAGGCTAGAGATGTCGGGGCAGGCTATATTAAATCATGAGCCATCTATAACAAGCAACTAATCAAGCAATCATTCACGCAAGCAAGAAATTTAAAGAACAAGGCATAAGAAAGACACTCTGCTGGAAATCTTTCTGTCGGTTCTGCATCTGAGCTTGGGTCTGGGCATACTGCTGGGGTCTCTGCTGCTGGAAGGCTTATGCCTGAGACGACAATGGCCTCGGAGGCTAGTACTGCTGCTGCACTGGTGCTGGGACTGGTCCCCTAACCGATGGACTAGTTAGGTTCGACGATGATGAACTGGTTCTATTCGGGCAGGACCCTATCATGTGGTCCGGTGCCCCATAAGCCAAGCACAATCCCTGTGCTCTGCGACATTCTGATACTATATGCCCTGACTTCCCACAATGAGTACATCCCATTATGGAAGACTGCTTCTGCTTCTGTTGCTGAGGGTTTATCGGTATGAATGCTGAACCAACGTAACTGAATTAGCCCTTCGGAGAACTCCAATCGACAAAGCACTAGCTATCGGGGCTGGTGCTGAGGACAGACTCATCTGTCCATGAGATCTCTACCTGCTTCGGTTCGGTCCACTATCCTCTGTGAGGTATACTCGTGCTTCCTAGCTGCCCTCAAGACAACATCAAAAGTCTGATGCTCGAACTGCTCTACCGCTAGAATAATCTCTAGGTGGAGTTCATGCTAGAACCGCTGGGCTCGGTCCAACTCGGTTGCCACCAAGGTGGGAGCAAACGAACTCAGTCTTGAAAACTTGGCCGCATATCCATCGACCGTCATACTCATCTTCAAATTAGTGAATCTCGTCTGCAGATCATGTCGAGCCACTGCATTAAAGTACTTGATCTGAAACTTATCTCTGAATGTCGCCCATAGGACATGCATCGCCAATCCAACTGCTAAGATCGCCCGCCAGGTGCGGGCTAAGTTCAATAACTGTAGGCACACTACATCACCTTCTCTTCCTCTGTAGTCTTGGCTGCTTCCAAGTTAATCTCGATGTCCTGGAGCCAGACATCAGCTACAATCGCGTCCTCGCTGCCGTCAAAGAAGGAGGGTTCAGGCGCTTGAAATTGTTAGCTGCTTTGTTCCCTTGGTAACTAACTCTGTCCATAGCATCTTGTACTGTCTGGTGCAGGGCATCGCCCCGATGATCCTGTAATACAAGCAATTCCCTGATAAGTCCAATCAAGTCCATGTTGTCGGACTCTGCAGGTTGGACTTGATGAACTGGGGCTCTGGGTCATCAGAGTGTATGGCTCGGGATGCTTCTTCCGAGTGCTGGGCTTGGTCTTCCTGTTGCTGCTGGGGTACGGGTTGAGCTCCTCTCGGCTAATCGGTAGGAACAATACCACTGAAGCAATGACATGGGGAACAATAAAGAAGGACCAAGATAGATCAAGGATTTTAAACATGTTATTAGGTCAAGATTTTCAGAAGATTTAGAAGCCGTGAGTAGAGATCAAAGACGAGTGCTGATTGAGACATTTATTCGATAAAACCCTCACACATCTTGATTTACAAGACCTGCATGGGCCACCACTTAAACCATGTCACGTCCCAGAACCAGAATACTAGAGAGCGGGGGCAGACACAGCCAGCTATGCATATAGAAGTGCAATCTACCTCGATATACGATCACGGCTGTCTAGATGTAAGGGTTTATTTACAAGCCATCAGTCTCTTATGGTTAAGAACAAGCCTAGTGTCTCAATCTTAAGCAAGTAATAATAGTTACAAGATGTTAGACCATCAGATATTCAATAGTAAGGCATCCCATATATTTCATATACAGATGATCATGAAGCTAGTCGTACAAAATATGAGAACTAGTAAGAGTTTCAGTCATACATGATGAACCCTAGGATTTGTCAATCATGTTACAGCCCTTAGGCAGACAAGAAATATAAGTATTCAACACGAGCTAACATTTGCTCGACGGCTAAACGCCTCAAAAGAATAATTTTACAATTAAAGTGGGAGAGCAAAATAAACCCACTCGTTGCCAGGATTTCTTCTAGTGTTCACCATCTGGCAGGAAGGCTGGGAGATCCTCGGAAGCTACTCCAAAATCTGGTCATAAAAAACCAGCTGGTCAGACCCCAGAAAAGGCAAGTGCCACAAAGGAGGCTTCACTTTAGAACTAAAACCAGCATGTCAGAACATAAACAAGAATAATAACAAGAAGAACATGAAATGTAAATAAGGCAACAAATGATGAGAGGACGATGGACTATTCCGGAAGTCAGATTACAATCTTAAACCAAATAAGGACCGGAGTTGTAACCCTTCGCCTGAACAGAACCGGTCTCTAGCCATTTATTGCTAAGAGTAAACGTAAGCAAGCATGTCCTGAGATAGCCATGTACAAGACTAGACAAGACTGGACTTCATCCAACATTCACGGCCAAGCAAATAGTACAGCTTGATACTTTAACTAACTAGGGTTATCACAAGCCTAGTTACTAGCAAGATGCAATGAGATATTCTGGCAGTCACAAGCCCTGCAGCTATCCAGGTTATCAAGACGAGGTTTACGCAAGAGTTATCAAGAATTATTAGGTGACTTAGAGTGCAACACATGACAGTGTGCATATTACTTGTTTCAAGAAGTGCCCCACATGACAGTGGGCTGAAATGTGCCCTACTCGACGGCAGGCTACAAGTCCACTCAAGGCGCCCAGATAACGGGATCGCCTATAACTAGAAACATCTCTCTATATGAGCTACTTTGATCAATCTAGTAATTAATCTAGTCAGATTCAACATGAATCTCTGACCGTGGTAACCAGGGATGCAAGTCCTAGACATGATGTGAGATAAGACTGGTAGCTTATACAAGCACATCCAAGAACAATCACCCACGGTGTCAAGAGAGTTATTATTCAGCATGTCAAGATAGCCGTCACAACAGCATTCAAGATTACATGTTAGACTTACTTATCAAGATTACTTGTAAAGAGTGCACTACGGCGGGCCACTATCAAGATTACTTATCATGTCAAGAGTGCGTCACGAGGACCACCATCAAGAATTATCATGCCAAGGTTGATTGTCAAGAGTGCACACGACGGGTCACTATTTAAGAGTTATTCATGTAAAGCCATATTGCCATGCCGTGTTCAGGGTTAAATTAAGACAAGTTATGCCCAATATTCACAATTATTAAATCGGGTAGTCACAAGTTAGGCTGAGTACAAGATGTAAGCAATTTAAAACATAAAACAAGATAATAAAAGAACATGCAAGGGACAAGGGTATGGGGGCCAAGGAAGCATGCGGCCAAGGACTCATGCGGCCAAGGAATACATGCGACCCAAACAGGCGGTCCGCAGGACTGCATGCGGCCAAAAGTACTTGCAGCCCAAACATGCGGTCCGTAGGACTGCATGCGGCCAAGAATGCATACGGTCCAAACATGCCGTCCGAAGGACTACATGCGGCCCTAACATCGTCCGCAGGACTGCATGCGGCCAAGAATGCATGCGGCCCAAACATGCCGTCCGTAGGACTGCATGCGGCCAATAATATATGCTGCCCAAACATGCGGTCCGCAGGACTACATGCAGCCAAGAATACATGCGTCCAAATATGTCACGGACTACATGTGGCCAAGGTTACATGCGCCCCAAACATGCGGTCCGCAGGACTGCATGCGGCCAAGAATACATGCGACCCAAACATGCGTCCGCAGGACTTCATGCGGCCAAGAAAATATGCGGCCCAAACATGCGGTCCGCAGGACTGCATGCGGCCATGATTACATGCGATCAAGGACTCATGCATGCGGTCCGCAGACTTAAGTCGGTCCGCAGGACATATGCAGCCAGACTGTACATCTTCTCCAAAAATTCGAGAAAGATGGCCATGGAACTCACGAACTTCCAAAGTCCATAAATCACTCAAAATAACTCAAAATTCAGGTTTTCAAAGGTTTATTTTGAGTGAAATTGAATTCTCTACAACATAAGTTTGATAGATCAAAATCCAAGAAAACCAAAAATAACACAAACTTAGTATAACACCCAGTTTTCCAGATAGAGTAATTTTGAAATTTTGTAATTATAGTTATTATTATTGATATTTATTTCACATTATGATTTTTGGCAATTTTTAATCATTTTTAAACTATTTAAAAACTGTTTTAAGTCATGGCTTGTGATTTTGACTTTGACTAGTTGAGACCTTGTAGACTAGCCTAGAAGCCAACCCTAGCTATGGTGACCCTAGTCTAACATAAGTTAACCTATTTTAGTCATTAGAAATTAGTTTTGAAATAGGAAGATCAAGTTTAAGTGAAATGGGTTCATGACTTATGACTTAACTCAATGACTTGTGATTTTTCCAATTCATGACTTATGTAATTGAGCCATAGGCCCATGACTTAAGCCCAAACCCCAACAAGCCCACCCATGGAGCCAACCTAGGGTTTCCACCCTATTTAATGCCTCTTCCATTTGTTCTTGCCTCTTTTATTAATTTTCCAAGTTTTGAAGAAAGAGGCAAAGAGCCATCTTCCCCAATCCATAACTTTCTCATTTTAACTCCTTTTTAACTCTAGTCTTTTGAATTAGGATCTAATTATTGTTTATTTACTGTTGGTGGAGAGTAATCCCAGATTTTGAGCAATTTGGGGATCCGAGCTAGCAAGGAAGGAACACTTCATTTTGGGGCTTTTCTTGATATTTGCATCTATAGGTAAAACCCCTTAAATTGTATTTTAATTTTGTTTTTTTGCATTTAGGGATAGATCTAGGAGTCCCCAAGATTTCCCTAGAATTTGGATAGATTTTGTGTCCGTTTGGTGCCCGTATCTGACACGTGTCTATGTGTTTGACAAAATGCCTCTTAGAACTTTTTGTTCTTAGTTTTCAAAACAAATTATATATTTGGGTAGCTAATCATATGTAGATTATGAATGTATGTGACTAAGCACGATTCTGTGATTTTTCGTATCCAAATCGGACACGCACCTCGTGCACGACATCGCGCACAGGCCCCGTGCAGTGTCCTGCTGCCACACGTTCATATTGATACGACATGACTCGATTGGACACCAAAATTGGTGGAAACCTGCGGGCAATGACTGACACCATGCATGTAAATTTTGAGACGATTTTATCTAGTGGTTTGAGAGAAAATCCACTCGCACTGACACACACTGTCACTGCCCGCGCGTGAAAATGCACACTGATACGCACGTTTAACTTCGACACGGCGACATGCTGAAACGATGTAGGGCCATAGACATATTGCCCTATCATTGACGAACATGTGTGCACGAGCTCGACACACTTCAAGCTCTGTGTCGTGTCCAATCGGACACGCATGGCCGTATGATGATTAATTCTACTGTTTTCTGTTACTGGTTAGACTTCATTTTGACACTTTGTGTCCTGATTCTTGGACGTTAGGGACCACTAGGACACATGGGGTTTGCCTATACACAGTACACGTGTTTCCCCTATTTATTTCGTATTGCATTTCTAATTTTGGTTTTGAAATTTAATTTGAATTTCGAATTTCACTGGAACTGTGTTCCAGTTTTGGGAAATTCAAGATTGTTTGATTGTTCTGAGATTTCATGATTTTCAGGTTGTTAACGTGATATATATATTGGGCATTGATTAAATGTGACTGAATATAATGTTAGGCTATATAGTTCATGTGTTAGGTTAGTTAGAGTTGGGTATTGCATAGTGTTCGTCTGAAAACTGAAACCTGTCAACACACTGTTGACTGAACCTTAAACTGAGATTTATATATTTTAGAACTGAGAATGAGTTCATTACACACCCTTTGCACATTGTTTCCCAATCTGAGATTTCATACCATGTCATATACACACATGTCACTGTTAAGATCTGAAACCTGTGACTGAACCCACATGCCTAAAATCTGAGAGCACATGACTGTAATTGTGCACTGTTATAGGTTATGTTAATTCCTGAGTTTGATTACATTGGACTGTCACATGTTGCCACACTTAGCACTGTTCCTGAGACACATTCTCTGCATACTTCACTGTTGTAAGTTCTTTGTTGCATTGCTCACATCCACACTCACTCTTGACACTTGCACTCACTGGTTTCACCTTGACACAACACCTATACACACACATGGTTGTCACTTAGATACCTGTCGAATGTTGCCATGTCCTGACACTCTCTACACACATGTATTGACTATGCACACACTCGACCCCTCTTTGATATACTGTGGGTATGTGCCCATGTTTATATCTATGTACCTATATTTATATATCAATGTATAAATGCATAAACGTATGTATCTATGTATATGGGTAAATATGAATTGAGACTGAGTTGTGCATAACTGAGGGGAGACTGTATCGGATGGTAGGAGTGTAGGTAGCTAAATAGGCAGGGGATTACTTCCCTATCTTCATATCAATCATGTGGACTGATTTGGGTTAGTTAGATGCATGTGGCATGTGCAATGGTGGATTACATTGCCTTCTTGGCAAGCAAGCAGCAAGCCTTAGCAATTAAGCAGGCAACATGCTTGCCCTGCCTAGGCTTGTATTACCGTAGCAGTAGAAGGAGCAGTGGACAGGGTTAGTCTTGGGTTTGTGGGCTTGCTTTGCACATTAATTGCAATAGCAGCAGCAAATAGCATTGCAGTGGAAGCAATAGCAGAGCATGAGATCTACAGGGAGGCAGCATTGGCCATTGGCCATGGCAATTATAGGTTAGGATGTTGCCAAGTGGGTTAGTGTATCAGAGGTTGGGGTTCATGTGTTTCAGTTGGGATTGAGGGTTAGGATGCTAGTTTATGGGTTAGAGTTAGTATCCTAGTGTCTAGGCTGTTAGAGTATTACTGTTAGCATGTTAGGATTAGTTAGTATTAGGATATGTTAGTGCACATGAGGGGTGACTGATATGTATATGTGTATGTGTTCATTTATATTGTGTGAGTTAGAATAGGGGATAATGAAAAGGGGGAGAGATAACTTGTAGGCTATAGCTATTGTGGTATTTTGTTGTATATGGTATGTGTATGAATTATATATGAGTTATCCTAATAGTTAGATTTGAGTGTTGTAATGGGGTTTTGATACCCCAATAGCCTAGCCCACACTACACTTTTCCTGTCACTCACACCCATGCATACACACACATTACACTACTGTACGCACACTATTTTCCCATTTCATGTTCACACACTCATAAAACTGTCAAGTACACACACTCACCCATAATGAAACACACATGCACATGTATTCTCTATCACTCTATATGTATACATATATGTATAAACTATACCTTGTATAATATATATTTATCTATGTGTGCTACCTATATTAAATTATATATAATATACGTGAAATATATGTATGGCCTATAGGCTATATATGACATATAGCCTATGGTTCCTATGATGTGGCATATGTGTATATGGCATGCATACACATGTGATTGTGTGTTGGTAGACTTGTATGAATTTGTGAGGTTGTGTGAATACTAGGCTAGGCTTGGTTAGGCCTAGTGAGACTTGACTGGACTAGGATTGACCTAGTTGATTAGTGTAATTGACCAAGGTTGACCTTGACCTAGTTTGACATAGAAATCATGTAGATTGCATTGTATGTTCTAATTTACCATTCTGGACATGTCATAACCTATATTCCTCTATTTAGGACATTGTGACTCCGGTGCAGACATCTGTTATTATATTACGCTTTTCAGAGTGTCAGGCGAGTACATTCTCTGATAGTTCTTTCATTTACTTGTCAATTACTGTACTTCAGTTCTAGTTAGTTGTATGTGATTCTCTGTTCCAAACACGTATTGTTATTTATGAATTCATGTATATGACACACATACTTTACTCATCTTGCCTCTATCATTCGAATCACCATTCGAACTATTCGAACCACTTATTAGCATCTTCATGTGCTGGTTGGACTTGTATTCGATTGATGTGTCGGATTATGGATTCACTTGTATTAGAATGGGTGAGGAAATACTGATTAGACATGTGAACATTCCTACTATTCGAACTACCCCTCTGTGAATGATATTCGAACGATAGCCATCCCACACTT
>JANAVB010025198.1:21021566-21165217 GCA_029216955.1 Iris pallida | reverse complement strand
CACAAGCAAGTGAGTAAATGTTACAAGATGTTAGATCACCAAATATACAATAGTAAGGCGTCCCAAATATTACATATTCAGTTGATCATGAAGCTAGTCGTTACAAAATATTAGGACTAGCAAGAGTTTTAGTTATACATGATTAACCCTAGGATCTGTCAATCATGTTACACCCCGTAGGCAGACAGTAAGTAAGTACAATCGAGCTAAACAGGTGCTCGTCGGCTAAACGCCTCAAAAGAGTATTTTTACAATAAAGTGGGATATCAAAAATAAAACCACTCGTTGCCCTGGTTACTTCTAGTCGCCACCATCGGACTGGAAGGTTGGTAGATCCTCTGGAGCTGCTTCGAAATCTGGCCATACAAAACCAGCTGGGTCAGATCCCAGAAAGAGCAAGTCCCACAAAGGAAGCTTCACTTAGGAACTAAAACCAGCAATCAGCACAGAAGATAATAATATATAGGAAAACTGGAGAAAATATAACATCACAAGGATATATGGTAAGATAACCATGGGACCTTTCAGATAACCAGGTTACAATCTTTAAACCAAACAATGATCGGGATTATAACCCTTAACCGAACTTGGTTTCTCCCATATATCGGCAAGATAATATAAGAAAATCAGAACATGTAATTATCTATACAGGATCAAGGCAAGACTAGACTTATTCCACAGCCACAAGCCCTGCAGACCATCCAGGTTACCCAGGTCGAAAATTAGGGGTTGAATTCAGATGGGTACATCGTCCAAGAAATGCATGTACTCTTAGGTAGCTTGAAGGGTACAACACATGACAGTGTGCTGAAAATGTGTCCTACTCGACGGCAGGCTACAGATCCCAGGCGCGCCCAGGTAACGGAATTGCCTGTAGCTGGAAAATCTCTTTATGACTAAGGTATTAATCTAGTTATTAGTCTTAGTCCATTTCAGTAGGTACTCCTGACCGTGGTACTCAGGAGTTCCATCATAGACATGATGCAATACAGGACTGGATTATTTGTTCAAGCACAATCGTCCACGGTGTCCAGGTTACTTATACAGGTCATGTCATGTCAAGTAGCCGTCGCAACAGCTTATCAAGATATATCATGTCAGGTTTACTTGTCAGGAGTGCGCCATGACGTGCCACTTCATGCCATGCTAGTTCTTGTTTTACCATGTCATGTACAATTGTCATTTCAATCATGTCAATCAAATCGTGATTTATTAAGTTCACGACGGGCCACTATCATGCCATGCTAGTTCTTGTTTTACCATGTCATGGGCGTAAAAAAATACAATAAAGGTAAAGGTGTAGGCCATAAGAACTCAAGTTACACAGGGGGGTTACAAGACATGGGCAAATAATAGTAAAATAACAGTACCCAGGGCTATAGGAGAACCATGCGGTTCAGGCCTATGCGGTCAGGAATGATCTTATGCGGCTGGAAGGAGAACAGCCCATACGACTGAATAGGTTAAGGCGCATGCGACTGATAAAGGAAAAGCCTATGCGGCTAAGGACAGGGGCAGAAACTATGCGGCTAAAGATATCAGTCCTCATGCGGCCAGCGAGAAGAGAGGGCGCATGCGACTGAGTCAAAGCATTCATGCGGCTGGGAAGAAGGCCTAAGCGACTGGGAGGAAGCGGGTCCACATGCGGCTGCGCCATGCCTAAGTCTTATGCGGCTGCACCACTGGGTATATGCGGCTGGGAAAAATATGAACGCGCATGCGGCTGATAAGGAATACGAGCCTATGCGGCTGCAGGAAGACGGAGTCCATACGGCTCGGATTATGCCGAAGCCTATGCGGCTGGAAGACTCGCCGCATGAAGGTTCATGCGGTTAAGTGCTGCCATGCAGCTAAGGGGGTTCATGCGGTCAGCACTGTTCTTCTTCTCCACTTGTCCGAAAAGAAGAACCAAGGAGTTCAGGGTTCCGAGGCTTATAATTTCTTCATTCCAAGTCCAAATCCAGACTTCCTTAGGTCAAAACGGGGCAGAATGAAATGCTCTACAACATAGAACCATCAAAACTCGGAAATAACAAGATTAAATAGATCAAAACCCAAGAAATTTGAAAATAAAATAAACTTAGATCTACAAGAATCTAGCCTTGGAAAATAAAAATGCCAAGTACTAAAGTAAGTTAAAATGCTGTAAGGAAGAGAATGAAGCAATAAAATTTGAGTTCCTCCATGAAGCAAGTTGCACTTGCCTAGGCCTCTCTCTCCCTCTCTCTGGTAGGTAAAGAAGTTAATGGGGGAAAGAAGAAGAGTAATGAAGAGAGAGAAGGAAAAATGGGTAATAAATGGTAGTGGTGGTGGTTGGTAGGGGGTTCACCCTTGGTTCATAATGAACCAAAGCAACCCGAGCCAAGCCAAACCAACCTAAGAATAAACCAAGCCAAGAAGAAAACTAAGCAAGGAATCATGTAATACAAGATAAAATACGTACACGTATTCCAAAAATACGTAATACGAACCACAGGCATTACACAACCCTAAAAATTAGGGTACTGATTTTTAGGGGACAGAGTTCGGCCCGAACTCTGTGTGGAGGCAGAGTTCGTCCCGAACTCTGTCTCCAGAGCACAGAATGGGTCATTAGTCCAATGGGCTTATTTGGATGTGTGTGAAGCTTTTGGATTTTGGGTAGGGTATAGGTTAAGTCTCCGATGCTCAGCACAACTCAGCTTACATAAGTCTAGACTCAAATAAAGTTTATAAAATACAGACTAAAAAATGACTAGCATTGCAAAACTGGGCTGTCGTCTGACTTGTGCTGGATGTAGTCTTCATGTGTCGTATTGATTTATCACAAGTATTATTTAGTCAATTCTATCAATATTTGGTTGACTGTGACTTTGTGTCAACAATCTCCCCCATATTGATAATTGACAAAATAATAATTGTATATTCAATATTCATACCTGGACGCATTTAAGGACAAAAAAACATAGCTTCCCCGTAATCAGTGCCGAGCTTAAAAAATAGCTCCCCCGTAAACATTGCTTTGAATCCTGTTGGCTTGATAAGAATATTCTTCCAAAAGCACAGATACAGAGACAAAAAGTATATAGAATATACCAAAATATCTCCCCCTTTCGGCATTTAGAAATTAACCATAATCAAATAAGAACTGGCAAGCACACTAAAAGATAAAAGAAGAAACTGCATAGAAACTGATAAAACTACTAAATGTCTCAAGAGTCACTGTTTTCCATAAATAAATTCACTTTATTTATTTTGTATCTGAGAAAATTACAACTGTAGGAATCTAATCTAGAAGACGATTACTTTATCCCTTGGACGATGCGATGAAGAAAACTCGAACTTCGAAGAACTTGGACAGCAACTGGGCAATCTCTCCGTTCTCTCTGAAAATGACCTGTAGTCTCTGATGAGGATGAAGAAACTCTTTTTTATAGAGTTCAGGATAACTGTCCTTAAGCATACGCTCAGGTAGTTACTTGACGTGTGCATAACTGCAGGGACGCATGGCTAATTCTGATGGAGACACATTAGCGTGCGGTTGAAAGTAGTGGAGCATGTTCAGGAGAGATTGATGGCCTGGATGCCACGTTGCATAACTTCTAGAGAAGTAGATAACTGGTACAGGACACGTGAGAACGTATGTTGACTGTAATCCTGGATATGGTTGCTGTAATACGCTGCCTCGTTGAAGGAGAGTTTATACGCTGACTTGGACAGCGTAGTGCCATAGGAAATCCATACGCTCACTTTGTGGGCAAGGAGTCATGTGAGGTCATACGCTCGCTTATTTAGCAAGGAATCATGTGAGGTCCATACGCTCACTTGACTATGTGAAGAAGGAGTCATGTGAGGTCGATACGCTCACTTGGCTGGGTGAAGAAGGAGTCATGTGAGGTTGATACGCTCACTGGAGAAGTGGCCACGTGGCTATCATCAATCTTCTTTGGTACACCATATCTTCCCATAACTGACAAAATCTTCTCGAGCGTCGTGACTGCGGATTTGACGGCTGACAGACTGTCAAAACTGACAGTAATGATGGCTTTTGTATTTATGAAGGTTGCTGAGTTGTCCTCGTAAAAGACAAAACCGGCTCTTCGAAAACCTATACGACGGTTACTTTTCTCGTGACAGCTGTCTTTGCACGAAAGATGAAGTGTCAGATTCATTCCTCATTTAAACATATGCTGTGCTGTCACTTCAGTAAATAATAAAATATTTACTGAGCGTATAGCTTTTGAATGAGCGTACAACCCTGAATTGAGCGTATGGCTTCAACTGTCATCTGTCTTTAAGCGTATGGATAAAAAATGACAGCGTGTCATAATTTTCCACATCCTATAAGACCCCCTTCAAAGTTTTCGAACTTTATGGGTTTCAAAAGTTCGAAATTACTTTGAACAGAAAGTGGGAATGAGTCCTGACACGCTGGCATGAGTTCATTAAATGTCATGATGACTCTTCATTTTTCGAGATTGATTGAATCTGATAGAAGATTATGAACGGATGAACCGTTAGGAAAATGAAGAACAGATGAACTGTCGAGTGAATGTAATAAATGAACGGACGAACCGTCAAGTATTAATGAACATGTGAAACGTCGGATGAATGTGAGAAATGAATGGATGAACTGAATATCGGGAAAGAATACGTCCCATCGATCCTGGCAAATATATGCCTATAAATAGAGCATCTCTTTGAGTAGAAGGATCACACATTATTCTCTTTTATTCAAAAATGTCTTCCGAAGAGAACACGAAGAAAGGCGAAGTCGTCTCCAAAGTTGATGAAAATGCTAAAGAGCATTCGACTCCCCAAAAGAAGGAGACGGGCGAAAGCTCGTCTGCTCCCAAGCTGCCGAAAGATATCTTGGATTTCTTGGTCGAACAAGGAGAAACTGAAGAAGAAGAAGCAATGAGGCTGGCTGCCTGTCAGTTCTTGATGCGGTCAGGAAATGATGTATTCAATTCTTTTGCTAATTATGTATGTGGTCCTCGTCCTAAGTACAAAAGGGATACCAGTGATCTTCCATGATGATGTATTTCTTGAAGAATTTGTCTCAAATAAACTCTGTTTAAGGAAACTTTGTTTATGATGTATCCTTCCTGCTTTATATTATTTTGCCTTTATTCACTGATCTTTTAGACTCAAAAATCAAAAGGACGAGATATCATTTTCATAGAATAAGGTACATACTGAGATAGAAAATTCAAAGGTGATATGGACATGATTTTCTATACAAGATCTTTATTAAATCCACTGGGAATCTAATAAGACAATATCAAATTCTCTGGGAAAATGATACATGGTAGAATATCAGTTTCCGCTGGGGATAATGACATCGAAATAGCTTTTGTAGAAGAATAAATTTTTGATTTTACACTTGCTGGGGAGTAATGAAAATATTATTTATACATAATATTACTTTAAGAATTTGCCATTGATAGGCATCATCGTGACTTTCCCGTCCATAGAGGCAAGCTGATATGCTCCATTAGAGAAGACTTTGTTTACTACGAATGGGCCTTCCCATTTCGCGTCAAATTTGTCTTTGCTCATATGTGTCATGGTCATCGGACGTCTGACAGTAAGGACCAATTCTCCTTTTTGATATGTTCTGACTTTGACTTTCCGATTAAAATCTTTTGAGATTCGGGCTTGATATAGCTCGATATTTTGTTGCGCATACAATCATTTTTCATCTAGAGCTTCCAACTCTTGAAGTCGAAGACGATCATTGTTCTCTGCAGTGAGTTCATTAGCGATTGCTATCCTTAAAGAAGGAATTTGAATCTCTAAGGGAAGAACAGCTTCACACCCATATACCAAAGAGAAAGGTGTACATCCGGTCGCATTGCGAACTGTGGTACGATAAGCCCATAAACATTCACCAAGCTTTTCACTCCAGTTACGTTTATTGGAAGAAACGAACTTTTTCAAGAGTTTGATGATTGTTTGGTTGAAAGCCTCTGCTAATCCATTGGCTGCTGGATTATACGCTGTAGAAGCCAGATTATTAATCCGATGATCATCACAGAATCGAGTAAATTTCTGGCTGACGAACTGTGGTCCATTATCATGGATAATACGCCGAGAAACACCAAATCGATAGATGACATGATGTTTGACAAAGTTGATAACATTAGAAGTCTTGACTTCAGATAACGGGATTGCTTCAGCCCATTTAGAAAAGTAATCAGTTATTGCTAGAATAAACCGATGTCCTTTTGATGATGATGGATTGATAGGACCGATGACGTCCATGCCCCAAGCTTCAAAGGGCCATGATGCCGCTGTTGGGTGTAAGAACTCCGATGGTTGATGGATAAAGTCTGCATGAATTTGACAGGCTTTACATTTCCGAGCATATTGAATGGTATCAGCTACCATCGTGGGCCAATAATAACCCATACGTCGGATACGATCTTGAAGTTTTGGACCTGGCTGGTGAGCTCCGCAGACACCATCATGTGCTTCACGGATTATCTGTTGTGCTTCTTCACCAGCGATGCATCGAAGGAGAAGACCATCATAGGCTCGACGATATAGTGTCTTCGTAGTATGATTATAATAGAATCTGAGAGACCGGCGCCGGATAGATGCTGCTTCACTCGGGTTATCAGGAAGTATGTCATACAACACAAAGTCCAGAAACGGACGTCTCCAGTCTTCAGTTACGGTGTCTATTTTATTAGAAAAGACATATTCCATAGTAGAATCAGAAGAAGACAAGGACACTTTGTCAAATTTTAATTCAACATCAAAGTTGAGAGAATCTTCGTCTGGATTATGGGGAAAAACCAAAGCCAGATTATTTTCAACGCAGAATAGTTCTTGGTTATAAACCACTATCACTTACTGACGTCTGATTGGTATGGCTAATACAGCAGCAAGATTAGCCAAAGCATCAGCTTCTGCATTATAGGCTCGCCGAACATGTTCGATAAAGAAACCTTCAAAGGAGGAGGCCATAGAGAGTGCTATTCGATGATAAGGTATCAAATCTTGATGACGAACTTCATACGTTCCTCTGATCTGATTGATGATAAGCTTAGAGTCTCCATAAACTTCTAAATATTGAACATCCAGATGTTTAGCGAGTTGAAGACCAATGAACAACGCATTGTATTCTGCAACATTATTTGAACATGATTGATCCAGAGAATAAGCCCTCTGAACAGTTAATCCCTCTGGGGATACAAGAACAATTCCAACTCCGGCGACAATATCGCCGTTAGGACCTATTCTAGATGCTCCATCAAAGAATAGACGCCAGGTAGGAACTTCTTCAGAAACCAGATTTGAATCCAGAACTTCATCGGGAATCTCATCATATAATTTAGAATCTTCTGGGACTGCATAAGCTGCTAGAAAATCAGCAAGAGCCTGTCCTTTAACTGACTTCTGAGGAATATAATGCATGTCATATTGGGCTAACAAGATTCTCCAATTAGCTAGTCTGGAGTTGAGAATACCAGGTTTCTTCATCATAATCCTGATGGGATTCACTCTGGAAATGACATGAATCATTTGACCGATAATATAATGTCGCATTTTCTGAACAGCAAACATTAATGCTAGGTATTCTTTCTCGATTGGAGAATAACGCGGTTCAGCGCCTGTCATTGTGCGACTGAGATAATAAATGGCCTGTTCATGACCATCTTTATTCTTCTGGGCGAGTAATGCACCAAGGGAATGATCCATAGCTCGAACATATAGAAGAAATGGTATTCCCGAGACGGAAGGTACCAAAACTGGAGGGTTCATGAGGTACTGTTTGATGTCATCAAATAATTTTTGACATTCTTCGTTCCAGATGAAAGATACACCTTTCTTCAGAAGTTTGTGGAATGGTCTATAGCGTCCTGATAAGTTGGAAATGAATCTCCTGATATAAGCAATTCTTCCTTGAAATCCTCGTAGCTCTTTTAAGGTGCGTGGAGGACGCATCTCTTGGATGGCTTTGATCTTCTCGGGATCCACGTGTATACCTTTAGCGGTAATGACGAAGCCGAGAAATTTACCACTAGAGACGCCCAGGAAGGACTTAGTAGGGTTCATTTTAAGTTGATGCTGACGCATTAAATCAAAGATAGTCTTCAAATCTTGGATATGATCCTCCTTTCGTCGACTTTTGACTGCAATATCATCAACATAGCATTCGACTATTTTTCGGAGATGTTCGCGAAATATAGTGCTCATTGCTCGCTGATATGTTGCTCCTGCATTCTTGAGACCAAACGGCATCACTGTATAACAGTATGTACCGATCGGCGTTCTGAAGGAAGTGTGTTTTTCATCATCTGGAAACATTTTGATCTGGTTGTATCCCGAATACCCATCCATAAATGACATTCGTTCAAAACCACATGTATTGTCGATCATGACATCAGTAATTGGAAGAGGAAACTCGTCTTTAGGACAAGCTGCATTGAGATCGCGAAAGTCTATACAGACTCGGATCTTGCCAGTCTTTTTAAGGACAAGAATAATGTTAGCCACCCATTTAGGATGTTGTTCCTCTCTGATAAATCCGGAAGCCATAAGCTTGTTGACTTCAGCTTCAATTGCATCCATAATGTCTTGACGAAATCGTCGCTGTTGCTGTTTGACCGGTTTAGCATTTGGCATAATATTGAGTTTGTACATTGCGATCTTCGGATCTAGTCCTGGCATATCCTCATAGCTCCAGGCGAAGACATCAATATAATCACGAATAAGCTTGATTATGTCTTGCTTATCTGTTTCTGAAAGACTTTCACTAATGAATATTGGTTTAGGAGAACCTTCTTCACCAACATCAATTTGGATCAGTTTATCTTCAGTAGGAGGTTCCCTCTGCTCGAACCTGAATTCCCATTGATCATCTAATCTTTGAGCCCATTGTTCTGCTTCTGGTGATATTTCAAAATCATCCTCATCTTCATCATTTTCTTGTGGGCCATCAACAGAGACCATATTGATGGATAGAATAGAGCGATAAAGATCGCCAACACTCGTGTCAGAATCCCAAGAGAGAGAATCAGAAGACTCAGATCGTTCATCTTCAGATTGTTCGTCTTTATTGAATTTTGACTCTTCATGGACTATGTTGATAAAGGAAGTAGGAGCAATATAACCTAAACCACATTTTGTCCTTCCGTATTTTAATGGAGGAATTCGAACAGGCATTCTTCTTCCTTTTCCATTATTGAGACTGGTTCTAAAGTCATAACCCATATTTTTGATGATATTTTTGGATTGTTGACTGTAGCGACGCAGTTATAACCTTCCAGTATCATCGTTTATGTCATCTTCTTCCAAATTAGGAGGATTCTGAGGTCCTTTATAGAAAAATATTGGATTTTCTCCCTTCTTTCGACTGGGGACCACAAAGTATGATTTCTGTATAGAGTCTAATGATACGTCTGTATGAAGAGCTTGAACAACCCCTATAGTTAGCGGCTCTAAGCTATTTAGCAATTGTAAATAACTTTGTACATAACCACAAACATCAATATACTGCAAAGGAGATGCTTCATTAATACTAGATGCTGTATTTACAACAGAAGGCTGAGCCTTATCAGACTTAGTCAGATTAATGACAAAGGGGGAAGAAGAAGAACAGTTAGAATTTTTGTTTCGATTGAGATCGATAACAAAAGGCTCAGAAGAGGTGAGCTCCCTTGGAGAAGACCGTGGATAAGTAATGCGTCCACTGACTGGAATGACTAGAGTATCTGATCTAGCCTGAGAAGATGGAGGGGGAGTGATGAGTCCACTGACAGGAATGATCAGCGAATTTTGTGAATCTTGGGAAGATGGTGCAGTAGTGCGTCCACTGACAGGAATTATCAGTGAGCCCTGGGCAGATGATGAAGTAATACGTCCACTGATCGGAATTATCAGTGAGCCTTCTTCGGATGATCTAACAGACTGCGGAGGAGTGATACGCCCTTTTACAGGAATAACAAAAGTGTCAACTTTGGATGTCTCATCTTCATTATCCATAGCTTGCAAGACTTTCGAGTATTCATCTTTGTACATGCGAGCGTCATTGAAGTAAGCTTCGACTCCTTTGAATGGGTAAAGATCTGCCACTTCTTTTTGAACCTCTCCATTATCATCAACATATTTGAAGCACTGATGAAGGGTTGAAGGAACGGCATTATGTTCATGCAAGAAAGGTCTCCCCAATAGAGCATTGTATGAGCAACCATGATTATCGATGATGTAAAAAGTAACCTTAGTACGAAGATCGCCTATTTGAAATTTAAGGCGAATCTTGCCTAAAGGCTCACTTTTTCCTTGATTGAATCCCAAGATGGTAGTGATAGTACTGGAAAGACTATGCACAGGTATCTTCAATGCATCTAACATAGCCTTTGGCATAATACTGAGAGCGGATCCTGGATCAATCAGTATACGATCAACCTTCATAGAATCAATATATCCTGTATGATATAAAGGACGATCATGTCGATTATCCTCTAGCAGCATATCGTCCTGCGTAAAGGTAATGTTTGGAATAAATTCCAATACATTATAACAATGAGAAACAGGTCCTGTTTCCAACTTCTTGAGAAGAGTTAAGCAGGTTTCTGCTTGCAGCAGTGCTTCACTTAAAGTTTCTCGAGTCTCTTTAGAGAGGCGTAAGAGCTCGAAGATTGATAATTTAGCTGGGGTATTGGCTAGTTGAGCCAATATATCAAAATTATAAGGCTTTTCAAGTCCTGTAGGAGATGACTTCTTCAATGGTTTGTCGAAGCGGACTTGTTGTTTGCCTTTGTCAGCTGCTGTTGGTTTAGAAGGAACTGTCTCAACAGGAACATTTAAAGGCTCTTCAGTAGAGACTGGAGTTGAAGCTGTAACCGGAGGAACGTCAGAAATTTCTTCAGGAACTTCAGCATAATCTTTCAAATATACTTTTCCTGAGCGAGTTCCAGCATGAACTTCAACTTCAAATTCTGGTTCAAGGTCTATGGAAACCATGCTGCAATTCTTTATTTTGCTCTTGGTTCTTTTATGTTTGATGAAAGCTTCATTCCAGAAACCAAGGCCAACACGAGATTGATTATGTCTCATGGTGATGGCCAAAGGTGCTCGAAGTCCCTTGCCTGAGTTCAAACCTGGGGCAGTGGCTAGATCATAATCCATCTTCACCATCAATTCACGAGATTGTGAACTGTATAAATGAAAAGCAGGTTTGTACCTATCTTCAATTTGAGGTACATATTTTATCTTCGTAGAGAATGAATTTCCTGCTGAGATGAAAGTAGAGGTTAGATAAAAATCGGGTGTGAAACTAGAAGTCACATTGCATGACTTAGTCTTCCCGAGCTTCTCTTTAGATGAGGAAATCTTCCGAGGAGAAGAGGAAGACGTCTCAAACTCTGTCTTTAAGTCTGGGTGAATCCACATGATCTCTCCCTTCTTAGTTGTGACAAGAACAAGTCCGTCATTCTGTGCTGGTGGGATGTTTATAACTTCGAGAGTTGCTTTGGGGATAGGAACAATCCCACTTTCCACTATTAAGGGAGGGAAGTCACCGAACTGCATTGAAATTACATTTGGTGTGACTGTTTTGTCTTTGGGTGTTAATGTCACAGCTCCTGATTTAATCATCTCTTGAATCTTCCCTTTTAATACATAGCAAGACCGGATTGTATGACCCAGCATTCTATGATATGGACAATATTTTGGATGATCTGTCTTATTGGCTTCATCAGGCTTTTTAATTTCTGGCAATTGAATCTTATTACCTTTGAGTAAGCATTCAAAGATACCCTGAACATCGTCATCATCGAAAGAATATTCTTCTTTCGGCCGAGGAGATCTCTGTTGTTGATTTGTTGGAGCTGAAGTAGCTTGGGTAGTTTTTACCTCTTGACTACTGTTTTGGAGATTGACTTCAAGAGCTTCTTTCCCTTTGCGATTGTTGGGTCGAGTACTATTGCTAGCACTCTGATTTGATTCTTTGGGAGCCATTTGTACCCCCAGACCCTTGAAGGTCTCAGTACTGACCTCGGCAGCCTTGGCACTGACAATGAAAGAAGGCCAATCTTGGAACTGAGTGGACCCTGTCCACATACTGATAATTGGTAAGATGTTCGACTTGCAAGTGTCGATCGTAACAGCATCGGGAGTTCCAAGAGGCATTTTGAGGGCTTCTCTTCTGAATCTCTCAATGAATTCCTCAGTGGTCTCATTATTCTTCTGTTTGATTCTTATGAGGGCCGACATGGTCATATCATTGAGCCCTTCGTAGAATCGTTCAAGAAACATTTGCTTAAAACCGGCGAATGAGGTAATGCACCCATCAGGGAGACTTCTATACCATTCATAAGCCGTTCCTTTGAGACATCTAATGAACACCCGAGTAAGGAGGGCGTCACTTGGTTGCAATTGATCAGTCATTACTTCAAAATGATTAATGAACTGACTTGGAGAGGTTGTCCCATCATAGAAAGAGATGGTCGGAGGTTTGTATTTTGGTGGATACGATACCTGCTTCCATTCTATCGGATAAGGCTGTTTGATGCCTAACCTTTGTAAACCATCCTTCTGTTTGAATGCCTCGAATTGAGTTTTGAGATTCTTCAATTCTTCAGAGACAACTCCCGAAGATTGTGGGATTGTGGGGTTGTGGCTTGTAGAGTGTAATTGGGAGGAGGGACTGCAGCATATGTACCACCCCCAGCTCCAGAGTGACTTGGTGTGGTTTGTACAGGAACATTAGATTGTACCCCCGGAATAGTAGATGGTTCAGGGTTTGGAACAACAGGGGTATTCAATACCACTGGTGGTGCTGTCTGTTGTTGAGCCTGCATTAGAGTGTGCATAGCACTCAATGTATCTGCCATAGCTCGCAATTGTTGTTCTAAAGAAGAAATCCTCTGTTCATGAGCCTCATTGCTAGTCGAAGGTTCATGATCACTTTCTGCCATGTAAGTGGTAATCATTCGAGGAATAGATGATGAAACAGTCTGTTCTGAATCATCACTGTGTGAATCAGCATCTTTCCCAGAGCTTTTTACAGGAGTCAATACTGGAAAATTATACTCTCCAAGGAAGTCTTCTGTGATCTCCGGATTGCCACTTGGATGAGAAGAAGAAGAGGCTCTGGTCAAGGTTCCGGTCCTGGATCGAGTGCCGAGATAAACACCATCTTCAGAGTCTGATATAGCATCAGACCGTATGCTACCCCCAATGTTTCTGGAAGTCATGTTGACAGAAGCATAAAGAGGTTCATCTTCATCCAACATTGGTTCATATTGAATCCGTTCGAAAACAGATTGTCTTTTTGGTGAACAACAACATTGGATGACAATCCGAGGTTGGAAGTCACAACCATACTTTTCATGGCGAATATGGGCAATGTCATAGCCAGATGGAGTGTCAATTCTCTGTTTATTTTGCAAATATTCTCGGAGATCTGTAGGAACAGATTGGGAAGTATTTGAAAATAGTTTCTGTGTAGAAACTTGTCTTTTGTTCTTCTGTCTTCTTGGTTCCTGAGTGTATAAAGACCGATTAATTTGAGCCACATAGTTCTTGGCATATTCTGCATCAGGGTCTAATATACTTATCTCAGTGGAACCGAACCGATTCTGATTAAGCTTATTACGAAGATCCGAGGGAGATCTGACTTTAATATCAGTCTTGGATACTTGTAATTTGCCTTTCTCAGACCGAGAAATTTTGAGAGAAGGAAGATGAGTATTATTCCGACTAGGAGTCGGTAATAATCCATCTTTGGAGGATTTAGCCAAAAGGCGTTTTCTATTGTTTGATCTAGTAAGAGTACTAGTCAAATTAACTCCAGAGGTAAAGACCTTAGGAGTAGAGGAGTTGACTAAAGAGTCTTTCTCCTTGGTTGGCACAAGATGTGCAAGTTGAGGGGAATCATTTGTATGTTCTGTGGAAGAGAACCCCCAATCTGATTTTCAGAAACAGTCAAAGGACTGTATTTGTTAGCACACGCTGACTTCAGTTTGGACTTCTGGTCATATGCTGCCTTTTTATTAGCATACACTGGCTTTGGCTCAGCGTACGCTGCCTGATGTTGGCTTTTGTACGCTGCCTTTGCCGTACGCTGCCCTTTGAATGCCATACGCTCAGAGTCATCAATGGCTAAAGAGCCGACTGCTGTCGTAAGAATAGAAGGAGAAGGGACTTTGATATGTCCAGAGATGGTTTTCCTTGAACACATTGACTTGGTTAAAGAACCAATTTTGTCAGCGTGACTAGGGGAAACCACTGTTGCCGTGTTCCGAGAAGCCGAAGTGTGCTTCATGGAAGTTGAAGACGTGTTCTTGTCAGCATGAGAAGTGACAGAAGCGTCTCGGATTGCTGCAGAAGACTTAGGGATATAGACGGAGTGTCCCTTCTTCTTGGCAACAGAAAGAGCGGAGGAAGTAGTGCGGCCCTCCTTCGCCTTGAGCATTTCTTCATAAGCCGATTGGTCGAATTGTACAACCATCGTCTTCTTCGTCAAGCCGATCGACGAAGTATCGTATTGAGTTGTTGCTATCTCATTGGAGGAGACAGCTTTCCCCAGCAGAGTCGCCAATTTGTTTTCCATAAATAAATTCACTTTATTTATTTTGTATCTGAGAAAATTACAACTGTAGGAATCTAATCTAGTAGACGATTACTTTATCCCATGGACGATGCGATAAAGAAAACTCGAACTTCGAAGAACTTGGACAGCAACTGGGCAATCTCTTTGTTCTCTCTGAAAATGACCTGTAGTCTCTGATGAGGATGAAGAAACTCTTTTTTATAGAGTTCAGGATAACTGTCCTTAAGCATACGCTCAGGTAGTTACTTGACGTGTGCATAACTGCAGGGACGCATGGCGAATTCTGATGGAGACACATTAGCGTGCGGTTGAAAGTAGTGGAGCATGTTTAGGAGAGATTGATGGCCTGGATGCCACGTTGCATAACTTCTAGAGAAGTAGATAACTGGTACAGGACACGTGAGAACGTGTGTTGACTGTAATCCTGGATATGGTTGCTGTAATACGCTGCCTCGTTGAAGGAGAGTTTATACGCTGACTTGGACAGCGTAGTGCCATAGGAAATCCATACGCTCACTTTGTGGGCAAGGAGTCATGTGAGGTCATACGCTTGCTTATTTAGCAAGGAATCATGTGAGGTCCATACGCTCACTTGACTATGTGAAGAAGGAGTCATGTGAGGTCGATACGCTCACTTGGCTGGGTGAAGAAGGAGTCATGTGAGGTTGATACGCTCACTGGAGAAGTGGCCACGTGGCTATCATCAATCTTCTTTGGTACACCATATCTTCCCATAACTGACAAAATCTTCTCGAGCGTCGTGACTGCGGATTTGACGGCTGACAGACTGTCAAAACTGACAGTAATGATGGCTTTTGTATTTATGAAGGTTGCTGAGTTGTCCTCGTAAAAGACAAAACCAGCTCTTCGAAAACCTATACGACGGTTACTTTTCTCGTGACAGCTATCTTTGCACGAAAGATGAAGTGTCAGATTCATTCCTCATTTAAACATATGCTGTGCTGTCACTTCAGTAAATAATAAAATATTTACTGAGCGTATGGCTTTTGAATGAGCGTATAACCCTGAATTGAGCGTATGGCTTCAACTGTCATCTGTCTTTAAGCGTATGGATAAAAAATGACAGCGTGTCATAATTTTCCACATCCTACAGTCACAACTCGTAATAAGTCTAATACAATCAAAGTGCATAAAAGCGACTATATCAACTAAAATCTAAAATGTATAAATCATAAGCTAAGATTCTCAGTAGCAGCAGCAAGTAGAAGTCCATATCCATCATCGAGCTCGTGAAGGTCCAGCGTCGTCTGATGGATCAGTAAAGGAACGACGAGGGTCCACGAAGGCTGCATCCGGATCCAAGTAGCGAATAACCCAAGGGTCATCGATAAGATATCCCTCACGACCAGGGTCCCGCTCTATAGGAATAGGCATAGAAGGATGGCGAGACATGGAGTATCGAATATCGTACAGCGAGTTGCTAATGGCACTCATCTGCAGGGTGGTCCGGTAATCCAGCTGAGTCCAACGTCATCCTCTAAGGTGAAGCGATCGCGGAGCATAGTCTGAATAGACTCGAGAGTGGCAGGAGGAGGAGGAGGATCTTGTCCAAGAGGAGGTACATCGGGCTCATCGTCAGAGTGCTCAGACACGACTGGTGAGCCAACGGCTGCCTGAAGCCTCCGTGCCTTAGAGAGGAAGGCAGGGACAGGTAAGAACTGGCACTCATCAAGTGGTATGCAAAACGCATGAAATACCATTGGAAGATACAAAGCATAAACCAAGGATCTTGGTTTCTTCCTATAATTAATCATCCAGTCCATCATGGTACATGGAAGATTAAATGGTACATGAAAGTGAAGGTGATACAAGGCCGAGATTTCAAAGTAGGTGACTTCATCGGTGGATCCCGCTTTGGGTAGAATAGTGTTGAAAATAATTCGATGAAGTTCATAAAAATAGGGATTGAGATACTTGGCCAAAAGCTTACGAGGACGTGTGTTAGGGGTACACAAGTCGTCCATGAAGCTTTCAAGTGAAGACCCATCGGGAAATTGAAACGATCGAGCTTCAATAAGCTTTTCCCATGAGTTTGGCTCTTGGAGTTCAAGGTATTCGGCCAAATCGAAATCATCAAAAGAGATGTCAATTCCCGCAACCCGTGAGAAAATATGTGTATCATCATGAGTTAGGTTGCAGTAAAACATTTGAATAGCACTACGATAAATGACCGAGTTGGTGGTGACAAGTTCGTCAAGGCAAAGGTCATGAAAAAGTAAGTCATACTGAGAGAAAATAGTAAAATTGATAGGGTGACCCGCAAACACCGGACGTGTCCGAAAATTACTAAACCAATCATTAGATGCGTCGAGTGATACAAATATTCGGTCGTCAAATGTGTTTCGGTCAAGTGGATGAGGTGGGTTGAACAACGGGTAGATAGGTGGTTGTTGTTCAACGGGCGGTGCAACGGGCGGTTCAACGCGAGGAGGAGCATTCGAAGAGGATGCTCCCTCGGTTCGAAGTCTCTTCCCGCGATTGAACAAACGTGGAGCCATGAAACAATAAAGATAATGGAGAAAATTGAAATAAGAAAAGTGTTGAGATATACCTCAAAGTGATGATGAACAATGAAGGAGAATGGTGAAAGAGGCCTTCTCCTTGAGTTTGGGGAAGAGATGAGCTCTAGAAAGGAAGAACTAGGGTTAAGGGTTTTGAGAAAAAGTGTTTGGAGAAGTGGAAAAGGTGGCAATGGAGGAGAAGAGAGAGGAGAGCCCGAATATATGTGAAGGGTTCCAATTGGTCGGAACAAATATGGGCCATTGGATCTATTTATGATCAACGGCTAAGACTGTTCCCGGTTCTGGAACAGCCAGGCCGAATGCGGCACGAACTCTGGTTAGGACAGAGTTCGGCCCGAATTCTGAATTCTGTTGACAGAACAGGAATCAGGCTGAGAAGAAGAAAAAAATGGTAAAGTTTGAGAGACCAAAGGAAAAGAAAAGTGAGGACATATACAAGAAAGACACAAGTGGAGAATGACAGAAAGTAAACTTTGAAGCAAAGTGAAGTTTGGAAAATTTGCATTTTAGCATGTGATAAATTAAAAATGAACCATGTAATAAATAAGGAATTATGTCATAATTCAATATTTTGAAGTTGCCACGGGTTAGCTGCAGGGGCCGGATCCCAGCTAGCGGTAGTCCTGAGGACTAGTGCACAATGTCGCTTAGGCTTTTACGCCTTGTTGTCAGAAGGACCCTTTCGGCTTGTACCCATAGCAATTTCATCATAAAAGAATCAAGACATACTCGATATTTATGCAGGTTTATTTTAATTAATAACAGCTTCATCCAAAATTCCAAGTTCACGACAGAGAAAATTGAAGCGCTCTTCGTATAATGGTTTGGTGAAGAAATCTGCTAGCTGATGATCAGTGTCAATAAATTCTAAGTTAATAGTGCCATTTTGCTGATAATCACGCAAAAAGTGGTGACATATTTCAATGTGCTTCGTACGTGAGTGACAAATAGGGTCACTACTAAAATATCATCAAATAGCGACGTAATATAGCGACGGCAAGAAATTATGTCGCCAGTAGCGACGTCGTTTTAAACACGTCGTAAAACGTCGCTGTCTAGCGATGTTCTGCGACAGGAGTGTACTACGTCACCGAATAGCGACGTTCAACGACATATTTTATGTATATGTCGCCAAGTTTGCGACGTTTAGCGACGTCAAAATGTGACGTCGCTAAGTTATTTTACTTAGGGCACGCCGCTGCCTTCTTTCCCCCTCATTCTCACTCGAAAACCCAAAAATTTCATTTCCCCCCCACCCCCCCCCGGCGACTCCCTCCCCCTCTGTCAGTGCCCCCCCGGCGACCCCCTCCCCCCCGGCGACTCCTTCCCCCTCCGGCGAGCTCCTCCTCCTCGAGATCCTCCTCCTCGAGCTCCTCCTCCCCCAATCCGACCTCCTCCTCCTCTTCCTCAGGTAAACCCTAACCTAACTCCTCTCCTTCCTCATCCTCCTCGCCCACGGACACACACACACGCACATGGACACACACGGACACGGACACACACGCACACACACACACACAGACACGGACACACACACACACATATATCATTACCAACCACGCGTGAACAGGTGCACGAGACTGCACTGTGTCATTTGTGTTCGTGTGTGTTAAAAAATAATTTGGACACGATTGTGTCCTGTTTTGGTGGACACTTGACATGTGTGACTCTATGACACATACACATATCATTACCAACCATTAGATTTTGCTATTAATTGAATTTGGATTTTGAATTTGGTTTATCCCCAATTTTCTGCTACGTAGTTCACTATATATTAATTTTCTGAGATTAACATTTGTTTAAACTGATTTTGAATGATTAAACCATTATGATTAATCCCATATCTTCTCTGAGAATTAATGTGCATGTTAGGGTTCATATTGATTGGGGATTCTTGGGTTTTCGTATGCCATTGACTGTCAAAACTGAGAACAGTTTTTATACACTGTTTTTACATATTGGCACACACACATTACACTAAATTTTCTCGAGAAATTATGCACTGTTTACACCTACATACACACACATAAGTGTAACCTGAGAATATAAACACACACTACTGCTATCTACTGATTTTCCTGAGATTGATACACTGTTTGTGTATACTGTTTCTCTTATAGCTCACTCACATTACACTCAAAACCGAGAATAGCTAATTCACTCATACTATTGATTCCTATGTACACACACACATTGAGACACCTAGCCCATGTTATGTACACACACATGGCACACTTTACCCTATATACACACCCTATTGTACACATATACTGTTAGCACACCACACACGACACACACACATATATATACGTGTCAATCTGAGAACAGTTTGTGCATTGTTTCCTCATATTTTATATATATATATATTGTAGTCCATATTATCTCTTCATATCAGTCCAGACATTTATTTAGTTCCAGTCCTATTATTTGTCTTGTATTCAGTTGTTCAGTCCCATGACTGACATATAGATTAGGTATTATTTGGTTGAAGGATTACCTTTTTAGTTCATTCCACCCTTGCACATCGACATTAGTTATCAACTTAGATGTCCAGCTTGTCCTTAAATCAGATTTGAATTAATTATTCAGCCCCCAAATTGCTTATTGGTTAGTTCAGTCTCCTATTGAATATGAGTTCAGTTCCTGAGGTCACTTGACTAAATACTTGAGTATCAGTCCCTAACATCAAGTGTCTAGTCACCTACCTACCATGCATCAGTCCATGCCACACAGGTTCAGTCCTATTTTCATAAATGGGTCAGTGTTTGGAGTGTGGCTCGAGTTTGGGGCTTTTGATGATAGGTATTCTTGTATCAGTCAACAGGTGGTCTATTTGAGTAAACTGTAAATAGGACTGAGATTGGTTTTCCTATTCCTGAGATAAATCCACTGAATGTGTCAACTGATTCCCTTGAATAACTGAAATTGAATTGACTGTTAACCAATAACGATAAGGTAAAGGGTACCAATAGCGATAAGGTAAAGGGTACCAACTTAAGGTATTGGTATTGGGATACCAATAGCGATAAGGTAAACGGTACCTTGGTAGGTAATGACTAGAAATATGATATTTGACTTAGATTGGACTAAGAGTTGACAAAGTCAACTATAGGTCAACCCTTGACCTACTTTGACCTTGTTTGACTTTGTTTGACTTAGGTTGACCTTGTTTGACTTTGTTTGACTTAGTACAACCTAGTTTGACCTAGATTGCATATCATTGATATTAGTAACTGTCCGCTACTAATGTGTCCCTAATAAGACATAATATACGAATTTGTGCCTGTTGGATAATGTGTGTCCATCTTTGCAGAATTATTTCCAAATGGATATGAATTACTACTTGCGGAATCGTTCATGGATGTACAATCGTCGTCCTGATGATATGTGTGGTGTGCGGGATGAATACATAGCGGGAGTAGAGCAGTTCCTGCAGTTTGCTAAGGCGTTCCCTCAGTACATGGACGGCACCAAAATTAAGTGTCCGTGTGTGAAATGTCATAACGTGAAATATTATCCAGAAGTGGAAGTGACATATCATTTGTACTCGAGGGGTTTCACGCCTAATTACTATCAGTGGACTGCACACGGAGAACTTTTGTCTTTAGCATCAGAGCCGGAGCCTTATGTTGAGCCATATATGCATGCGGCACCTAATTTTGTTTCAGATAATCATGCATACGACGACGGGTGCGTGAACATGGTTTTCGACGCTGCGGGGCCTAGTTTCGTTCATGATGCACTTGAGGAGGCACCGAACGCCGATGCTGCATAGTTCATGGAGTTGCTGGAGAATGCAAGGACTCCATTGTATCCTGGTTGTGAGGATCATTCACCGTTGGAGGTGGTTACAAGACTGTTGAGCATTAAGTTCGATTTTAACATGTCGCAAGAATGCTACAACCGAGTGTTGGAGTTGATTATAGAGATCTTGTCGGCGGGTGCTAAGTTGCCTAAAGACTTCTACCGGTCTAAGAGGATGGTGAGATCGCTCTGGATGGGATACGAGAAAATCGATTCCTGTCACAATAGGTGCATGCTGTACTACAAAGACGACAAGGATGCAGATGTGTGTAGATTTTGTGGTGTTGATCGCTATAAGACAACTAGTACAGGAAGGTCTACCGGTACAAGAAGACCGACCAATTCAATGCACTACTTGCCTTTAACGCCGCGGTTGTAAAGATTATTTATGGTGAAAGAGACGACCGAAAATATGAGTTAGCACATACGAGAACAGATTGAAGAAGTGTTGGATCACCCATCCGATGGAGAAGCGTGGAAGCACTTTGATCGAGTGTATCCAGATTTTGCTTCAGATCCGCAAAATGTTAGGTTGGGACTATCTTCTGACGGTTTTACTCCTTTTGGTCTTTCGGGATCCCAGTATTCGTGCTGGCCTGTGATTGTCACTCCGTATAACCTACCGCCTTGGATGTGCATGAAGACTCAGTACATGTTTCTAATCGTTATAATTCCTGGTCCGAACAATCCCAAGAGGAAAATTGACGTGTACTTACAGCCTTTGATAGATGAGTTGAATCAGTTATGGAAAGTAGGCGCTAACACGTACGATGTTTCCAGGAAGCAGAATTTTCAGATGAAGGCAACCCTTATGTGGACCATCAACGACTTTTCGGCCTATGGAATGTTATCTGGATGGAGCACTCATGGCCGTCTCTCATGTCCGTATTGCATGGACCATAGTAAGGCTTTCCGCTTGAAACACGGAGGAAAACCGTACTTCTTTGATTGTCATCGGCAATTTCTGCCAAAAGATCATCCGTTCAGAAGGAATAGGAATGCTTTCCGTGCCGGCGTTGTAGAGAAGGGTGATCTACCGCCAAGGTGGTGCGGAGCCACGATATGGGAGGAGGTTAAAGATTTTCCAAGTGCTATCGAAGATCCTACAACTGGGTACAAGTACGATGGATTTGGTAGAGTTCATAACTGGACAAAGAGAAGCATATTCTGGGATCTGCCATACTGGAGTACCAATCTGATCAGACATAATCTTGATGTCATGCATATTGAGAAGAATGTGTTTGATAACATAATTAATACTGTGATGGACGTAAAGGGAAAAATGAAAGACAATCCCAAGGCCAGGTTGGACTTAGAAGAAATATGCAAACGCCCTGCGTTGTATTTTATACAGCAGAATAGAAAACAGTTCCTGCCGAAGTCAATTTTCTCGCTGGACAAGGAGGATAAAGTGAGACTTTGTCGGTAGATCCAGGGCCTAAAATTTCCAGACGGATATGTGTCAAATCTGAGAAGATGTGTCGATCCGAAGGAAAATAAATTGACGGGTATGAAGAGTCACGATTGTCACGTATTCATGGAGAGGTTAATTCCGATTGCATTTCGGGAATTCTTACCGCAGGCAGTTTGGGATCCATTAACGGAGCTTAGCATATTCTTCAGGGATCTTTGTTCTAAGAAATTGCTCGTTGATCGTCTAGAAAAGCAAGAGAAGGACATTACGGTAATACTATGCAAGCTAGAGAGGGTGTTTCCTCCTGGATTCTTCGACTCTATGGAGCATTTACCGATTCATCTATCCTATGAGGCACGTGTTGTTGGACCCGTCGAATATCGATGGATGTACCCGTTCGAGCGACATTTGAATCACCTAAAAAGAAAGGTAAAAAATAAGGCACGGGTCGAGGGTTCTATTTGTGAAGCCTATGTTCTCGAGGAGATTACAAACTTTTGTTCGATGTATTTCAAGCCTCATGTTGCAACTAATAGAACGAGAGCTTCCAGAAACGACGAGGGAGATCATGAAAGTAATGATACAATACTGAAGGTATTCAATGCTCCAGGAAAGCCATCGGGTAAGATAAAAAAGAGATATCTGAACGATGATGAGCTAAGGGCTGCTCAGGTGTATGTATTACTCAACTGCGACGAGGAGGAAGTAGAGAAACTGGAGGGGTAAGTAATAATACGTCTATATTATTTTAATAGTGTTAATTATTATACTATTACATTAATTGAACGATGTTATTTTTAGCATATTTAATGATGATGTGAGGTCGGGTAGGCCACACATAACAGAAGAAGAACTAGAAAAAGAAATGAGGCATTATTTTCCATCATGGTTGAGTGCATATGTAAGACTTGAGAACTCTGTAATTACCTTTTTGTATATGCACTTGATTGAGAATGAGCTTAATTGCTTCTTTCGTGGTATTTAGGTCGATCGTCCATACGCAAGACTTGAGAATGAGTCTATTAGAACGCTAGCCAAGGGGCCAATTTATGCTGCAAAAATATGGCCAAGCTACTGTGTTAATGGGTTTAGGTTCAAGTCAACAACTTGCCCGATCAGAGACAACTTTGTGGATCTCGATTCCACCAAAAATAGCTGTTTGTGTATCAGATCTTCGAACTACAAAGATGTTGATGCGGGCAACGATTTCTATGGCGTGCTACGGGAGATCGTGGAGCTGACATATAGTTATGGAATAGAGCCTGCTAAGATTGTGTTATTCAGGTGTGATTGGTTCGATCCGATTGAAGGTCAAGGTTGGAAAGTAGACAAGCACGGTCTTGTTGATATAAACTATCGGTGTCGATATCAAGCCTATGAACCATTTGTCCTATCAAGTCAGGCTCAGCTCGTGTACTTCACAAGTTATCCTAAACGGAGAACAACAAGGTCGGACTGGTGGGCAGTATGCAAGACCAAAGCTAGAAATACCTTTGAGGTTGACGATATAGCTTATCAACAGGATGAACTACCTCTTGTAACAAATATTATAGAAGTAGACACGACGGAAGTTCCCTATTACACATCTAATTGTGTAGAAGAAGTAGAATTATCTGAAGAGGAAGATGTAGATAAAAGTGAAGATGTAGAGGAGGAAGAAGGAGAAGAAGAAGAAGAAGAAGAAGAAGAAGAAGAAGTAGATGAGCTAAACGAACTAGATAAATTTTCAGAAGAGGATTAAATCTGTACATTTGTTTTATCATCATATTTGACACTTTAGTGACACTTCTATCATATAAATCTGACACTTCAGTGACACTTTTATTGACACTTCAGTGACACTTTATGACTATGATATTTTTCAAAAATTTGTGATGTCTATCATATAAATATGTTTTTTTTTGTTTTATTGTCATATGTTTTATTGTCAGGTATGACTAGACCATCTGGACGACGCGGAGGATTTTATATTAGGCAGTCCCGTCAGCCTCGGGCTGGGGATGGAGAGGGCAGTTCCGTACCCTCATCCTCATCTCCGAGTACGCCAGTGTACCGTTCTGTTCCCGGTCCATTACCGGGATAGGGCAGCTCCAGCAGGTTGGCGACTCCTCCCTCGTCGTCCAGCCTTCCTGATCCCGCGTCCAGCATCCCTGATCTCCCGTCCAGCATTCCTACTGTCGACGACTCTATGGAGGGAGCCCACGCCGTGCATATGGAGGACGGCGATCAGACTGATCCTGCCCAGGCAGGAGGTGAGAGCGACCCTCCATGCGCTCCCCCGGGCGAGACGCATATGGAGATTTGGACGGACGGGCCTATGAAGTAAGTTAATTAATTATTATATATTTCTCAAATGATTATATGTACATATATATTCATGAAAAATTATTATTGTATAGATATCGGCCTTCTGCGGTACAGAGACAGCTGGGGACATTTCTGAGGCAGAACTATGGTGGGCCTTGGATTAACTACTCAGATGCTCCCGCAGATAGGAAGGCCTTTTGGTTTGCCCACTTCAAGGTAAAAAATTTGTTTATTTTTAAATTTTAATAATCATTTGTGTATATTATACAACTTTTGTATTTTACTTCTTGTAGAGGACCTATTTCTATCCACCACACCGGGCGGCGAGAATCGAGGGCCAATTTTCTGTCGTCGCAGCCAAGCTCATCCGTGATGCGATCGACGACCAGAAGCGTCGTGATCGCTCCGGACAGCCGATCCAGGGTTGGATTACGCCAGAGCAGTGGACTGCGATGAAGGCTAGATTCAGCGAGCGCAGGTACCAGGAGCGGTCTGAGAAGGCCAAGGTGGCACGGTCGAGCGCCGGTAAGTGGTGTGGTGGCTCCATTCTGATGACGGAGCATTTTCGTCGTCTGGTACGTTTCCTATAACGGACATTAATTTATATGTAGTTCTATAGAATGTTTAATACTAATAATAGATAATATATTTTAACAGGTAAAAAAGGGTGAGGACCCGAACATGGTGACCGTCTTCCTGGTCACCCATCGGAGGGCTGGGGAGTTCATTGACGAGGGAGCGACGCATGCATATGTACGTTCTATCCTTTATATTAATTTACTATAATTTAGAAAACATGAAAATATATATCAATATAGACTTTAGCAAACACTTACACGTTAGCAAATATGTTCTAGGCCGAGTTTGTTCGGCTACAGGAGGAGGCGGCTGCTGCTGCTGCTGCTAGTGCACAAGCAGAGGGAGGGGCTGGTACTTCCTCCCAGCCGCCTACAGCTCCATCGCCGGACGAGCTCTGGATGACCGCCGTTGGCGGTCTTCAGAAGGGTACGTACTAAGGTACGGGATCCTACGACGCGTATTTGGCTTCAGAGTCATCCCGGGCCCCCTCTGTCAGTACGCAGTCTCCGGCTACGCAGGCGTCGTCACGAGCTGAGGATGTTCGTCGTCAGATCGAGGAGCTGCGTCGCGAGTTGCAGCAGCAGATTTCTGATGCGGTCGAGCGACGATCCGACCCTCCGATCGTCACCGGACGATTTGATGCGATCGAACGCAGTATATATGAGTTGATGAGTCTGCATCAGGCTACAGCTGTCAGCTTACAGACGCTCACCGAGTCTACGCAGCGCACAGAGCGTAGATAGGTCGAGCTGGAGGGATCACAGAGGAGCATATCTGCCTCACTCGCTCAGTATACTGAGAAGGTGGTGAGTACCCTTGCTACGCATGGTGAGCGACTGCGAGAGCTGGAGCAGGTACGTCCTTCCGGTCCATCGACGGTGCCGACTCCAGACATTCCACTGCCTCCTACTGCCCCTACGGTACAGCTCACCCAGGAGCAGTATGAGTACATGCTATCCCAGATGCGCGTCAGGAGTCCTCAGTGATCCAGTAGATATTTTTTATCATCTTTGTATGTATTGGCCCTATGGGCCTATTGACCGTTCTGTACACTGATTTTTATTCTTATTTGCCCTCCATTGTGGACATGTATGTTTGTTGGATATTTACTTTGTGATATTTACTTTGTTGGTATTTTTATTGTGATATTTACTTTGTGATATTTACTTTGTGATATCTGCGATGGGGATGACAAATATACCTACGCTGGGTTATAAGCGATGATCTGATATACAAAGGAGGTGCTGCCGAAATTTTAAAAAAATATATTGTGTATTTTTGTTATGATGTGTGTCTGTGTTTACAGTGAATGTGAAATACAGTGTTCGAAAACTATCGACAGTTTCGATTACTGTTGTATGTGTTATCTTAGATAGAAATAGCAACAGTTCAGGGTGCACTTCTGAGAGCTTCATTTTCACGTCCTTCACTTTCTCGGACGTCGTAAAGGTTCTCGAGAAGGTGAAGGACGTGAAGAGGAAGCTCTGAGAAGTGCACCCTGAACTGTTGCTCTTTCTATCCAAGATAAAACATAGAACAGTAAGCGAAACTGTCGATGGTTTGAACACTGCACTTCACACACATTGTAAATACAGAAACACAGCATAACAAAAATATCAATTATATTTTTTTAATTTTTTTTAACATCTGCGACGTATAGCGACGTTCTGCGACGTACTGCGACGGCAGATAGACGTCGCTATACGTCGCTAAATAGCGATGTTACGTCGCTAGACGTCGCTAAGTTGCCCATGTGGCTGTCATGCCATGTCATCATATATAAATTACAGAGCGTCACAAGTGGTCACTTTACGTCGTCCTTTTGGTGACGTAATGGTACGTCGCTATATGTCGCAATTTTTGCGACGGCTAGCGACAATTAATTACGCGTCGCAAATAGCGACGTTCGGCGACTAAAGTGCCATTTATGACTTGCCTTTAAGCGACGTCCCATTTTCGTCGCTAAATACGTCGCTAAATGGTTTTAGCGACGTAATTTCCTTATTTAGCGACGTTTCCTAACGTCGCTAAAATGAGTTATTTTAGTAGTGGGTTCTTAGTGAGATTTATAGCACTTGTGTTGTCACAAAAGATTGGAATGTGCATAAAAGATATGTTGTAGTCTTCAAGGGTTTGCTTCATCCACAGAATTTATGCACAACAACGCCCAACTGCGATGTATTCAGCTTCTGTTGTGGATAGTGCGACAGAATTCTGCTTCTTGCTAAACCAATAGACTAAAGCCTTTCCTAATAAATGACACATACCGCTCGTACTTTTACGGTCGACCTTGCATCCGGCGAAATCAGCATCAGAGTAACCAATGAGGTCAAATAATGTTGACTTGGGATACCGTAGGCCCACTGTAGCCGTACCCTTAAGGTATCGAAAGATACGCTTAACAGTAGTCATGTATGATTCCTTAGGATTTGCTTGATATCCAGCACACAGGCAAACGCTAAACATAATATTAGGGCGACTAGCAGTTAAATAGAGTAGACTGCCTATCATACCTCGATACTTACGTTGGTCCACGGGTTTGCCGCTTTCATCTGGTTCTAGTTTAGATGTAGTAGCCATTGGAGTGCTGATTGGTTTGACGTTGTCAAGGTCGAATTTCTTCAGCTTGTCCTTTGTATACTTCGACTGACAGATGAAAGTTCCATTTGACATTTGTTTGACTTGCAGTCCAAGAAAGTAGTTGAGCTCCCCCATCATGCTCATCTCAAACTCGGTCTGCATACACTTGGCAAAATCTTGACAGAGGGTTTCATCATTAGAACCAAATATAATATCATCTACGTATATTTGGACTTAGAGAATAGTGTCTTTAAAAGATTTTATTAAAAGTGTGGTGTCAATTTTTCCTTTAGAAAAACCTTTCTCAAGCAAGAAGTTGCTTAGTCGTTCATACCAAGCTCTAGGGGCTTGTTTGAGGCCATATAGCGCTTTCTTCAGCTTAAAAATATGGTCGAGAAATTTGTAATTTTTAAAGCCAGGAGGTTGTTTCATATAAACTTCCTCCTTAATAAATCCATTCAAGAAAGCACTTTTAACATCCATTTGAAATAATTTGAAATTTTGAAAATTTGCAAATGCACAAAGCATCCGAATGGATTCCAATCTAGCAACAGGAGCATACGTCTCATCGTAGTCGATACCTTCCTCTTGGTTGTATCCTTGGGCTACTAGACGAGCTTTGTTGCATGTGACTGAACCATCTTTATTTACTTTGTTTCTAAAAACCCATTTAGTACCAATGATCGAGTGATTAGCCGGTCTAGGAACGAGTTCCCATACTTGGCTCCTCTCGAATTGGTTGAGTTCCTCTTGCATAGAAAAAATCCAAAATTCATCATTAAAAGCTTCTAAAATATTTTTCGGCTCAATTTGTGAAATAAAAGCAGTACTAGCAATAGAGTCTCTTAATGATGATCTAGTAGTTACTCCACGTGAAACCGCACCTATTACCAAATTTTCTGGATGTGACGGCTTGAAAGAGAATTTCTTTGGCAAGCCCTACAGAGAATTGGTTTTAGTTGTGGTATTCATTGGTGTAGAAGTTGATGGCTCAACATCATCATCAAGAGTAGCTGCTGCACTGTTATCTTCATCAAAAGTCACATTTATAGACTCTTCCATAATTAATGAGCATTTTTAAAATACTCTATATTCCTTGCTCTTGGCAGCATAGCCAAAGAAAATACCGTCGTCAGCTTTGGCATCAAATTTGCCTAAGTTGGTGTTAAAGATAAAACATCTACAACCAAAAACTCTAAAATAAGAAACATTTGGGGTTCTTCCAAACCAAATCTCATAGGATGTTTTCTTCGTAATAGGACGAATAAGCACCCTATTTAAAATGTGGCAGGCTGTACTAACAGCTTCAGCCCAAAAGTATTTCGGAAGTAAAAACTTGTTCAACATGACTCTAGCCATATCGCCAAGAGTCCTATTCTTCCGCTCCACAATACCATTTTGTTGAGGAGTTCTTGGACAAGAAAACTCATGATCAAAACCATTAGAATCACAAAACTTTTCAAAATCTGTATTTTCGAATTCGCCTCCATGATCACTTCGGATTCGAGTAATCATGTAGCATTTTTTGTTTTGAACTTTCTTTACAAAAATCTTGAAAACCAAAATAGCATCACTTTTATTTGTAAGAAAGACGCTCCATGCTGTTGAGTCATTCGTCAGCATAGATGATTCCTTCGGTTCCCTTGAAGGGTCGAGGGCCCAGCTTCTTGAATTTCTCAATATCTCCGACCTTAGCAGGCCTTGGTTCTGATTGAGCTGTTTCTTCTCTCTCAAGGACAGCCATAGCCACGTTGTGAGCATTCTCCATGCCTTCTCTCATAATTGCAGTCTGCTCGCGATGAGCTTCAGCTTGGGCTCACTGGGCCTCAAGTACTCCTCGTAGCAGGCCTACGCGGTCGGTGGGGTCCACGGGCACTGGTTGGGTAGCTGAAATGGGCACTACTGCAGGGGACTGCAGCTAAGTCCGGGAAGATGTAGGATCTACCACTGGAGTTGTAGCAGTATAAACTCCACGGGATGCTGGTGCATTATGGGGACGATCGATCAGCTGCCGATGTAATGCCCCACTCCGTACGAGGCATTTGGTTGGCTTATTGGATGGGATCAGAATATTGGACCGTGACTTATGTTGGGAATGAGAAGAATTGAGACTGATGCAGTCTCTCTTAGCTGGCTAGACGGAATGGGTATTGGAACGTAGCTCGCTGGTGGAGCTACGCTTAGTAGAATTTTGGGTGAGTGGAACTGTCCTTCCTCCTCCTTACTCCTTCATGCTTAATAAATGAAGTATTGAAATGCCATGAACTGTCCCTAAATGTCCCATATGTTAGTTGCTGAATAATAAAGATGCTTATGCTGTGAATTATTGAAATGTACAACTTATTGAACTGCAAATGTGATTCTATGCCTGAGATTGAATTGATAACATTGTTCCTTATGTTTAATGCTGCTGAAACGACAAAATACTTGAATAATGAGATGCCTTGTGAATGATAGAATAAGAAATGAACTGGTTGTGCTATCGACCCAATGAACTGAATGAAACACTAGAACCATATACTCTTTGTATAACTGTTGCAAGAATATGAAATGCTGTCTGTCCCTTATAAGAAAATGAATGAATAAATGTTAAGTTCCTCTTAAGAAAGGAATGATATGAGATACGTTGCAATGAAGCAATGAATGAGAAATGATAAAGCTGGGATCGTTGAGATCACCAAATGAAATGATGGTAATGATGAAATGAATAAGTCATTGAATATGACTAATGATGCACTGTTGCCTTTACTTTCCTTAATATATTTTACCATGCGATTATGTTCACAATCGAGTCGGACACGCATTCGCATGGTCATGGACAACTTGTATACAAGGTTTGAGTAATAATTTCCTCGAACGGTTCCTAGGGCCCTGGGGACCGATTCGGCCTAGGTGGAAATAATGATGAGTGCTATGGGAGCACGGATAAGGCGGGGTGGCATAGAGGCTCGCCACCTACTATGCTGACCGCATTATCTTAAAATGAAATGAAATGAAAAGAGTCCATATGGTTTAACAACACCAGTGACCATGTAGTCAGGATGTATGCTAATAATGTTTTGTGCAGACAGAGTAAGTATATCAGATAACCTGTATTTGATGCAGGTACGAGAAGTCAGCTATCGGTAAGAAATTACATAATTGTGATATTGTATGAGTTGGTTTAACTTGCCTGCTTAACATGTTCAATTCATTATGCTAGAAAGATGCCTTGCTATAAATAGTGCTCAAACATAACATCCATGCTAAGTGATGCTTGAAGTGAGAACTATTAGAACATGTTTAAGATGTTAATGTTAACGATGCCTCAATGATGCCTTTTCATGATAACACCTAGTATGCCTCAATGATGCCTTTGCATGATAACACCAAGAATGATAAATGATATGTCCACATGAATGCTACTAAGAATATGTTTACATGCTTCACTCTGATTATTGCCCATGAACTGTAAACTGCTGCTAGGCCCCAAATAGAAAGATCACTCTAATAAATGCATGCTTAAATGATCACTTAAATGTTGGTTTATGCGAGTGGGTTGGATTCTGCTCGCCAGTACATAGATGATGTGCTGACCCACATTTTGTGGGCAGGTGCTCGTGCTTGGAATGTTCTACACACGAAGTTTAGCTGGATTGGTCCCGCGGCATCGAAGATTTGTTGGGCATACAGAAGCTCTCCTTGCACAAGATGATGTCTTCTGTTTATAAAGGGCATAATGTATGGAACATTGTAATCAGTTGTACCAGTGAGATTGTAAGCCAAGTCGGTATATCGAGTTGTAATCCATTGTATCTAAATATCAAATGTAAGCTGTATAGCATTGTTCAGTTGGTTTCCAATGTAAAGTGAGATGTGCTGTAATCATTGTACTTCAATACAAGTCTTGTACTCTTCTTCAATTATCAATGAAGAGAATAAAGTTCTACATATCTCTGTGTGGCTTCAAGTTATTCTTTTCTCCGCTGCTATAAAGAAGTGATATACTTCTATTCAATAAGAAAGATTGTCCTCATTAAATTCAATTTATCTGCTTCTGCCGCTGCGATGTGTTCCTATTTGAAGAATTATCACCGATGTACCATCTTTGCCTTGTACAAGTACAATACCAGACTTGTACGGCATCACGCCCAAGCGAGGACGATCGATTCCAAGAGATAAAATATGTGAATAAATGACTCTATGAATCGGGGCGTGACAGCCGAGGTGTAGGATCCGGACTTACTTGGGGAGGTGGGGTGTGACAGGGTGATGACACCCCATCGCCAGCGGTGGTCTTGTCTGTGGCCATACTCTGAAAGGTTTCAGATGCAAAACATAAGCAAGGTAGCCTACCAGTCTATAACAAAAAATATATTTATTTATAATATATTTCGGTCCTATGTTGTGACAAATTAATGTTCGAGTATTCTAATTATTTCTAGATATGTTTACCTAAGTTGTTGATTGACCTACATGGGCCATCACTAAAAACATGTCATGATCCGATCCCAAATTGTTGGGTCGAATCGGATTATGCTCAGCCTGCACCGTTGTGAGACGGCGGCAGTAAGCTGTTTCTATATGCAGGTAACCTCAACAACATTTATATATTTTATCACAACACTAAATTTACGAACATAAAAAAAACTTTAATTGTTCAACACAGAGAAATACATCTGAAAAATAAAAGGCTGAAACGAAAAGTCTGAAATGAAAGTCTTCATCTCCAATACAAAGAAACTAGAAATGAAGATAACAACTATCTAGACGATCGGTTCATCGGCCTCAGGATCTCTGTCCTCCAAGTGGGACTCTGGAAGCACCGCAAGATATAGCACAGGATCATAATAGGTATTGAACAATAGCTCAGCATCATCAATATTACCTATTGGGGGGGGGGGGATCCAGTCAGGAAAGGAGCAAAGTACGAGTATATATCTAACATTTCAAATAATAACGGAAATCTGCAATTTTAAACAGTTTGAAATACTTGAATAATATTTTTCGGCAATTTTTAGCAATTCAATATTTGAAACAATGTGATTTGAATAGGTGACGTATATGACCGACTTGGGTTGTACAATAGCATCTTAGCGATGCGATACGGCTTATCCCCGTGTGTAAAAGGGGTTAGCTCGCACAATAATGCAATATGAGGGTATTGGTCATAAACGCTACGCTACTCCCCCAATATCCCCACAATAAATAGTTGAACCCTAGGAGAGAGTTCCGTGTAGCAATGTGGTTTAAGCATGCAAGATAACAATTACTAATTAAAATGCAAGAAAATATAACCGTACTAGACTTTGTACAATGACTGGATTGAGATGTCGGTACCGGGGAGGAAGTCAAGTATGTCCTTGAAATCCTACAGTTGGAGAATCCTGACTTAGAACTAAAATAAAGCCATCACTAGGTGTGCTAGTTACAATCTCTAAAAGCAGGTCCTAGTCCAGTTTTAAGTTATTAATTATACTACCGGAACCGTCTAACGTCGCAACTACAGTCGTTGTCAATTAACATAACAAAATCGATTTACTGATTAATTGGGGGAGAATCGTATTTTTCGGTTATTTAGCAAAACTTTGTATTTTTATAATATATATACAAAACTAAATTTTTCTTTAAATTAGAAAAACATGAAGTTGTTAAATTATTAGAAATCCTTATTCATTTTATCTTAATGTGAGAAACTCGTATTAATTTTTCCTATATAAAATAATTAATAACAATTTTTAATTATGCGCCTACTACGCAATCAACAATCCCAGAAAAGGAATATAAAATCTACACTACATAAATACATGGACGCAGAAAATAAAATAAAAGCTGGGCTTATGCCCTTACAAATTATTACATAAATTAAATAAAAGTAGCTGAGGCGAGCTTTGAATGCCGTGAAACGGTCCAATCAAAAAGGTCGAGCCCTGCACCCAAAATACTATAGGCCAGTAACAAGTTCTAAATAATAATTTAATTATAAAAGTACAGAATAAGGTAAGTCTCAGACTTGGTCATGCAATCTCACGTTGCATTTAGCTTATGCCTCAACGTCCGGGAAATGCCGGTTCCGTTTGCATTTCGCTAGGGAGTGAGGGACTGGGGGTTACGGGAAGAGGAGGGACACGTCGGTTTTGGGAGGTCGAGAGTCACGGCTCGGCTGTGAACGGAAGGGGAAGGGGAGGGGTTTCTCGAGCTGGTGAGAGAGAGAATGAAAGGATTCTGAGAAAAGAAAAGGAAAATTCTTTCCTTAAAATGGAAATATTAATATAAATATAATATATATCCTAAAAGACTTAAAGGATGGTTTCGAAAACCGAGATTGGGCTTGGATTCGAACGCAGCTTCGGGACGGTTCAAGCCAAACAATCGAAAATCCAATGAATAATAATTTTTTAAAAAATATAATTTTCCTAAACTAACAAATTATATTAATTATAATAATAATAATAATAATTAACTGACTAAACTAGCTAGCAAACAAAATTCCAACAATTAAAATAATAAATCCAAAATTTGCGGGTTTTACACAATCTATGTCAATTCGTGACAAGGCATGAAAGTCAAACTAGTATTTAGTATGGTCGAGTGTATAACTCTCAGGATTAAGTACCAGTGATACGGGATGCCCACAAGCCAATTAAGACACGGGGCACACTCCACACAACAATATGTATTAAATACTAACATGCATCAAGTGGCGCAATCCAGCGAAATGTACGAGATAAGACAAAACGTTCGAATTCGACGAATCGCGCTGGATAAGACAAATGGCACAATTTTACCATGTGGTTTGCGGGACTCATGCGGTCCGCAGGACGCATGCGGTCCGCAGGACCAAAGCGGTCCGCAGACTCTTGCGGTCAAAGACTCATGCGGTCCGCAGGAGCAAAGCGGTCCGCAGACTCATGCGGTCAAAGACTTATGCGGTCCGGAGGAGCAAAGCGGTCCGCAGGAGAATGCAGCCAAAGACTCATGCGGTCAAAAACTCATGCGGTCCGCAGACTCCTGCGGTCAAAGACTCATGCGGTCCGCAGGAGCATGCGGCCGAAGTCTCATGCGGTCAAAGACTCATGCGGTCCGCAGGAGCAAAGTGGTCCGCAGGACGCATGCGACTGAAGACTCATGCGGTCAAAGACTCATGCGTTCCGCAGAAGCAAAGCTGTTCCCAGACTCATGCGGTCCGTAGGAGCATGCGGCTGAAGACTCATGCGGTCTAAGACTCATGCGGTCCGCAGGAGCAAAGCGGTCTGCAGGACGCATACGGCCGAAGACTCATGCGGTCAAAGACTCGTGCGGTCCGTAGGAGCAAAGCGGTTCACAGGAGCAAACTGGACCGCAGGACGCATGCGGTCGAAGACTCATGCGGTCAAAGGCTCATGTGGCCGAATTGCTCATCTTCTCCAAAAATCCGAGAAAGATGACCAAGGAACTCATGAACTTCAAACTTGCGTAACTCGGTCAAAACAAAACGAAATCTAACTTTTCAAAGGTCAAATTTGGGTAAGATGAAATTCTCTACCACATGGAACAATTAAAGTTTGAAAACAAGCAAGTTTGATAGATCAAAACCAAAGAAAATGAAAGATGACATAAACTTAGATTTACAAAATTTGAACCACCAAAATGAAAAATGCAAAGAACTAAAGGGTCTTAGAATCATGTGAGGAAGATAATAGACAATTAAAAATAGCATTGTCCAATATTCGGCAAGATGTACTTGCCTCTCTAAATTGGGTTAGGGTTTTGGTGGAGGAAATCGAATGAGAGTTATGGAGGAGAGAGAAAAAGGAAAGGTGTATAAATACCAAGTCAAGTTTTATCTCCACCACCCATTCCTTCTCCATACAATCTAGACCATCCACCCCTTATCATGATGAACCAAGCCAAGCTGGTTCAACATGAACCAAAATAAACCAAGAGCTAAGCAAAAGCAGAAAATAAAATACAAAAAAATATTTAGCATGTAATTAAAGGAATTAAATACAGAATAAATGCATGATAAATACTAAATAAATATAGTCAAGTAGTACACGTATTAAAAATACATATCCCGGGAATGAGGAGTGACAATACCTATTTTATATATATATATATATATATATATATATATATATATATACAAAACAGTCCATTATATAAAGAGACTAAAATGACAAGTTGAGGCTAAAAATATGACATGTAGACTAAACCACTTAGATCTAACCATGGGTATCCAAATGAAACTCATTCTAATCATCCTAACTAACATCAATCCATCCTCTAACATGTCTAAAACTGAAATTAAAACATAATTAAACCTATTAGACATTAAACTAGACATATGAGGTGTCCTAATTTGAGATCTAATAAGTAGGACACAAGACACAATTCTAACTTATTTTAGGGAGCTCCAAATGGCCTCAAACTTGAATCTAAAGGGGTACATGCATGGGGTGGATCCTATGGATTCAAA
This sequence comes from Iris pallida, assembly GCA_029216955.1. Lineage (NCBI taxonomy): Eukaryota > Viridiplantae > Streptophyta > Magnoliopsida > Asparagales > Iridaceae > Iris > Iris pallida. Next base: position 21,129,002 of record JANAVB010025198.1, on the reverse strand, counting down.
ACTAACTAATATGCATAGAAAAACAATTTAGAGGGTTGGTTTTACCTATTGGGAGTGAAATTCCAACAATACTCTCAAGGATACGGCTCTAATACGAAGATCCTTCCAAAATGGACACTCCTCCTTGCACTTTGCTCCAAATCTTTGCTAGCACCCTCCTTTGGTAGTATGAGAAGGTTGGATGGAAGTTTTGATGAAGGAATGTAAGGATTTGGAGATCAAATCAAAGAGGGAAGCTATCTAATTTGGGAAAGAATACTTTATGAAGGAAAGGAGGCAAGATAGAATAAAATAAAAGGAAGAAAGACTAACCTACCTATAGTGGCTTCCATTATTTCCCTATTTGGGCCTTGGGGGAAAGCCTAATAAGGCTCTTACTAATCCCCCTTGGTTAATTTTAAGTTAGGTTCAAGTTTGGAATCAAAAGGGTTAAGTTTTAGCCTCTAACTTAACAAATCTAACAAGTGGGATTAGTCTAAACTTACTAACTTAATTAGTGGAGTTTGTGGGCCATGACTAACTAATCTTGGGGTCTCGTCTAGAGTCTAAGCTACTCGGGTCACTAACACAAGTCGGAACGAGATGGAAATCGAACCCGACTTAACAAATCTCATAAAATCAATATTAAAATATAAAAATTCAAATATTAAAATATAAAAAATAACCAAAATTACAATTCATCAGTTTAAATATTATTAAAATAATCTAAAATTCACCAATTAATTAAAATCCTAAATAATTTAAAAGTCACAAAATGACCAAAATATTCTTAGCCTAAAAAGTGGTAATTAGCTAATCTAATCATATGGGTTAGGCCTCCAAGGTCATGGTTAGTCTCTAGGCTAAACAGTTCTAAGGTTACACTAGCAAAATATCAAAATTATAATGCACTAATTTAAATAGTTTTAAATTAATTAAAATTTACCATAAATCATTATTATTAATATTAAACGATAAATTTTTACAAAAGTTCAAAATTACACTCATTTTAGAAAAGTGGTGGTTACAAATCTACCCTTCTTAGAAAAATTTTGTCCTCGAAACTAAGATGGCCATACTCCTTCTAGGTTAAACCCCCAACAATCAAGGTCAAGATAAATATATCTAATAACATACAAATTGTGGTCCTACTGGTCGTGATTTTACAGTCTCAAACAGGGTCACTATACTATCTATCACAGTACAAAATATCCTGGCAGGTACTAATAAAATCACACATCAAGATGGGGAAGAAGAACAAGAAAGACAGACCTGCTAACCCGTCACCTGCAGCGTCGGTCTCCTCGACCGCCAGCGCAAAAGTCCTGTCCCTCTGGTGCTAGACATGGTTCTGCGCCACAGGTGGTCTAACTCCCTCTATCTACTTCATGATACTCAAGTAATATCCACACTGATATTCAACTCCATTATACTAGGGCACCATCTATATGGTATCTATTCTGCAATCTGATAATCATACCCGTCTATTCAGAACCGTTTTACCAGAATCCTCGTCACACCAGTAAGTATGGCTGCGATAATCAATAGAGTCCGCAACTAAGGTACATACCTCTAGAATCATGTTATTTAAAACTTTCGCATTGCCTCTAGCTTGGCTTCGAAAACTTTAAATTCCTACACCCGAGAAATACATTCAAAAATCAGACTCTAAACCTTCGCCTTGCCAGCTAGTATGACTGTAGAAGACTCTAGATTCCATAACTGAGGCAACCTATCCTATAAGATTTATCTTGGTAGAAAATCAAGTCAACAATGAACACCAAGAATTAAATTCAACAACGAACAAGGAAAGGTAGACAGAAACTGTCGGAATCGAATTTCGAGATAGTTCATAATGAGATCCTCAAGGATTATCCCATGAATCTTCTCAAGTAGTCCTAACTGTGATTGAATAACTCTTTATACTGCCTATCCTATATCCTAGCAGAAGGCTCGTAGCAGTACTCTAAGTCGAGCACCACTATGAAATTGTACTAGTTGCGACTCTAACCTGCATGGGCCACCACAAAAATGTGTCACGACCCGTACCATGTTTAGGAGAACGAGAATGTGGGTACGTACAGCCTACGCCACAGTGTCGACGGTAGAATACTGTATAGGTCGTCTACAATATCTATTAACTAACAATATGAATCATATAACATGTCATGTCCGTACGGAGGTATAATATGACATCTCAACTATATTATCTCAATCACAAGTCTAATGATGATAGAGCACGATATGAAATCAGATAATAGGAAGAAACTGAATAAATAGTAGAGTTATCACAACACACAAGTCTAGATGTCTAACACAAATAAGTACATATCCTGAATATAATAAGTCCCATCTAACAATCGGAATAATCCGATATAACATGAAAACTAATACTTCTAAACTAATACTAGGGCAATATCAACTGAGCTAGTTCCTCCTTAGGCTCTTGTGTGCCACCCTCGTATGCCTCATAAAAGGTAGGACAGTCTATATCATCTGTAATATTTTGTCAACATATCCAGTCAGGATGGAACGAGCACATCTCATCTAGAAATCCCAAGTAAATAAAAAGAACTATAAAATAGTTATAGACAGTTATATTGATGAACATGGTAAGATAGACAGAAATATGTGAGAACAAATAATAGAAAAGAACTACTATATCAAGATAGAACAATGTAATGGTAAACTAAATGTATACAACTGTAATAGACAATATGTTTTGGAATACCAGTTGAATATGTGATCGGCTTGGGATATTCAATATTTACACTAAGGCTAGCTCAACCATACGGGCAATGTATGCTTAGCTAGTAGCCGATGATTATACCATTTGCCGATAGTACTTGATCACATATCTATCTAGTATTACCCCCGTCCTGACTGTTACGATGGATCCAACCATGACACGTTACTAGCCAATATTAACCAATATTTATTCAATGTTATCCAATACCAATAAGAACAATATTCGATACCAATATATCCAATGTTATCCAATACCAACAAGAACAGTATTCAATACCAATATATCCAATGTTATCCAATACCAACAAGACCAATATACAATACCATCGTAATGAGTTAAAGTAACATCTCACGACTGAAAATCCAATGATAATATCAATCCGTATACAATCGTGCCAAGACTCATACTAGACATCAAATAGAACTAACTAGAACTAAAATACAGTAACCACCAAGTAAATGAAAGAACTATTAAAGAATGTACTCGTCTGTATGAATAGATGTCCGAACTGATGTCACAGAGTCCTAATTAGAGTAACATATGTTATAAAGAGTTCAATTTGAAATAATAGAAATTTACAATACAATCTACATGTTTCTAAGTCAATCTAGGTCAAAGTCAACTCTAAGTCAACTCTGGTCCACCTTGGGTCAAACTAGGAGTTAAGGTTAAGCTTCTAGGATTTTGGTCAAACTTAGATTAGTGGTCAACATCTATGATACTTGGGATATATTAATATATGTACATACTACATATATCCTTACCCATATAGTACCACCCTAACACATACATATAGATATCATATATCAAGTATATACATATCCTCACTATGAATCATAACCTATATCTATATACTCTCATAATATATATAGATACTATATAACCCAAAATATATATACCTATCTAAATAACCCTTCCACAATCTAACATCACCTACTCAAACTCAAATACTTAGACACTAACCCACTAACACTAGGATACCATATCAACCTTAGTCATATTGGCATTCCAATACCAATACCTTGGTTGGAATCCAATACCGTAACTTGGGTAAACCTATACCTTACGTTGATAGCTTGATACCTTATCTTGGTACCTTGATACCATACCTTGGTCATAAGGTAAACTAATCATTTACCTTGAAGATAAAGGTAATTCATATTTACCTTAAGATACTAACTTGGTATCATGAGATACCAAGATACCTCTCAAATATCTAATTAACTAACTATCTAATATACTAACATAACATCTTAACTAATATCTAACATATAACCTATATAGACTAACTTGCTAATATACCAATATCTAGAACTAACATAACCTACTAACATATCAATATCTAACATACTAGATATCTAACATCAAACTATCTAACAACATATCAAATATCTAATAAAATACTAACCTCTACTATATAACTAACACTCATACTAACAAATATTACAATATATATATGCGCTATATCATACATATACTCGACAACCTATGATATCTATAGTCACTTAATATCCATACTATATAGGCTCATATGTTACACAAAATACCTATGTCGTATAGTCACTCTTCTACTTAAAACCAATACTATACCAATTGGGCCTTCACTAAATTCTAGGATTAAATTATGTCGTAGCCCTTCGTATTAGCTTTTCGAAACTTCAAACGGATCGCACTTTTGTGTCCAAAAGCTTCCGAAATCGCGAAAACACCGAAACACGTTTGTCTTTCGTACATCTGACACTCAACCAGTTCTACAGAAAGTTCTAGAATGCATTTGACCTATTAATATATATATTTGGAAAGCTAACTTTGATACAGTTCTTTAAAAAAAAGGAAGATTAATCGGAGTTCTAAGCTAAAAGTTATGACATTTCTAAGTTGCTATGACTACTAAAAATATGGATAAATATTATGACGAATTTGGGTTGTTTGGACAAAAGAAACACATCTCACTCTCCACACCACTCAAGACACACATCAAACCACACTCTCCTCTCCTCTAACACAAGCACACCACTAACAATATATCTACACACATCTAAATATATAAAATATATCTACCATACCTATTATATATATACAAAATAGTCTATTATATAAAGAGACACTAAAATGACAAGTTGAGGCTAAAAATATGACATGTAGACTAAACCACTTAGTTCTAACAATGGGTATCCAAATGAAACTCATTCTAACCATCCTAACTAACATCAATCCATCCTCTAACATGTCTAAAATTGAAATTAAAACACAATTAAACCTATTAGACATATACATGAGGTGTTCTAATTTGAGATCTAATAAGTAGGACACAAGACACAATTCTAACTTGCTTTAGAGAGCTCCAAATGGCCTCAAACTTAATCTAAAGGGTTACATGCATGGGGGTGGATCCTATGGATTCAAAACTAACTAATATGCATAGAAAAACAATTTAGATGGTTGGTTTTACCTATTGAGAGTGGAATCCTAACGATACTCTTAAGGATACGGCTCCGATACAAAGATCCTTCCAAAATGGACACTCCTCCTTGCACTTTGCTCCAAATCTTTGCTAGCTCCCTCCCTTAGTAGTATGAGAAGGTTGGATGGAAGTTTTGATGAAGGAATGTAAGGATTTGGAGATCAAATCAAAGAGGAAAGCTCTATAATTTGGGGAAGAACACTTTGTGAAGGAAAAGAGGCAAGATGGAATGAAATGAAAGGAAGGGAGGCTAATCTACCTATAGTGTCTGCCATCATTGCCCTATTTGGGCCTTGGAAGAAAGCCCAATAAGGCCCTTACTAATCCCCCTTGGTTAATTTAAAGTTAGGTTCAAGTTTGGGATCAAAAGGGGTAAGTTTAAGCCTCTAACTTAACAAATCTAACAAGTGGGATTAGTCTAAACTTACTAACTTAATTAGTGGAGTTTGTGGGCCATGACTAACTAATCTTTGGATCCCGTCTAGAGTATAAGCTACCCGGGTCACTAACACAAGGCGGAACGAGATAAAAATCGAACCCGACTTAACAAATCCCATAAAATCAATATTAAAATATAAAAATTCCCAAAATATTAAAATATAAAAATGACCAAAATCATAATACATCAATTTAAATATTATTAAAATAATCTAAAATTCACTAATTAATCAAAATCTTAAATAATTTAAAAGTCACAAAATGACCAAAATACCCTTAGTCTAAAAAGTGGTAATTAGCTAATTTAATCACATGGGTTAGGCCTCCAAGGTCATGGTTAGTCTCTAGGCTAAACAGTTCTAAGGTTACACTAGAAAAACATCAAAATCACAATGCACTAAATTAAATTATTTTACATTAATTAAAATTCACCATAAATCAATATTATTAATATTAAATGATAATTTTTACAAAAGTTTAATAATTTAACCACTTTCAATAATGCTTTTATCATCACTAGCTCTTCACAAATCTTCTCAAAATTTATATTTTACCAAATTTGAAATTTCCTTGAACGCATTTCATTTTCTTCTTTACTCCATTTGAGACTTGCTCTTAAATATCCACTTTCAACACTTCGATTTCCAAATATATTTTTAAATTAATATTTCATAATAAAAATTTTCAAAAATTCTGGGAACCTTCAATTCAATAAATCTCTAATCTTCATCTTCCAACATACATATATATATATATATATATATATATATATATATATATATATATATATATATATATATATATATATATTGATCGCAGGCTAAATTTTGTCTTTCATAATCTCTTCGAAATTTAAATTCAATAACTTTTAAATCAATTTGGTCGAAAGTAGAAATTATCTCGTCGTAATAAGAATACATATCAATCACCAAAGAGTTTTTTTTAGGCATTACACTCTCCTTGAATTCTTCAAACGCTCCATTATCATCTCGTAAAATAAAGAACCAATTTGTCGAACGAGAATCTACTCTCCCTTGATCATAAAATATACTCTGCCTCATAGGTCTTACCGCAAGATTTTTTACTTATGCATATTCAATCATCTTATTCAACTATACCACTACTCTCCTCTTTCTAGCCATAGGATGTCATGATCAATTTATCTTAGAACAAGGAAATGAACATAGTTGCAGAAACCACAGAGGAATCATAGTGAAATATGAGTAAAATAATTTAATTGGGAGGGAGAGAAGTAAGGGCTGCTAATATTGCATGAAGAGTAAAGGTGTTAGGGGTATAAGTAATTCATGATAAGGCATGAAATAAAAGGACAAGGTTGAAGCAATAAAGACAAAACACAAATTAAGCATTCAAAAATTTAAGTAGATCATAATCATATATAGGGTCGAAAGGATTGAGTCAAGATTTGCTCTCTAACCGAAGTTAGAAAGGACAATGGTAGGGTTTATAGGCTAGCCATTTTGACTTGAAGTCGCATCATAAAAATAGAGTGCAAGGGAACGTGTTTTAGTGGGACATGATATATCTACACGAAGGTGGGCTCGTCTAGGTCTTACATATGGAATTTGTTGGAAGGGAAAGTCTAGTGTTGTGCTCCAAATACCTAAGTCACGGTAAAGGACACCAAAGAATTTAAAATAGAAAGTGGGAGTTCATGAGATAATGATTAACGCCCAAAATAAATGACCAAGTTTAAAAGCACGAATAAAATAATTTAGGACCTCATAGATTAAGGTAAAGTAAGTTAGGGTGACAGTTGCTAGAGAGAAGATAGTCTCTTAGATAAGGGTATGGTCAAGGGAATGATTCTATCATTTCTAAGTTTCAAACAATTAGATTGTCACGATTAAAGATCTAGATTTGAGGGAAGGTCGAGTAAGTCAAAGATATATTCATCGGTTTGATCGATGACTAACTATACTTGTGTACATGCAATATCATAACCATAGGTGGTATGGCCATCTAATGTGGAATACTTCTATCTCACTAGGGTGATCCTACTTTCTTCTTGGTCCTCTACCAATATATGATCTAACCTAAAATTCCAAGTTCTTTGAAAGTTTTTCAATAAAATTTCCAAGATACTCCGCCAAATTTCCAATTATTCTAAGATGTCAACTCTAATCAAAATTTAAAATCTCTAGTCAATCTTGGATCAACCCTTGTTTATCGCAAATTGATTTTTTTTTCCTTCAATCTTAAACTCAGTATTTAAATCGGCCGAAATTTATACCAAAAATGGAACATTTAAGTAACTCCCGAATTTAAATGCTATATCCTTCAAATGTGTATATCTTACTTCCAATAAGTCACAACTACCTTTCAAAAGTAATTTTAAATTTTTTTCACCAAAATTTAAATATCCATAATCAAGATTTTAAACTCGAAATCTAAATAACTTTATAAATCATAGAGCATATGACGTTTATTTAATTCAAAAAACATTTACCCAAAATTCTATCATCCTCAAATCTTGGTCAATCGTAAATCGTACTTCCACATTTAAAATTTTATGATCCTTTTCAAATCAAATTTATATCCCTCAAAAAGATATATAACTATAACTCAATAAATCCTAAATATTCAAAGACTTTCTAGAATTTAGACGTAAATCAATTTGTTTTCTCGATTTAGCTATCCTTTTGTGTATACCACCTTGTAATAAAATTCCAACTATCTTTTGAAAGCAAAAATATGCTACTACCGAACTTAGAGTTAACTAATCCTTAAGATCATATTTCTAGTAAAATAAATGCCTCTATAAATCAAATAAAATCTCCATGTATATTAATTATCAATATAATCTTCCTAGCCATAGGGTTGACCAATAAGTATATAGTAGTGTAGTCATCTTTCTAACCATGTTTAAGCACGAGGTGATAGGGTGTTGGTAGAAAGAGTTCAAGCAAGATACAAAAATCAAGGGAAGCCATGGAAGTCGGAATATGGAAATCAAGGAAGGTCAAGGAAGGTGATCAAGTATGTGGATGAGATTCTAGACTCTAATCCTATATTGCAGGCCCGCTCGGTACAGTCATATAACCGAAACGGAAAACTGGACCTGCATGGGCCACCACAAAAACATGTAACGCCCCAGTCCTAAATACTTGAGACTAGATACGTATTATGCCAGCTGTATACATACGAGTAAATATACGGCTCGTATGTATACATAAGCTGTAAAATATAGAAAGCCAAGACACTAAATCTCATCCACAAAGGTAAATGATAATATAAAAGCAACTTTGAGTTTGTCATGTATACAATCATTGGGCGGAGACAAAGTCCACTACCAACTAATTTAAATAGAGAAAAAATATACAAGAAAGTGATTGGTCGAGCGAAGCAACTGACGAGTCCAAAAGCAATCGTCACGAAGGATAGAGCGCAAGATATGGCCTTAGCTAGAGCACCTGCAAGAAATCACGAAAACACACACCTGGGGAAAAACCAGGTCCTCAGAGGGACGTAACAAGACACATAATATCATGCCAATAAACTGAATAGTAAGAGCTCAATAGAAAATATACATGCGTAAAGGTTCCTAACCATTCTATGTGATATATATTTTGAGAAGACAACGTTCTACGCAGGAGCTTAGGTGTTTAGCATAGATGGAGAGAGAGTGGTAGTAGGTAGCGCTCATAAGAGACACTATCGACCATGGGCAGAAAGTAGCTCTCATACGAGAACTATCGGCTCCGGGGCAGTAAGTAGCGCTCATACGAGACACTATCGGCCCAAATCTGTGTGTACTGAACATGTAGCCCCTACGCTAATAATTGTCTCCTCCTCCCCATGATACTATACATGTGTCGACTCCACGACACTGTTTAATCCTTAATAACTGCCAAGCCTTCTACACAAATCTATTAACAGTTATATCCTAACGTACGGCCTGTACGCACCGATGTACGGTCGGTACACAAGTCTGAAGCTATATGCGACTCACCACTCACACACAATCCATGGCACATCGTGACAGTTTATGAGATGCATATACGGTGCTCCCTTAACTCTAAGTCGATTGCATAAAATATAGTAATTTGCATCTACATACAATTTAGAAAGAAACAACTTGAAAATAAATACAACATGCATGTTATTGAGCAGAAAATTTAAACAGTAGTGGCAAGGTGTCTTGCCTGGTGTGTCGTCTGGTGTGGTGCAATAATCCGACAAGTCCTGTTCGTTCAATAGCCATGGTCGATATGTGAGGGCCCGAATTTGCGAAGAATTATGAAAAATACGATTTAGTCAAGGTTGGTGATAATCGGAGAAATTGAGGAGAAATCGTGAAGAACATACTCGTACTAATTTGAAAATATTTATGATACTTAAAACTATGTACACTTTTAACAAAATATCTTCATTACGTATATAATTAAAATCATAATGTGTACCTTTTTTTTAGTCAAAAATATTCTAAAATCGTTTTACGCTAAGATACTTTAGTTTGTAAAAATAGAATATTTTAGATAGAGGCTTATGCGTATTAGTCACAATATGCCTTTCGAAAATACATTAAAATTTGTTTTAGACTAACTATAAATTTTGTAAAACTATTTTTATTGGTAAAACTACACTTTATAAACGAAAATATATTAAATAAATATTTGACAATATTAATGACTTCTTTAAGCCGAAAACTATAATTAGTTGGTCATAAATTTACCAAATATTTATATGTATAATGACATTATAAATTAATTATACCAATAATATGGTAATAATAATAGTAATGATAATAATAATAATAATAATAATAATGACAATAATAATGATAATGATAATAATAATAATAAAACTAATAATAATAATACTATTAATAATATACTTCATAGAAAATATTTTAATACCCATATAGGTACTGTGTAAAGAAAGTAGTGTAGTAATAACACATTAAAATAAAAACTCTAAAACCCAAATCTTCCTTTTCCCATTCGATTAATGCGAGAGAGAGAGAGAGAGAAAGAACGAGTGAAGAAAGGGTTACCAGTGGGAACTGCGACGGCAAGGCGGAGTGGTCCGGCGCTAGGTCGACGGTGATGCACGGAGGCGTCCATGCTCGTCAGTAGACGGCGGAGCTCAGGGGTCGGCGAAGCTCGCAGGGTCGGCGGAGCTCAGGGGTCGGCGAAGCTCGCAGGGTCGGCGGAGCTCAGGGGTCGACGGAGCCGCTGTGGTTCCAGAGGGGTTCAACGGAGCAAGACTTCCGGCGGTCGAGCGGAAGTGTGAGGAGGAAGACGGAGGTCGGGAGGCGATCAGAGAGGGTTTGGGCGGCGCCGACGGTTTACGGGCAGGGCGGTGCTGCGGATGCTGCGAGCGAATACCGATCGAGGGAGGCGGCCGCTCGGGGATCTCACAACGACGTGGGAGGCGGATCCGGCCGGTACGGGTGGCCGGCGAGCCGGAGGTAAGTTCGGCGGTGGCGGTGGTGGTTTCTACTTTTTTTTTGGCTGTGGGTTTTGGTCGGTGAATATCTTGGAGGCTGTGGTGGTGAGGACGCCGGGGTGGCAACGATGGTGATCGGCGGTGGCGGGTTGTTATAGACGGTCTGGGAGGGTGCCATCAGAGGGTTCTGTGGTGGTGTTGTCGGTTTGACAGGAATGAGGTCGGGTGAGGGTCGTTGTGGCAGGGCTGTCGCGGCAGTGGCCGCGGTGGTGGTAGTGTATGGTTGGGGTGAGGATGACGACGGTGATTATATGGAGGGATTGGCCGAAAATGGCGGAGGTCGGGGGCCAGGACTCGGTGGTAGGGTAGGTTTTATCGTATCGAGGGTGTTTGACACGACGGGATAGAGGTCCGGAATTGTCGGCCCCGATTAATAATGTATTTGTATTGGTGGGAATTTTAGTGGATGGGAGGCACGGACACGATGCACAATGGGGTAGAAATTGTAGTTGGGAAATCTGGAGGAGTACCTCTCCTTTTTATAGGAGGTGGGAATTCCAGTTGGATAAGGCTTGGGTTTGTTTAAACCCCTTTTAAATAATTCAAAAATCAAATCTAAATTAAATAACTTTTAATTTAAAACAAAAATATCCTTTCGAAAGCTAGATAATCGTATATTTAATCAAAAAATATTTTAAAGTTATCCAATAAATCAAATATCGCTTTAATTCAAGAAAATAAGTTTAGAATTATCTTCTTATAATTTGTAAAATTAGCATAATATTAATTTTGAAAATTAGATATTTAAATCTATACATGAATTAGATTCATGTAATTGCAAGTAAACATTTATAATATCATTACCATAATTGAATAAATTATTTTTTGGGAAAAACTCAATGGGATATTTTGTGCGACTTTTAGCAATAAAATCAACAATTAAATAAATCAATCAATCAATAAATAAATGAAAATATTTATCACCTGATATTTGAGAGCTATATAAAAATGTTTTCTAAAAATATGTTCCTCGCGCAAATTCGCACTCGACGAGAGGGTACGGAAAGTGAAAATTAGCATGCGACGTACAAATACGAAGTGAAAATACAAATTTAAAATTTTTTAAAAAAATCGTAGTAGAAATTTAGGGGTTTTACAGTTGTAACCCTTCGCCTGAACAGAACCGGGTCTTTAGCCATTTATTGCTAAGAGTAAAGCGTAAGCAAGTATGTCCTGAGATAGCCATGTATAAGACTAGACAGGATTGGACTTCATCCAACATTCACGGCCAAGCAAAGAGAACGGCTTGATACTTTAACTAACTTGGGTTATCACAAGCCTAGTTACTAGCAAGATGCAATGAGATGTTCCGGCAGTCACAAGCCCTGCAGCTATCCAGGTTATCCAGGCGAGGTTTACACAAGAGTTATCGAGAATTATTAGGTGACTTAGAGTTCAACACATGACAGTGTGCATATTACTTGTTTCAAGAAGTGACCCACATGACAGTAGACTAGAAATGTGCCCTACTCGACGGCAGGCTACAAGTCCACTCAAGGCGCCCAGATAACATGATTGCCAGTAACTAAAAACATCTCTCTATATGAGCTACTTTGATCAATCTAGTAATTAACCTAGTCAGATTCGGCATGAATTCCTGACCGTGGTAACCAGAAATACAAGTCCTAGACATGATGCGAGACAAGACTGGTAGCTTATACAAACACATTCAAGAACACTCACCCATGGTATCAAGACGAGTTATTATTCAGCAGGTCAAGATAGTCGTCGCAACAACATTCAATATTACATGTTAGACTTACTTATCAAGATTACTTGTCAAGAGTGCGCCACGGCGGGCCACTATCAAGATTACTTATCATGTCAAGAGTGCGTCACGACGGACCACCATCGAGAATTATCATGCCAAGGTTGATTGTCAAGAGTGCACCACGATGGGTCACTATTTAAGAATTATTCATGTAAAGCCATATTGCCATGCCGTGTTCAGGGTTAAATTAAGACAAGTTATGCCCAAGATTCACAATCATCAAATCGGGTAGTCACAAGTTAGGCTGAGTACAAGATGTAACCAATTTAAAACATAAAACAAGATAATAATAAAAGAACATGCAAGGGACAAGGGTATGGGGGACAAGGAAGCATGCGGCCAAGGACTCATGCGGCCAATGAATACATGCGGCCCAAACATGTGGTCTGCAAGACTGCATGCCACAGGACTTTATGCGGCCAAGAATACATGCAGCCCAAACATGCAGTCCGCGGGACTGCATGCGGCTAAGAATGCATGCAGCCCAAACAGGCGGTCCACAGGACTGCATGCGGCCAAGAATACATGCGACCCAAACATGCGGTTCGCAGGACTGCATGCGTCCAAGAATGCATGCAGCCCAGACATACAGTCTGTAGGACTGCATGCGGCCAAGAAAATATACGGCCCAAACATGCGGTCCGCAGGACTGCATGCAGCCAAGATTACATGTGACCCAAACATGCGGTCCGCAGGACTGCATGCGGCCAAGATTACATGCGTCCCAAATATGCGGTCCGCAGGATTCATGCGGCCAAGAATGCATACAGCCTAAACAAGCGGTCCACAGGACTGCATGCGGCCAAGAATACATACGGCCCAAACATGTGGTCCGTAGGACTGCATGCGGCCAAGATTACATGCGGTCAAGGATTCATGCATGCGGTCCGCATGCTCAAGTCGGTTCGCAGGACAAATGCAGCCAGACTGTATATCTTCTCCAAAAATCCAAAGTCCATAAATCACTCAAAATAACTCGAAATCTGGGTTTTCAAAGGCCCATTTTGAGTGAAATCGAATTCTCTACAACATAAAACAATCAAAACATAAAAATTATGAAGTTTGATAGATCAAAACCCAAGAAAATCAAAAATAATACAAACTTAGATCTACAAAGATCCCTTCATCTAACCCAAGAACTCAAAGTTCTAAAGAGGCTTAGAATCAAGAGGGGGAACAATAAAATCTAAGATCCATCATGAAGCAAGATTACACTTGCCTAAGCTCTCTAGGTTGGTGGGAGAGTAATGGAGAAGAAGGTAAAAAAATGAATGGAAGTAATGAAGAGAGAGAAAGGGGTAGTTGGGTTTTATAAAGAGAGGGGATGGTTCAATATGTTGAATCATCCATCAAAATAAACCAAACCAAGCCATCCAAAGCAAGTCAAGTTGGACCAACCCAACCCAAGGTCAACCCTAGTCAAGATACATCTAGGCAAGCCATAAAGAAATATGAAAATATAGTAAATAAAATACGGGTCGAAATTCGTATACGCACACTGGAATACGTATAACAGAAAACGGGAGTGACAACTCTACCCACCTTAAAAGAATTCTGTTCTCGAAATTTAATCAAGAGGCTAGAGATGTCGGGACAGGCTATATTAAATCATAAGCCATCTATGACAAGCAACTAATCAAGCAATCATTCACGCAAGCAAGAAATTTAAAAGAACAAGGCATTAGAAAGACACTCTGCTGGAAATCTTTCTGCCGGTTCTGCATCTGAGCTTGGGTCTGGGCATACTGCTGGGGTCTCTGCTGCTGGAAGGCTTGTGCCTGAGACGACAATGGCCTCGGAGGCTAGTACTGCTGCTGTACTGGTGCTGGGACTGGTCCCCTAACCGATGGACTAGTTAGGTTCGACGATGATGAACTGGTTCTATTCGGGCAGGACCCTATCATATGGTCCGGTGCCCCATAAGCCAAGCACAATCCCTGTGCTCTGCGACATTCTGATACTATATGCCCTGACTTCCCACAATGAGTACATCCCATTATGGAAGACTGCTTCTGCTTCTGTTGCTGAGGGTATGTCGGTATTGAATGCTGAACCAACGTAACTGAATTAGCCCTTCGGAGAACTCCAATCGACAAAGCACTAGCTATCGGGGCTGGTGCTGAGGACAGACTCATCTGTCCATGAGATCTCTACCTGCTTCCGGTTCGGTCCACTATCCTCTGTGAGGTATACTCGTGCTTCCTAGTTGCCCTCAAGACAACATCAAAAGTCTGATGCTCGAACTGCTCTACCGCTAGAATAATCTCTAGGTGGAGTTCATGCTAGAACCGCTGGGCTCGATCCAACTCGGTTGCCACCAAGGTAGGAGCAAACGAACTCAGTCTTGAAAACTTGGCCGCATATCCATCGACCGTCATACTCATCTGCTTCAAATTAGTGAATCTCGTCTGCAGATCATGTCGAGCCACTGCATTAAAGTACTTGATCTGAAACTTATCTCTAAATGTCGCCCATAGGACATGCATCGCCAATCCAACTGCTAAGATCGCCCGCCAGGTGCGGGCTAAGTTCAATAACTGTAGGTATACTACAGTCACCTTCTCTTCCTCTGTAGTCTTGGCTGCTCCCAAGTTAATCTCGATGTCCTGGAGCTAGACATTAGCTACAATCGCGTCCTCGCTGCCGTCAAAGAAGGGAGGGTTCAGGCGCTTGAAATTGTTAGCTGCTTTGTTCCCTTGGTAACTAACTCTGTCCATAGCATCTTGTACTGTCTGGTGCAGGGCATCGCCCCGATGATCCTGTAATACAAGAAATTCCCTGATAAGTCCAATCAAGTCCATGTTGTCGGACTCTGCAGGTTGGACTTGATGAACTGGGGCTCTGGGTCATCAGAGTGTATGGCTCGGGATGCTTCTCCCGAGTGCTGGGCTTGGTCTTCCTGTTGCTGCTGGGGTACGGGTTGAGCTCCTCTCGGCTAATCGGTAGGAACAATACCACTGAAGCAATGACATGGGGAACAATAAAGAAGGACCAAGATAGATCAAGGATTTTAAACATGTTATTAGGTCAAGATTTTCAGAAGATTTAGAAGCCGTGAGTAGAGATCAAAGACGAGTGCTGATTGAGACATTTATTCGATAAAACCCTCACACATCTTGATTTACAAGACCTGCATGGGCCACCACTTAAACCATGTCACGTCCCAGAACCAGAATACTGGAGAGCGGGGGCAGACACAGCCAGCTACGCATATAGAAGTGCAATCTACCTCGATATACGATCACGACTGTCTAGATGTATGAGGGTTTATTTACAAGCCATCAGTCTCTTATGGTTAAGAACAAGCCTAGTGTCTCAATCTTAAGCAAGTAATAATAGTTACAAGATGTTAGACCATCAGATATTCAATAGTAAGGCATCCCATATATTTCATATACAGATGATCATGAAGCTAGTCGTACAAAATATGAGAACTAGTAAGAGTTTCAGTCATACATGATGAACCCTAGGATTTGTCAATCATGTTACAGCCCTTAGGCAGACAAGAAATATAAGTATTCAACACGAGCTAACATTTGCTCGACGGCTAAACGCCTCAAAAGAATAATTTTACAATTAAAGTGGGAGAGCAAAATAAACCCACTCGTTGCCAGGATTTCTTCTAGTGTTCACCATCTGGCAGGAAGGCTGGGAGATCCTCGGAAGCTACTCCAAAATCTGGTCATAAAAAACCAGCTGGGTCAGACCCCAGAAAAGGCAAGTGCCACAAAGGAGGCTTCACTTTAGAACTAAAACCAGCATGTCAGAACATAAACAAGAATAATAACAAGAAGACGTGAAATGTAAATAAGGCAACAAATAATGAGAGGACGATGGACTATTCCGGAAGTCAGATTACAATCTTTAAACCAAATAAGGACCGGAGTTGTAACCCTTCGCCTGAACAGAACCGGATCTCTAGCCATTTATTGCTAAGAGTAAAACGTAAGCAAGCATGTCCTGAGATAGCCATGTACAAGACTAGACAAGACTGGACTTCATCCAACATTCACGGCCAAGCAAATAGTACAGCTTGATACTTTAACTAACTAGGGTTATCACAAGCCTAGTTACTAGCAAGATGCAATGAGATATTCTGGCAGTCACAAGCCCTGCAGCTATCCAGGTTATCAAGACGAGGTTTACGCAAGAGTTATCGAGAATTATTAGGTGACTTAGAGTGCAACACATGACAGTGTGCATATTACTTGTTTCAAGAAGTGCCCCACATGACAGTGGGCTGAAAATGTGTCCTACTCGACGGCAGGCTACAAGTCCACTCAAGGCGCCCAGATAACGGGATCGCCTATAACTAGAAACATCTCTCTATATGAGCTACTTTGATCAATCTAGTAATTAATCTAGTCAGATTCAACATGAATCTCTGACCGTGGTAACCAGGGATGCAAGTCCTAGACATGATGTGAGATAAGACTGGTAGCTTATACAAGCACATCCAAGAACAATCACCCACGGTGTCAAGACGAGTTATTATTCAGCATGTCAAGATAGCCGTCACAACAGCATTCAAGATTACATGTTAGACTTACTTATCAAGATTACGGCGGGCCACTATCAAGATTACTTATCATGTCAAGAGTGCGTCACGACGGACCACCATTAAGAATTATCATGCCAAGGTTGATTGTCAAGAGTGCACCACGACGGGTCACTATTTAAGAGTTATTCATGTAAAGCCATATTGCCATGCCGTGTTCAGGGTTAAATTAAGACAAGTTATGCCCAATATTCACAATCATTAAATCGGGTAGTCACAAGTTAGGCTGAGTACAAGATGTAAGCAATTTAAAACATAAAACAAGATAATAATAAAAGAACATGCAAGGGACAAGGGTATGGGGGCCAAGGAAGCATGCGGCCAAGGACTCATGCGGCCAAGGAATACATACGACCCAAACAGGCGGTCCGCAGGACTGCATGCGGCCAAAAGTACTTGCGGCCCAAACATGCGGTCCGTAGGACTGCATGCGGCCAAGAATGCATACGGTCCAAACATGCCATCCGAAGGACTACATGCGGCCCTAACATGCCGTCCGCAGGACTGCATGCGGCCAAGAATGCATGCAGCCCAAACATGCCGTCCGTAGGACTGCATGCGGCCAATAATATATGCTGCCCAAACATGCGGTCCGCAGGACTGCATGTGTCACGCCCCGATTCGGGGAATCGCTCGCTTTGCTTCGATTCACGCCGAATCGATCGTCCTCGCTAAGGCATGATGCCGTACAAGTCTGGAGTTGCACTTGTACAAGGCTAGAACATGCACATTTATATCAATTCATCACATTTGAAAAATAAGCCACAGTTGCGGAAACATTAAGCAAGCGGAATAGGAAGAAAATATTCATTTTATTGATGATTGTAGTCAGAATACAACTTTTCTCGATAATATTTGAAATGCCTTTTCGGCTACATTAATTCATGAAAAGAAGTACAACTGATAGGCTGCCATGAAATAATTTCCCGTTCCATACATCACGCCCCTTTAGTACTTTGAAATATAAGCAGCTATCTTTGAAATCTCCGCAATACTTTGTGCGTCTTTAGAAAAAAACAACTTGAAAGGAAACAGCAGTTCAGAAAGCTTTAATTGCGATGTACGCCCGAGCCTTCTCCAGTACCTGTGGAGGAGGGGTCAGCACATTATAACAATGCGCTGGTGAGCCCCGTTGGCCCACTCAGCTAAACCAACATTTTATTAATGACAAGCATTTTAAAGATATGAACTTATAAGGGACAGGCAACATTTAGAGTAAATCACAATTCAATGACATGGTAGTTCAATAAACCATGTTTACTTTACCATTGGCCGAATCCAGCTTTTCTGCATAAGATACAGGATAATAATAATATACTTACCGCCCCTGCATAAGACATTGATTAGCATACATTCCCACGATGTGACCACTGGTGTTGTTAAACCATATGGACTCTTTTCATTCATTCATTTGCATTTGGGACTTCAAGATAATGAGATGACAGCACAGTAGGGAGCTAGCCTCTATGATGCCTCGCATTACTCATGTTCCCCAAAGCACTTCATTATTTCCTCCTAGGCCGAATCGGTACAGGCGCCCCTGTACCGTTCGAGGAAATTATTGCTCAATCCTTGTATACAAGTTGTCCATGGTCAGGCGAATGTGTGTCCGACTCGATATACACAGTGTGCATAGAATATTTGAAGTAATAGGCAACATGATCATTCTTAGCATTTCATAACCATCATTCTAGGCATCAATTCAATCATTTCAATGTTCAGTTCATTGCAGTGTAATCAATTCATTTCAATGTTCTATCTCTAGCATCTTAGTGGTATTGACTTGTGGCATTAGCATCTTGATATCGATCAACGGATGTTGCAAGACAATTATTTAGTTGGCATGAAGGAATAGCGAGAGGGACAATACCACCACAGAGATCCACACTCACCAAGTTAGAGAATCGTCGAGAGAGAGAGGAACACTTGCACGCTTAGCCTTCAGTCACGCGTCAGTCTGCATTGGCACCAAAAGATTGATTAATAATCCGTCTCATTGTGTTCTCTTCTCTCAGAATTCTCAAGAATGAATGCTATGTAAATCGATGAAAAAGGGCAAGAATCAAATCATCGAAAATCATTCAGAAAAGCATCCATCAAAACCAAGCAGCAAAACCAGCAGCAAAACATCCAGAGAAAACTCTTGGACGCATTTCAAGAGAAACCGATCCATTAATTGGAAAGGTTCTTATGCACTTGTCCGTGATCGATTCGATGCCGACGGTAAGTTTCCCCAATACTCGGTTTCGACCGAGTTAGCCAAGCCACAAGCCTTACATAGTGAACCGCTAGGAGCGGGACACTACATAATATACCACTAAGAAAAAGTTTCGTCCTCGAAACTTAAAGCAAAGGTCCTACCTCAAAATTATCAAACAGCGAGGGGTACTTCACTCGCATCTCTTCCTCTAATTCCCATGTCGACTCCTCGACAGCATGGTTCCGCCATAGCACGTTGACTAGAGACACTGCCCGATTCCGCAAAACTTTCTCTTTCCTGTCCAAAATCTGGACAGGCTCTTCAGTGTAGGATAGGTCAGCGCTCAGCTGCAGCTGGTCGAAATTTACTACGTGACTTGGATCATGCACGTACTTCCGAAGTTGAGATACATGGAAAATATCGTGCACATCAGCCAGAGCCGGAGGTAGTGCAAGTCGATAAGCCACTGAGGCTACCTTCTCCAAAATCTCGAATGGTCCGACGAATCTCGGGCTTAACTTTCCTTTCATCCCAAACCGCATCACACCTCGCATGGGTGTGACCTTCAAGAAGACATGATCGCCTGCTGTGAATTCCAAAGGTCGTCGATGAACATCCGCATAACTCTTTTGTCGACTTTGAGCAACTCTAAGTCTTTCTCGAATTAAGCGAATCCTCTCGACGGCCTGTTCCACAAGTTCTGGTCCGAGCACTTGCCGTTCACCGACTTCATCCCAGCATATCGGTGATCGACATTTCCGTCCATATAAGGCTTCGTACGGGGCCATTTGGATACTTGCCTGATAACTGTTGTTATAGGCAAATTCTGCTAATGCGAGATGTGTGTCCCAATTTGTCTTCGAATCGAGCACGCACAATCTCAACATATCTTCAAGAATCTGGTTTACTCTCTCTGTCTGACCATCAGTCTGCGGATGGTAAGCTGTACCGAAGTTCAACTTTGTGCCCATTGCCGAGTGTAGACTTATCCAAAATCGCGACAAGAATCTTCCATCTCTATCCGACACTATAGAAGCTGGCACCCCATGCAATCTGACAATTTCATTTATGTAGATCTGAGCCAACCGTTCTACTCCCCATGTAACTTTTATTGGAATAAAATGTGCCGACTTGGTTAATCTATCCACGATAACCCAAATCGCATCATTTCCCTTCTGCGTTCTTGGCAAGCCAACTATAAAATCCATACAGATATTATTCCACTTCCACAGTGGAATAGCTAAATTTTGTAGTTCTCCGCCTGGCCGTTGATGTTCGGCCTTCACACGCTGACAATCCATGCACTGTGACACGAATAGCGCCACATCCTTCTTCATACCATGCCACCAAAAGGTTGAGCGTAGATCCTTATACATTTTCGTGCCTCCCGGATGCAAGGAATACTTCGCGAAATGAGCCTCGGTCAGTATTTCCTTCCTGATATTCTCGTCCTTAGGGACGCACAATCTTCCCTTGACACGAATAGTGTCATCTTCAACGGTAAAGTCTGACGCCTTTCCTGCTAGAATCAACTCGCGTATCTTCTGCAGAAATGGGTCATCCTTCTGAGCAATCTTAATCCTTCCCTGGAGACTCGGCTCAAGTTGTAACTGAGCCAACTGCACATTCTGCGGACGGATCCTGAACTCGATGCCCATCTCTTCAAGATCCCGTAGTACCTCTTTTGCTATTGCTAGTGATCCCACAAATTTCCGACTCAAGGCATCAGCTACCACGTTCCCTTTACCCGGCGTGTAAGAGATTGTCAAGTCATAATCCTTGATCAATTCTAACCAGCGCCGCTGCCTCAAATTCAATTCCTTTTGTGTGAATATATATTTCAGGCTTTTGTGATCCGTGAAGATCTCGCAGGACACACCATAGAGATAGTGTCGCCACAATTTCAACGCGAACACAATCGCCGCCAGTTCCAAATCATGTGTTGGGTAATTCTTCTCATGCTGTTTGAGTTGCCTCGAAGCATAAGATATGGTCTTCCCATGTTGCATAAGAACACATCCCAAACCAAGTCCCGACGCGTCACTGTAGATCTGAAATCCCTCAGAGCCTTCCGAAAGTGCTAAAATCGGGGCCGTGACGAGCCGCTGCTTGAGTTCTTGGAAGCTACTCTCACAGTCGTTCGTCCACTTAAATACGACTCCCTTCTGAGTCAGGCGAGTCAAAGGCGAGGCGATTCTCGAGAAGTCCTTCACAAATCTACGGTAGTACCCGGCTAAACCAAGGAAACTCCGTATTTCACTAGCTGATGCAGGCTGCTTCCAGTCCACCACTGCCTCAATCTTCTTTGGGTCGACGGCAACACCTTCCGCTGAAACAACATGTCCTAGGAACGACACGCTGTTCATCCAAAATTCGCACTTGCTTAGTTTTGCATAGAGCTGGTTGTCCCGCAGCGTCTGAAGTACTTCTCTCAAGTGCTCGACATGAGTCTCTCTATCTTTTGAGTAGATCAAGATGTCATCGATGAACACAACAACAAACTTGTCTAAGAACGGTCGAAACACTCTATTCATTAAATCCATGAAGGCTGCTATGTAGTGTCCCGCTCCTAGCGGTTCACTATGTAAGGCTTGTGGCTTGGCTAACTCGGTCGAAACCGAGTATTGGGGAAACTTACCGTCGGCATCGAATCGATCACGGACAAGTGCATAAGAACCTTTCCAATTAATGGATCGGTTTCTCTTGAAATGCGTCCAAGAGTTTTCTCTGGATGTTTTGCTGCTGGTTTTGCTGCTTGGTTTTGATGGATGCTTTTTTGAATGATTTTCGATGATTTGATTCTTGCCCTTTTTCATCGATTTACATAGCATTCATTCTTGAGAATTCTGAGAGAAGAGAACACAACGAGACGGATTATTAATCAATCTTTTGGTGCCAATGCAGACTGACGCGTGACTGAAGGCTAAGCGTGCAAGTGTTCCTCTCTCTCTCGACGATTCTCTAACTTGGTGAGTGTGGATCTCTGTGGTGGTATTGTCCCTCTCGCTATTCCTTCATGCCAACTAAATAATTGTCTTGCAACATCCGTTGATCGATATCAAGATGCTAATGCCACAAGTCAATACCACTAAGATGCTAGAGATAGAACATTGAAATGAATTGATTACACTGCAATGAACTGAACATTGAAATGATTGAATTGATGCCTAGAATGATGGTTATGAAATGCTAAGAATGATCATGTTGCCTATTACTTCAAATATTCTATGCACACTGTGTATATCGAGTCGGACACACATTCGCCTGACCATGGACAACTTGTATACAAGGATTGAGCAATAATTTCCTCGAACGGTACAGGGGCGCCTGTACCGATTCGGCCTAGGAGGAAATAATGAAGTGCTTTGGGGAACATGAGTAATGCGAGGCATCATAGAGGCTAGCTCCCTACTGTGCTGTCATCTCATTATCTTGAAGTCCCAAATGCAAATGAATGAATGAAAAGAGTCCATATGGTTTAACAACACCAGTGGTCACATCGTGGGAATGTATGCTAATCAATGTCTTATGCAGGGGCGGTAAGTATATTATTATTATCCTGTATCTTATGCAGGAAAGCTGGATTCGGCCAATGGTAAAGTAAACATGGTTTATTGAACTACCATGTCATTGAATTATGATTTACTCTAAATGTTGCCTGTCCCTTATAAGTTCATATCTTTAAAATGCTTGTCATTAATAAAATGTTGGTTTAGCTGAGTGGGCCAACGGGGCTCACCAGCGCATTGTTATAATGTGCTGACCCCTCCTCCACAGGTACTGGAGAAGGCTCGGGCGCACATCGCAATTAAAGCTTTCTGAACTGCTGTTTCCTTTCAAGTTGTTTTTTTCTAAAGACGCACAAAGTATTGCGGAGATTTCAAAGATAGCTGCTTATATTTCAAAGTACTAAAGGGGTGTGATGTATGGAACGGGAAATTATTTCATGGCAGCCTATCAGTTGTACTTCTTTTCATGAATTAATGTAGCCGAAAAGGCATTTCAAATATTATCGAGAAAAGTTGTATTCTGACTACAATCATCAATAAAATGAATATTTTCTTCCTATTCCGCTTGCTTAATGTTTCCGCAACTGTGGCTTATTTTTCAAATGTGATGAATTGATATAAATGTGCATGTTCTAGCCTTGTACAAGTGCAACTCCAGACTTGTACGGCATCACGCCTTAGCGAGGACGATCGATTCGGCGTGAATCGAAGCAAAGCGAGCGATTCCCCGAATCGGGGCGTGACAAGTTGGTATCAGAGCACGGCTTCACTTCCTCGGATTTCAAAAATAAATGTTTCAAAAAGGAAGTCTTGATGCAAATTTTCTCGATTGATGGTGTCGATGGCGCTGGCATGAAATAATGTTCCATACAATAAGCCCATAAATATTTTATGAGTGCTAATGGAATTATTTCTTTGTGTAGAATGACCAAGGGTGATAGCTCAAAGACGAATTCATCGTCTGACCCGATTGAGAAACTGATTAAGCAAATGGAGGCTCAGAGGAAGCAAAGCGAAGCTCAACATCGCGCGCTTCAGGAGCAGCTTCAGTATCAGTTTCAGGAGCAGCTGGATGCTCAACAAAAGCAAGTTGATAGTCTAACTCAGATTGTCATCAAGCTGTCGGCCGATTCTAATGTTTCTGCAAAGGCCGCAGCAACCGAGACCGTGGAGGTGCCGGCAGAGAAACCTGAGACGCCGACACGGAAGAGGACGAGCTTCAAGTTCTCTGAATTTAAAAGTTGCGACCCGCCTGAGTTTGATGGAAAAGAGGAGCCAGATGAGGTGATGGGCTTCTTGAACACACTAGAGGGCTATTTCCGAATGTTAGAGATTCAGGGCAGTAAGAGAGTGGAGTGTACTGCTGTACAACTTCGCCTCAAGGCCCAGGAATGGTGGATTTCGCAGAGACAGGCACTTTGCGGAAATAGTCAGGATATAAAGATGTCTTGGGAAGCCTTTAAGCAGGCTTTCATTACTCACTTCATTCCACCCGCTGTCCGACAACAAAAAGAGAATGAGTTCATTGCACTTCGACAAGGCAGTATGTCAGTGCATGACTATGAGACAGAGTTTTTGAAGAGAGTCGCATTCGCTGGGTACATGGTACCGAATGACGACGCCAAGCGAGGAAGATTTGTGCAAGGCTTGAATGAGGGCCTAGAAAAGGATGTGCTAAATCGGAAATGT
This sequence comes from Iris pallida, assembly GCA_029216955.1. Classification (NCBI taxonomy): domain Eukaryota; kingdom Viridiplantae; phylum Streptophyta; class Magnoliopsida; order Asparagales; family Iridaceae; genus Iris; species Iris pallida. The sequence goes on along the minus strand of JANAVB010025198.1, from coordinate 21,104,173 downwards.
ACGTCTTACCGGGAGGCGTACGAGACAGCTCTCGAGATGGAGAGATTTCATAAACCGGCTAGTCGTGAGACAATGAAGAGCAACCAAGGACTCAATAATCAGAAACGACCTTGGTCTGCTAGCAGGAATGACGCACCTAAGCGTCACAATACTGGAGACAATCGAGGGCCTCAACATACAGAACGTTGTAAATTTTGCAACCGTTGGGGACATCGATCCGAAGATTGTCGGATGAAGTGTTTCAAATGCGGCGAGCAGGGCCACAAGGAAGCTGACTGCAGAAATAGAGGAGGGAATCAGTATCCTCCTCGTGGGCATAACAATAATCAGTATCGTGGGCATAACAACAACCACAACCGGGGACAATATAACAACCAGCATCGTGGCGGAGCGCCACCAGCCTTACCGGCTCCAGCTGGGAATGCACCGAATCAACAAGGTGGGCAAGTAAGGGTTTATGCCCTGACTCAGGCAGAGGCCCAGACCGCGGAGAATGTTATAACAGGTATGTTGCTATATAAAGGCACACCTGCAAGAGTACTTTTTGATTCTGGCGCTACTCATTGCTTTATCTCTTCTGATTTTGCAATGGAAAATAAATTTTGTATGACTCAACTAAAGACAGCTTTGTGTGTTAGCACTCCTTCGGGAGTAGATATGCCTGCAACTTTGATTTGCAGGGACGGCTACATTAAAATTGGAGGCAAGACTTTATCTCTGGATGCAATTGTACTCGACATCAAAGAGTACGATATCATCTTGGGAATGGACTGGCTCAGCGCCTGTCATGCAACAATTGACTGTGCGGATAAGAGAGTTGTGTTTCGCCTAACCGGAGAAACAGAGTTCTCTTACTCGTGCGGCTCGGCGTTCCAAGGACCTATGGTAATATCGGCAGTTACAGCAAGGCACATGTTGTACTCAGGATGTGAAGGGTTCCTTGCTTCTGTTTTTGACACTCAAATGAAGGGTGTAGATTCGAATCAGACCGAGATTATGGCAGAGTTCCCCGATGTGTTTCCGGACGAGATACCTGGGATGCCGCCGGATAGAGAAATTGAATTCACAATTGATACATTTCCGGATACTCGTCCGATATCTAAAGCACCGTATAGGATGGCTCCGGCAGAATTGAAGGAACTAAAGGTGCAGCTACAAGAATTATTAGACCGAGGATACATTCGCCCAAGTGTATCTCCATGGGGAGCTCCAGTGTTGTTTGTAAAGAAGAAGGATGGAACGATGCGGCTATGCATCGATTACAGAGAACTGAATAAGGCAACCATCCGTAACAAGTATCCTTTGCCAAGGATAGATGATCTATTCGATCAGCTACAAGGGGCGACCGTGTTTTCAAAAATCGATCTTCGTTCAGGATATCATCAGTTGAAGATCAGACCCGAAGATGTTCCTAAGTCAGCATTCCGTACGAGATACGGACACTATGAGTTTTTGGTCATGCCATTCGGCTTGACTAATGCTCCAGCAGCCTTCATGGATTTAATGAATAGAGTGTTTCGACCGTTCTTAGACAAGTTTGTTTTTGTGTTCATCGATGACATCTTGATCTACTCAAAAGATAGAGAGACTCATGTCGAGCACTTGAGAGAAGTACTTCAGACGCTGCGGGACAACCAGCTCTATGCAAAACTAAGCAAGTACGAATTTTGGATGAACAGCGTGTCGTTCCTAGGACATGTTGTTTCAGCGGAAGGTGTTGCCGTCGACCCAAAGAAGATTGAGGCAGTGGTGGACTGGAAGCAGCCTGCATCAGCTAGTGAAATACGGAGTTTCCTTGGTTTAGCCGGGTACTACCGTAGATTTGTGAAGGACTTTTCGAGAATCGCCTCGCCTTTGACTCGCCTGACTCAGAAGGGAGTCGTATTTAAGTGGACGAACGACTGTGAGAGTAGCTTCCAAGAACTCAAGCAGCGGCTCGTCACGGCCCCAATTTTAGCACTTCCGGAAGGCTCTGAGGGATTTCAGATCTACAGTGACGCGTCGGGACTTGGTTTGGGATGTGTTCTTATGCAACATGGGAAGACCATATCTTATGCTTCGAGGCAACTCAAACAGCATGAGAAGAATTACCCAACACATGATTTGGAACTGGCGGCGATTGTGTTCGCGTTGAAATTGTGGCGACACTATCTCTATGGTGTGTCCTGCGAGATCTTCACGGATCACAAAAGCCTGAAATATATATTCACACAAAAGGAATTGAATTTGAGGCAGCGGCGCTGGTTAGAATTGATCAAGGATTATGACTTGACAATCTCTTACACGCCGGGTAAAGGGAACGTGGTAGCTGATGCCTTGAGTCGGAAATTTGTGGGATCACTAGCAATAGCAAAAGAGGTACTACGGGATCTTGAAGAGATGGGCATCGAGTTCAGGATCCGTCCGCAGAATGTGCAGTTGGCTCAGTTACAACTTGAGCCGAGTCTCCAGGGAAGGATTAAGATTGCTCAGAAGGATGACCCATTTCTGCAGAAGATACGCGAGTTGATTCTAGCAGGAAAGGCGTCAGACTTTACCGTTGAAGATGACACTATTCGTGTCAAGGGAAGATTGTGCGTCCCTAAGGACGAGAATATCAGGAAGGAAATACTGACCGAGGCTCATTTCGCGAAGTATTCCTTGCATCCGGGAGGCACGAAAATGTATAAGGATCTACGCTCAACCTTTTGGTGGCATGGTATGAAGAAGGATGTGGCGCTATTCGTGTCACAGTGCATGGATTGTCAGCGTGTGAAGGCCGAACATCAACGGCCAGGCGGAGAACTACAAAATTTAGCTATTCCACTGTGGAAGTGGAATAATATCTGTATGGATTTTATAGTTGGCTTGCCAAGAACGCAGAAGGGAAATGATGCGATTTGGGTTATCGTGGATAGATTAACCAAGTCGGCACATTTCATTCCAATAAAAGTTACATGGGGAGTAGAACGGTTGGCTCAGATCTACATAAATGAAATTGTCAGATTGCATGGGGTGCCAGCTTCTATAGTGTCGGATAGAGATGGAAGATTCTTGTCGCGATTTTGGATAAGTCTACACTCGGCAATGGGCACAAAGTTGAACTTCGGTACAGCTTACCATCCGCAGACTGATGGTCAGACAGAGAGAGTAAACCAGATTCTTGAAGATATGTTGAGATTGTGCGTGCTCGATTCGAAGACAAATTGGGACACACATCTCGCATTAGCAGAATTTGCCTATAACAACAGTTATCAGGCAAGTATCCAAATGGCCCCGTACGAAGCCTTATATGGACGAAAATGTCGATCACCGATATGCTGGGATGAAGTCGGTGAACGGCAAGTGCTCGGACCAGAACTTGTGGAACAGGCCGTCGAGAGGATTCGCTTAATTCGAGAAAGACTTAGAGTTGCTCAAAGTCGACAAAAGAGTTATGCGGATGTTCATCGACGACCTTTGGAATTCACAGCAGGCGATCATGTCTTCTTGAAGGTCACACCCATGCGAGGTGTGATGCGGTTTGGGATGAAAGGAAAGTTAAGCCCGAGATTCGTCGGACCATTCGAGATTTTGGAGAAGGTAGCCTCAGTGGCTTATCGACTTGCACTACCTCCGGCTCTGGCTGATGTGCACGATATTTTCCATGTATCTCAACTTCGGAAGTACGTGCATGATCCAAGTCACGTAGTAAATTTCGACCAGCTGCAGCTGAGCGCTGACCTATCCTACACTGAAGAGCCTGTCCAGATTTTGGACAGGAAAGAGAAAGTTTTGCGGAATCGGGCAGTGTCTCTAGTCAACGTGCTATGGCGGAACCATGCTGTCGAGGAGTCGACATGGGAATTAGAGGAAGAGATGCGAGTGAAGTACCCCTCGCTGTTTGATAATTTTGAGGTAGGACCTTTGCTTTAAGTTTCGAGGACGAAACTTTTTCTTAGTGGTATATTATGTAGTGTCCCGCTCCTAGCGGTTCACTATGTAAGGCTTGTGGCTTGGCTAACTCGGTCGAAACCGAGTATTGGGGAAACTTACCGTCGGCATCGAATCGATCACGGACAAGTGCATAAGAACCTTTCCAATTAATGGATCGGTTTCTCTTGAAATGCGTCCAAGAGTTTTCTCTGGATGTTTTGCTGCTGGTTTTGCTGCTTGGTTTTGATGGATGCTTTTCTGAATGATTTTCGATGATTTGATTCTTGCCCTTTTTCATCGATTTACATAGCATTCATTCTTGAGAATTCTGAGAGAAGAGAACACAACGAGACGGATTATTAATCAATCTTTTGGTGCCAATGCAGACTGACGCGTGACTGAAGGCTAAGCGTGCAAGTGTTCCTCTCTCTCTCGACGATTCTCTAACTTGGTGAGTGTGGATCTCTGTGGTGGTATTGTCCCTCTCGCTATTCCTTCATGCCAACTAAATAATTGTCTTGCAACATCCGTTGATCGATATCAAGATGCTAATGCCACAAGTCAATACCACTAAGATGCTAGAGATAGAACATTGAAATGAATTGATTACACTGCAATGAACTGAACATTGAAATGATTGAATTGATGCCTAGAATGATGGTTATGAAATGCTAAGAATGATCATGTTGCCTATTACTTCAAATATTCTATGCACACTGTGTATATCGAGTCGGACACACATTCGCCTGACCATGGACAACTTGTATACAAGGATTGAGCAATAATTTCCTCGAACGGTACAGGGGCGCCTGTACCGATTCGGCCTAGGAGGAAATAATGAAGTGCTTTGGGGAACATGAGTAATGCGAGGCATCATAGAGGCTAGCTCCCTACTGTGCTGTCATCTCATTATCTTGAAGTCCCAAATGCAAATGAATGAATGAAAAGAGTCCATATGGTTTAACAACACCAGTGGTCACATCGTGGGAATGTATGCTAATCAATGTCTTATGCAGGGGCGGTAAGTATATTATTATTATCCTGTATCTTATGCAGGAAAGCTGGATTCGGCCAATGGTAAAGTAAACATGGTTTATTGAACTACCATGTCATTGAATTGTGATTTACTCTAAATGTTGCCTGTCCCTTATAAGTTCATATCTTTAAAATGCTTGTCATTAATAAAATGTTGGTTTAGCTGAGTGGGCCAACGGGGCTCACCAGCGCATTGTTATAATGTGCTGACCCCTCCTCCACAGGTACTGGAGAAGGCTCGGGCGTACATCGCAATTAAAGCTTTCTGAACTGCTGTTTCCTTTCAAGTTGTTTTTTTCTAAAGACGCACAAAGTATTGCGGAGATTTCAAAGATAGCTGCTTATATTTCAAAGTACTAAAGGGGCGTGATGTATGGAACGGGAAATTATTTCATGGCAGCCTATCAGTTGTACTTCTTTTCATGAATTAATGTAGCCGAAAAGGCATTTCAAATATTATCGAGAAAAGTTGTATTCTGACTACAATCATCAATAAAATGAATATTTTCTTCCTATTCCGCTTGCTTAATGTTTCCGCAACTGTGGCTTATTTTTCAAATGTGATGAATTGATATAAATGTGCATGTTCTAGCCTTGTACAAGTGCAACTCCAGACTTGTACGGCATCACGCCTTAGCGAGGACGATCGATTCGGCGTGAATCGAAGCAAAGCGAGCGATTCCCCGAATCGGGGCGTGACAAGTTTGCAAGTGTTCCTCTCTCTCTCAGAATTCTCAAGAATGAATGCTATGTAAATCGATGAAAAAGGGCAAGAATCAAATCATCGAAAATCATTCAGAAAAGCATCCATCAAAACCAAGCAGCAAAACCAGCAGCAAAACATCCAGAGAAAACTCTTGGACGCATTTCAAGAGAAACCGATCCATTAATTGGAAAGGTTCTTATGCACTTGTCCGTGATCGATTCGATGCCGACGGTAAGTTTCCCCAATACTCGGTTTCGACCGAGTTAGCCAAGCCACAAGCCTTACATAGTGAACCGCTAGGAGCGGGACACTACAGCATGCGGCCAAGAATGCATGCGGTCCAAACATGTCACGGACTACATGTGGCCAAGGTTACATGCGCCCCAAACATGCGGTCCGCAGGACTGCATGCGGCCAAGAATACATGCGACCCAAACATGCGGTCCGCATGACTTCATGCGGCCAAGAAAATATGCGGCCCAAACATGCGGTCCGCAGGACTGCATGCGGCCATGATTACATGCGATCAAGGACTCATGCATGCGGTCCGCAGACTTAAGTCGGTCCGCAGGACATATGCAGCCAGACTGTACATCTTCTCCAAAAATTCGAGAAAGATGGCCATGGAACTCACGAACTTCCAAAGTCCATAAATCACTCAAAATAACTCAAAATTCAGGTTTTTAAAGGTTTATTTTGAGTGAAATTGAATTCTCTACAACATAAGTTTGATAGATCAAAATCCAAGAAAACCAAAAATAACACAAACTTAGTATAACACCCAGTTTTCTAGATAAGGGTAATTTTGAAATTTTGTAATTATAGTTATTATTATTGATATTTATTTCACATTATGATTTTTGGCAATTTTTAATCATTTTTAAACTATTTAAAAACTGTTTTAAGTCATGGCTTGTGATTTTGACTTTGACTAGTTGAGACCTTGTAGACTAGCCTAGAAGCCAACCCTAGCTATGGTGACCCTAGTCTAACATAAGTTAACCTATTTTAGTCATTAGAAATTAGTTTTGAAATAGGAAGATCAAGTTTAAGTGAAATGGGTTCATGACTTATGACTTAACTCAATGACTTGTGATTTTTCCAATTCATGACTTATGTAATTGAGCCATAGGCCCATGACTTAAGCCCAAACCCCAACAAGCCCACCCATGGAGCCAACCTAGGGTTTCCCACCCCTATTTAATGCCTCTTCTATTTGTTCTTGCCTCTTTTATTAATTTTCCAAGTTTTGAAGAAAGAGGCAAAGAGCCATCTTCCCCAATCCATAACTTTCTCATTTTAACTCCTTTTTAACTCTAGTCTTTTGAATTAGGATCTAATTATTGTTTATTTACTGTTGGTGGAGAGTAATCCCAGATTTTGAGCAATTTGGGGATCCGAGCTAGCAAGGAGGAACACTTCATTTTGGGGCTTTTCTTGATATTTGCATCTATAGGTAAAACCCCTTAAATTGTATTTTAATTTTGTTTTTTTTTGCATTTAGGGATAGATCTAGGAGTCCCCAAGATTTCCCTAGAATTTGGATAGATTTTGTGTCCGTTTGGTGCCCGTATCTGACACGTGTCTATGTGTTTGACAAAATGCCTCTTAGAACTTTTTGTTCTTAGTTTTCAAAACAAATTATATATTTGGGTAGCTAATCATATGTAGATTATGAATGTATGTGACTAAGCACGATTCTGTGGATTTTTCGTATCCAAATCGGACACGCACCTCGTGCACGACATCGTGCACAGGCCCCGTGCAGTGTCCTGCTGCCACACGTTCATATCCGATACGACATGACTCGATTGGACACCAAAATTGGTGGAAACTTGCGGGCAATGACTGACACCATGCATGTAAATTTTGAGACGATTTTATCTAGTGGTTTGAGAGAAAATCCACTCGTACTGACACACACTGTCACTGCCCGCGCGTGAAAATGCACACTGATACGCACGTTTAACTTCGACACGGCGACATGCTGAAACGATGTAGGGCCATAGACATATTGCCCTATCATTGACGAACATGTGTGCATGAGCTCGACACACTTCAAGCTCTGTGTCGTGTCCAATCGGACACGACATGGCCGTATGATGATTAATTCTACTGTTTTCTGTTACTGGTTAGACTTCATTTTTGACACTTTGTGTCCTGATTCTTGGACACGTTAGGGACCACTAGGACACATGGGGTTTGCCTATACACAGTACACGTGTTTCCCCTATTTATTTCGTATTGCATTTCTAATTTTGGTTTTGAAATTTAATGTTGAATTTCGAATTTCACTGGAACTGTGTGTTCCAGTTTTGGGAAATTCAAGATTGTTTGATTGTTCTAAGATTTCATGATTTTCAGGTTGTTAACGTGATATATATACGTTTGGGCATTGATTAAATGTGACTGAATATAATGTTAGGCTATATAGTTCATGTGTTAGGTTAGTTAGAGTTGGGTATTGCATAGTGTTCGTCTGAAAACTGAAACCTGTCAACACACTGTTGACTGAACCTTAAACTGAGATTTACATATATTTTAGAACTGAGAATGAGTTCATTACACACCCTTTGCACATTGTTTCCCAATCTGAGATTTCATACCATGTCATATACACACATGTCACTGTTAAGATCTGAAACCTGTGACTGAACCCACATGCCTAAAATCTGAGAGCACATGACTGTAATTGTGCACTGTTATAGGTTATATTAATTCCTGAGTTTGATTACATTGGACTGTCACATGTTGCCACACTTAGCACTGTTCCTGAGACACATTCTCTGCATACTTCACTGTTGTAAGTTCTTTGTTGCATTGCTCACATCCACACTCACTCTTGACACTTGTACTCACTGGTTTCACCTTAACACAACACCTATACACACACATGTTTGTCACTTAGATACCTGTCGAAATGTTGCCATGTCCTGACACTCTCTACACACATGTATTGACTATGCACACACTCGACCCCTCTTTGATATGCTGTGGGTATGTGCCCATGTTTATATCTATGTACCTATATTTATATATCAATGTATAAATGCATAAACGTATGTATCTATGTATATGGGTAAATATGAATTGAGACTGAGTTGTGCATAACTGAGGGGAGACTGTATCGGATGGTAGGAGTGTAGGTAGCTAAATAGGCAGGGGATTACTTCCCTATCTTCATATCAATCATGTGGACTGATTTGGGTTAGTTAGATGCATGTGGCATGTGCAATGGTGGATTACATTGCCTTCTTGGCAAGCAAGCAGCAAGCCTTAGCAATTAAGCAGGCAACATGCTTGCCCTGCCTAGGCTTGTATTACCGTAGCAGTAGAAGGAGCAGTGGACAGGGTTAGTCTTGGGTTTGTGGGCTTGCTTTGCACATTAATTGCAATAGCAGCAGCAAATAGCATTGCAGTAGAAGCAATAGCAGAGCATGAGATCTACAGGGGAGGCAGCATTGGCCATTGGCCATGGCAATTATAGGTTAGGATGTTGCCAAGTGGGTTAGTGTATCAGAGGTTGGGGTTCATGTGTGTTTCAGTTGGGATTGAGGGTTAGGATGCTAGTTTATGGGTTAGAGTTAGTATCCTAGTGTCTAGGCTGTTAGAGTATTACTGTTAGCATGTTAGGATTAGTTAGTATTAGGATATGTTAGTGCACATGAGGGGTGACTGATATGTATATGTGTATGTGTTCATTTATATATTGTGTGAGTTAGAATAGGGGATAATGAAAAGGGGGAGAGATAACTTGTAGGCTATAGCTATTGTGGTATTTTGTTGTATATGGTTGTATGTATATGAATTATATATGAGTTATCCTAATAGTTAGATTTGAGTGTTGTAATGGGGTTTTGATACCCCAATAGCCTAGCCCACACACTACACTTTTCCTGTCACTCACACCCATGCATACACACACATTACCACTACTGTACGCACACTATTTTTCCATTTCATGTTCACACACTCACAAAACTGTCAAGTACACACACTCACCCATAATGAAACACACATGCACATGTATTCTCTATCACTCTATATGTATACATATATGTATAAACTATACCTTGTATAATATATATTTATCTATGTGTGCTACCTATATTAAATTATATATATAATATACGTGAAATATATGTATGGCCTATAGGCTATATATGACATATAGCCTATGGTTCCTATGATGTGGCATATGTGTATATGGCATGCATATACATGTAATTGTGTGTTGGTAGACTTGTATGAATTTGTGAGGTTGTGTGAATACTAGGCTAGGCTTGGTTAGGCCTAGTGAGACTTGACTGGACTAGGATTGACCTAGTTGATTAGTGTAATTGACCAAGGTTTGACCTTGACCTAGTTTGACATAGAAATCATGTAGATTGCATTGTATGTTCTAATTTACCATTCTGGACATGTCATAACCTATATTCCTCTATTTAGGACATTGTGACTCCGGTGCAGACATCTGTTATTATATTACGCTTTTCAGAGTGTCAGGCGAGTACATTCTCTGATAGTTCTTTCATTTACTTGTCAATTACTGTACTTCAGTTCTAGTTAGTTGTATGTGATTCTCTGTTCCAAACACGTATTGTTATTTATGAATTCATGTATATGACACACATACTTTACTCGTCTTGCCTCTATCATTTGAATCACCATTCGAACTATTCGAACCACTTATTAGCATCTTCATGTGCTGGTTGGACTTGTATTCGATTGATGTGTCGGATTATGGATTCACTTGTATTAGAATGGGCGAGAAAATACTGATCAGACATGTGAACATTCCTACTATTCGAACTACCCCTCTGTGAATGATATTCGAACGATAGCCATCCCACACTTGGCCAGGTGTACGGTGTACCGTATTACCCTTAGCCGTTTACATGTCTATCTCAGTATTTTAAAACACACTTGGAGAATTTATTCGAATCATTGTTAGAACATCATGTGAATTATTATTCGCACCACCTTATTCGAATCACCTTATTAGAACAATAATTAGAATCACATTCGACTCATCTTGTATTAGACTCACATTGGGATTACACTCGACTTATATTGTACCGTCTGGACTCATCATGTTACTTTAGTTCAGCTAGATTTTATTTTACAGCCTTTATTGCCATAATTCTTCTCTTGTTTAGTTACTTCCTTGTACTTTATCTGTCTCTCTATACCATCACCTGAATATAAACTGCCATGTTCATCAATACAACTGTCTATAACTGCTTTTTAGTTCTCTGTCATTTACTTGGGTTTTCTAGATGAGATGTGCTCGCTCCTGTCCTGACTGGACATGTTAAAATTTTACTGATAATTGCCCTGAGGACACTTGCCATACTCATTATGGACCTGATGAGGGATTATCTACCTTTGGCCCCGACACTCAGGAGTGATCGGGATTTAGTTTAGTAGACTTGCATCTGTCTTTCATCTAGAATTATTGTATTTGATTTGAAAATTGTGTTATATTTGAGATTGTTGAGATTTTGTTATTATTATAGTAGTTGTCTTCTATTTCTTAGATTTCTTCTGTGTTATCTTATCGTGCTTAGACTGTGATTGAGTTTCAATATCTTATACTTGTCCTCCGTTCAGAGTTGATCATGATGAGTACATTATATACTGCATGAGTTTATGGTTAGATAGTGACCTAGAACAGCGTTCTACCGCCGACACTGCGGCGTAGGCTGGGCGCTGTTACATACTCGTACCCTCACAGTGGGTGCGGGTCGTGACATGTTTCTAGTGATGGCCCCATGCAGGTCGAGAGTCGACTTGGTACGATGTCGTGGTAGTGCAACGATTAGTTGTACTGCTGCGCGCCTGCGATAGGAACTCAGGAATAGGCTTTAGTTGAGACTGTACTCAATCACAGTTAGGACTACTTGAGAAGATTCCTGGGATGACCCTTGAGAATCTCATTATAAACTATCTCGAAATTCGATTCTAACAGTATCTGTCTATCTTCCTTGTTCATCGTTGAATTTGATTCTTGGTATTCATTATTGACTTGATTTTCTACCAAGATAATATTATGGGCTAGGTTGTCTCAGTCATGGAATCTAGTCTTCTACAACCATATTAGCTGGTTGGGCGATGAGATAGAGTCTGATTTTGGATGTATTTCTCGGGTGTGGGAATTTAAAGTTTTCGCAGCCAAGCTAACGGCAATGCAAAAATTTTAAATACCATAATTATAGAGGTATGTACAATAGTTGTGGACTCTATGGATTATTGCAGCCATACTTACTGATGTGATGAGGATTCTGGTAACATGGTTCTGGATAGACGGGTATGATTATCAGATTGTAGAATAGATACCATATAGATGGTGTCCTAGTATATTTGAGTGGAATATCAGGGTGGATATTACTTGAATGTCATGGATTAGATAGAGGAAGCTAGGCCACCTATAGCGCAGCACCATACCCCGCACCATCAGAGGGATATGAAGAACAGATGGCAACTCTAGAGGGGGGTGAATAGAGTTTATAGCGATAATAGCCAATTAAAAATTAAACTCTTTCATAAGTGAAAATAATCAGAGTAAATACGGAAATAAATAATGAGCAAGAAAGCATACGCAAACACAGCCAATTTTAATCTGATTTCCCTCGTGGAGGACTAGTCCAGGCCTAAGAACTCTAGCTCAGGATTAAATCCACTATTTGTGAAATAGTAGTTACACCCCGTGCCTTTTCTTCTGAAGAGCACGTCAACTTCTTACAAAGATCGCAGTGGCGATGCTTGGAATTTTCCAAGCGACTTCTTGAACTCTTGCACAAATCCTAACTAAAAAATGCTGAGCACTTGAGGCTTAGGGAGCTTGTGGCTAGTAGATGAAGAAGGGTATGGCTTGTATTGAGCTTTAGAGAGAAGAGAAGAGAAGATTGGATGATTGAAAATGAGAGAATTCATGGCATATTTATAGGATACCAGGTAGGCAGAATTCGACCAGTATTCTGGTTGAATCATTCAAAAATTTGGCCGTTGGACAGCTTGCAACCAGCCAACCTGTCACGCCCCAGAACCAGAATAATGGAGAGCGGGGGCAGACATAGCCAGCTACTATATGAAATGGATTCCATCTCGCTATACGGTCATGGCTGTCTAGATACATGAGGGTTTAACTACAAGCCAACAATCTCTTAAGGTCATAAACAAGCCTAGTGTCTCAATCACAAGCAAGTGAGTAAATGTTACAAGATGTTAGATCACCAAATATACAATAGTAAGGCGTCCCAAACATTACATATTCAGTTGATCATGAAGCTAGTCGTTACAAAATATTAGGACTAGCAAGAGTTTTAGTCATACATGATTAACCCTAGGATCTGTTAATCATGTTACAGCCCGTAGGCAGACAGTAAGTAAGTACAATCGAGCTAAACAGGTGCTCGTCGGCTAAACGCCTCAAAAGAGTATTTTTACAATAAAGTGGGATATCAAAAATAAAACCACTCGTTGCCCTGGTTACTTCTAGTCGCCACCATCGGACTGAAAGGTTGGTAGAACCTCTGGAGCTGCTTCGAAATCTGGCCATACAAAACCAGCTGGGTCAGATCCCAGAAAGGGCAAGTCCCACAAAGGAAGCTTCACTTAGGAACTAAAACCAGCAATCAGCACAGAAGATAATAATATATAGGAAAACTGGAGAAAATATAACATCACAAGGATATATGGTAAGATAACCATGGGACCTTTCAGATAACCAGGTTACAATCCTTAAACCAAACAATGATCAGGATTATAACCCTTAACCGAACTTGGTTTCTCCCATATATCGGCAAGATAATATAAGAAAATCAGAACATGTAATTATCTATACAGGATCAAGGCAAGACTAGACTTATTCCACAGCCACAAGCCCTGCAGACCATCCAGGTTACCCAGGTCGAAAATTAGGGGTTGAATTCAGATGGGTACATCGTCCAAGAAATGCATGTACTCTTAGGTAGCTTGAAGGGTACAACACATGACAGTGTGCTGAAAATGTGTCCTACTCGACGGCAGGCTACAGATCCCAGGCGCGCCCAGGTAACGGAATTGCCTGTAGCTGGAAAATCTCTTTATGACTAAGGTATTAATCTAGTTATTAGTCTTAGTCCATTTCAGTAGGTACTCCTGACCGTGGTACTCAGGAGTTCCATCATAGACATGATGCAATACAGGACTAGATTATTTGTTCAAGCATAATCGTCCACGGTGTCCAGGTTACTTATACAGGTCATGTCATGTCAAGTAGCCGTCGCAATAGCTTATCAAGATATATCATGTCAGGTTTACTTGTCAGGAGTGCCCCATGACGTGCCACTTCATGCCATGCTAGTTCTTGTTTTACCATGTCATGTACAATTGTCATTTCAATCATGTCAATCAAATCGTGATTTATCAAGTTTACGACGGGCCACTATCATGCCATGCTAGTTCTTGTTTTACCATGTCATGGGCGTAAAAAAATACAATAAAGGTAAAGGTGTAGGCCATAAGAACTCAAGTTACACAGGGGGGTTACAAGACATGGGTAAATAATAGTAAAATAACAGTACCCAGGGCTATAGGAGAACCATGCGGTTCAGGCCTATGCGGTCAGGAATGATCTTGTGCGGCTGGAAGGAGAACAGCCCATGCGACTGAATAGGTTCAGGCGCATGCGACTGATAAAGGAAAAGCCTATGCGGCTAAGGACAGGGGCAGGAACTATGCGGCTAAAGATATCAGTCCTCATGCGGCCAGCGAGAAGAGAGGGCGCATGCGACTGAGTCAAAGCATTCATGCGGCTGGGAAGAAGGCCTAAGCGACTGGGAGGAAGCGGATCCACATGCGGCTGCGCCATGCCTAAGTCTTATGCGGCTGCACCACTGGGTATATGCGGCTGGGAAAAATATGAACGCGCATGCGGCTGATAAGGAATACGAGCCTATGTGGCTGCAGGAAGACGGAGTCCATACGACTCGGATTATGCCGAAGCCTATGCGGCTGGAAGACTCGCCGCATGAAGGTTCATGCGGTCAAGTGATGCCATGCAGCTAAGGGGGTTCATGCGGTCAGCACTGTTCTTCTTCTCTACTTGTCCGAAAAGAAGAACCAAGGAGTTCAGGGTTCCGAGGCTTATAATTTCTTCATTCCAAGTCCAAATCCAGACTTCCTTAGGTCAAAACGGGGCAGAATGAAATGCTCTACAATATAGAACCATAAAAACTCGGAAATAACAAGATTAAATAGATCAAAATCCAAGAAATTTGAAAATAAAATAAACTTAGATCTACAAGAATTTAGCCTTGGAAAGTAAAAATGCCAAGTACTAAAGTAAGTTAAAATGCTGTAAGGAAGAGAATGAAGCAATAAAATTTGAGTTCCTCCATGAAGCAAGTTGCACTTGCCTAGGCCTCTCTCTCCCTCTCTCTGGTAGGTGAAGAAGTTAATGGGGGAAAGAAGAAGAGTAATGAAGAGAGAGAAGGAAAAATGGGTAATAAATGGTAGTGGTGGTGGTAGGTAGGGGGTTCACCCTTGGTTCATAATGAACCAAAGCAACCCGAGCCAAGCCAAACCAACCTAAGAATAAACCAAGCCAAGAAGAAAACTAAGCAAGGAATCATGCAACGACAGAGTGCTCAGACACGACGGGTGAGCCAACGGCTGCCTGAAGCCTCCGTGCCTTAGAGAGGAAGGCAGGGACAGGTAAGAACTGGCACTCATCAAGTGGTATGCAAAACGCATGAAATACCATTGGAAGATACAAAGCATAAACCAAGGATCTTGGTTTCTTCCTATAATTAATCATCCAGTCCATCATGGTACATGAAAGATTAAATGGTACATGAAAGTGAAGGTGATACAAGGCCGAGATTTCAAAGTAGGTGACTTCATCGGTGGATCCCGCTTTGGGTAGAATAGTGTTGAAAATAATCCGATGAAGTTCATAAAAATAGGGATTGAGATACTTGGCCAAAAGCTTACGAGGACGTGTGTTAGGGGTACACAAGTCGTCCTTGAAGCTTTCAAGTGAAGATCCATCGGGAAATTGAAACGATCGAGCTTCAATAAGCTTTTCCCATGAGTTTGGCTCTTGGAGTTCAAGGTGTTCGGCCAAATCGAAATCATCAAAAGAGATGTCAATTCCCGCAACCCGTGAGAAAATATGTGTATCATCATGAGTTAGGTTGCAGTAAAACATTTGAATAGCACTACGATAAATGACCGAGTTGGTGGTGACAAGTTCGTCAAGGCAAAGGTCATGAAAAAAGTGAGTCATACTGAGAGAAAATAGTAAAATTGATAGGGTGACCCGCAAACACCGGACGTGTCCGAAAATTACTAAACCAATCATTAGATGCGTCGAGTGATACAAATATTCGGTCGTCAAATATGTTTCGGTCAAGTGGATGAGGTGGGTTGAACAACGGGTAGATAGGTGGTTGTTGTTCAACGGGCGGTGCAACGGGCGGTTCAACGCGAGGAGGAGCATTCGAAGAGGATGCTCCCTCGGTTCGAAGTCTCTTCCCGCGATTGAACAAACGTGGAGCCATGAAACAATAAAGATAATGGAGAAAATTGAAATAAGAAAAGTGTTGAGATATACCTCAAAGTGATGATGAACAATGAAGGAGAATGGTGAAAGAGGCCTTCTCCTTGAGTTTGGGGAAGAGATGAGCTCTAGAAAGGAAGAACTAGGGTTAAGGGTTTTGAGAAAAAGTGTTTGGAGAAGTGGAAAAGGTGGCAATGGAGGAGAAGATAGAGGAGAGCCCGAATATATGTGAAGGGTTCCAATTGGTCGGAACAAATATGGGCCATTGGATCTATTTATGATCAACGGCTGAGACTGTTCCCGGTTCTGGAACAGCCAGGCCGAATGCGGCACGAACTCTGGTTAGGACAGAGTTCGGCCCGAATTCTGAATTCTGTTGACAGAACAGGAATCAGGCTGAGAAGAAGAAAAAAATGGTAAAGTTTGAGAGACCAAAGGAAAAGAAAAGTGAGGACATATACAAGAAAGACACAAGTGGAGAATGGCAGAAAGTAAACTTTGAAGCAAAGTGAAGTTTGGAAAATTTGCATTTTAGCATGTGATAAATTAAAAATGAACCATGTAATAAATAAGGAATTATGTCATAATTCAATATTTTGAAGTTGCCACGGGTTAGCTGCAGGGGCCGGATCCCAGCTAGCGGTAGTCCTGAGGACTAGTGCACAATGTCGCTTAGGCTTTTACGCCTTGTTGTCAGAAGGACCCTTTCGGCTTGTACCCATAGCAATTTCATCATAAAAGAATCAAGACATACTCGATATTTATGCAGGTTTATTTTAATTAATAACAGCTTCATCCAAAATTCTAAGTTCACGACAGAGAAAATTGAAGCGCTCTTCGAATAATGGTTTGCTGAAGAAATCTGCTAGCTGATGATCAGTGTCAATAAATTCTAAGTTAATAGTGCCATTTTGCTGATGATCACGCAAAAAGTGGTGACGTATTTCAATGTGCTTCGTGCGTGAGTGACAAATAGGGTCACTACTAAAATATCATCAAATAGCTACGTAATATAGCGACGACAAGAAATTATGTCGCCAGTAGCGACGTCGTTTTAAACACGTCGTAAAACGTCGCTGTCTAGCGATGTTCTGCGACAGGAGTGTACTACGTCGCCGAATAGCGACGTTCAGCGACATATGTTATGTATATGTCGCCAAGTTTGCGACGTTTAGCGACGTCAAAATGTGACGTCGCTAAGTTATTTTACTTAGTACACGCCGCTGCCTTCTTTTCCCCTCATTCTCACTCGAAAACCCAAAAATTTCATTTCCCCCCCACCCCCCCCCCCCCGGCGACTCCCTCCCCCTCTGTCAGTGCCCCTCCGGCGACCCCCTCCCCCCCGGTGACTCCCTCCCCCTCCGGCGAGCTCCTCCTCCTCGAGATCCTCCTCCTCGAGCTCCTCCTCCCCCAATCCGACCTCCTCCTCCTCTTCCTCAGGTAAACCCTAACCTAACTCCTCTCCTTCCTCATCCTCCTTGCCCACGGACACACACACACGCACACGGACACACACGGACACGGACACACACGCACACACACACAGATACGGACACACACACACACACACACACACACACACATATATCATTACCAACCACGCGTGAACAGGTGCACGAGACTGCACTGTGTCATTTGTGTTCGTGTGTGCTAAAAAATAATTTGGACACGATTGTGTCCTGTTTTGGTGGACACTTGACACGTGTGACTCTATGACACATACACATATCATTACCAACCATTAGATTTTGCTATTAATTGAATTTGGATTTTGAATTTGGTTTATCCCCAATTTTCTGCTACGTAGTTCACTATATATTAATTTTCTGAGATTAACATTTGTTTAAACTGATTTTGAATGATTAAACCATTATGATTAATCCCATATCTTCTCTGAGAATTAATGTGCATGTTAGGGTTCACATTGATTGGGGATTCTTGGGTTTTCGTATGCCATTGACTGTCAAAACTGAGAACAGTTTTTATACACTGTTTTTACATATTGGCACACACACATTACACTGAATTTTCTCGAGAAATTATGCACTGTTTACACCTATATACACACACATAAGTGTAACCTGAGAATATAAACACACACTACTGCTATCTACTGATTTTCCTGAGATTGATACACTGTTTGTGTATACTGTTTCTCTTATAGCTCACTCACATTACACTCAAAACCGAGAATAGCTAATTCACTCATACTATTGATTCCTATGTACACACACACATTGAGACACCTAGCTCATGTTATGTACACACACATGGCATACTTTACCCTATATACACACACCCTATTGTACACACATACTGTTAGCACACCACACACATGACACACACACATATATATACGTGTCAATCTGAGAATAGTTTGTGCATTATTTCCTCATATTTTATATATATATATATATTGTAGTCCATATTATCTCTTCATATCAGTCCAGACATTTATTTAGTTCCAGTCCTATTATTTGTCTTGTATTCAGTTGTTCAGTCCCATGACTGGCATATAGATTAGGTATTGTTTGGTTGAAGGATTACCTTTTTAGTTCATTCCACCCTTGCACATCGACATTAGTTATCAACTTAGATGTCCAGCTTGTCCTTAAATCAGATTTGAATTAATTATTCAGCCCCCAAATTGCTTATTGGTTAGTTCAGTCTCCTATTGAATATGAGTTCAGTTCCTGAGGTCACTTGACTAAATACTTGAGTATCAGTCCCTAACATCAAGTGTCTAGTCACCTACCTACCATGCATCAGTCCATGCCACACAGGTTCAGTCCTATTTTCATAAATGGGTCAGTGTTTGGAGTGTGGCTCGAGTTTGGGGCTTTTGATGATAGGTATTCTTGTATCAGTCAACAGGTGGTCTATTTGAGTAAACTGTAAATAGGACTGAGATTGGTTTTCCTATTCCTGAGATAAATCCACTGAATGTGTCAACTGATTCCCTTGAATAACTGAAATTGAATTGACTGTTAACCAATAACGATAAGGTAAAGGGTACCAATAGCGATATGGTAAAGGGTACCAACTTAAGGTATTGGTATTGGAATACCAATAGCGATAAGGTAAACGGTACCTTGGTAGGTAATGACTAGAAATAGGATATTTGACTTAGATTGGACTAAGAGTTGACAAAGTCAACTATAGGTCAACCCTTGACCTACTTTGACCTTGTTTGACTTTGTTTGACTTAGGTTGACCTTGTTTGACTTTGTTTGACTTAGTACAACCTAGTTTGACCTAGATTGCATATCATTAATATTAGTAACTGTCCGCTACTAATGTGTCCCTAATAAGATATAATATACGAATTTGTGCCTGTTGGATAATGTGTGTCCATCTTTGTAGAATTATTTCCAAATGGATATGAATTACTACTTGCGGAATCGTTCATGGATGTACAATCGTCGTCCTGATGATATGTGTGGTGTGCGGGATGAATACATAGCGGGAGTAGAGCAGTTCCTGCAGTTTGCTAAGGCGTTCCCTCAGTACATGGACGGCACCAAAATTAAGTGTCCGTGTGTGAAATGTCATAACGTGAAATATTATCCAGAAGTGGAAGTGACATATCATTTGTACTCGAGGGGTTTCACGCCTAATTACTATCAGTGGACCGCACACGGAGAACTTATGTCTTTAGCATCAGAGCCGGAGCCTTATGTTGAGCCATATATGCATGCGGCACCTAATTTTGTTTCAGATAATCATGCATACGACGACGGGTGCGTGAACATAGTTTTCGACGCTGCGGGGCCTAGTTTCGTTCATGATGCACTTGAGGAGGCACCGAACGCCGATGCTGCACAGTTCATGGAGTTGCTGGAGAATGCAAGGACTCTATTGTATCCTGGTTGTGAGGATCATTCACCGTTGGAGGTGGTTACAAGACTGTTGAGCATTAAGTTCGATTTTAACATGTCGCAAGAATGCTACAACCGAGTGTTGGAGTTGATTATAGAGATCTTGCCGACGGGTGCTAAGTTGCCTAAAGACTTCTACCGGTCTAAGAGGATGGTGAGATCGCTCTGGATGGGATACGAGAAAATCAATTCCTGTCGCAATGGGTGCATGTTGTACTACAAAGACGACAAGGACGCAGATGTGTGCAGATTTTGTGGTGCTGATCGCTATAAGACAACTAGTACAGGAAGGTCTACCGGTGCAAGAAGACCGACCGATTCAATGCACTACTTGCCTTTAACGCCGCGGTTGCAAAGATTATTTATGGTGAAAGAGACGACCGAAAATATGAGTTGGCACATGCGAGAACAGATTGAAGAAGTGTTGGATCACCCATCCGATGGAGAAGCGTGGAAGCACTTTGATCGAGTGTATCCAGATTTTGCTTCAGATCCGCAAAATGTCAGGTTGGGACTATCTTCTGACGGTTTTACTCCTTTTGGTCTTTCGGGATCCCAGTATTCGTGCTGGCCTGTGATTGTCACTCCGTATAACCTACCGCCTTGGATGTACATGAAGACTCAGTACATGTTTCTACGTTATAATTCCTGGTTCGAACAATCCCAAGAGAAACACTGACGTGTACTTACAGCCTTTGATAGATGAGTTGAATCAGTTATGGGAAGTAGGCGCTAACACGTACGATGTTTCCAGGAAGCAGAATTTTCAGATGAAGGCAACCCTTATGTGGACCATCAACGACTTTTCGGCCTATGGAATGTTATCTGGATGGAGCACTCATGGCCGTCTCTCATGTCCGTATTGCATGGATCGTAGTAAGGCTTTCCGTTTGAAACACGGAGGAAAACCGTGCTTCTTTGATTGTCATCGACAATTTCTGCCAAAAGATCATCCGTTCAGAAGGAATAGGAATGCTTTCCGTGCCGGTGTTGTAGAGAAGGGTGATCTACCGCCAAGGTGGTGCGGAGCCACGATATGGGAGGAGGTTAAAGATTTTCCAAGTGCTATCGAAGATCCTACAACTGGGTACAAGTGCGATGGTTTTGGTAGAGTTCATAACTGGACAAAGAGAAGCATATTCTGGGATCTGCCATACTGGAGTACCAATCTGATCAGACATAATCTTGATGTCATGCATATTGAAAAGAATGTGTTTGATAACATAATTAATACTGTGATGGACGTAAAGGAAAAAACGAAAGACAATCCCAAGGCCAGGTTGGACTTAGAAGAAATATGCAAACGCCCTGCGTTGTATTTGATATAGCAGAATAGAAAACAGTTCCTGCCGAAGTCAATTTTCTCGCTGGACAAGGAGGATAAAGTGAGACTTTGTCGGTGGATCCAGGGCCTAAAATTTCCAGACGGATATGTGTCAAATCTGAGAAGATGTGTCGATCCGAAGGAAAACAAATTGACGGGTATGAAGAGTCACGATTGTCACGTATTCATGGAGAGGTTAATTCCGATTGCATTTCGGGAATTCTTACCGCAGGCAGTTTGGGATCCATTAACGGAGCTTAGCATATTCTTCAGGGATCTTTATTCTAAGAAATTGCTCGTTGATCGTCTAGAAAAGCAAGAGAAGGACATTGCGGTAATACTATGCAAGCTAGAGAGGGTGTTTCCTCCTGGATTCTTCGACTCTATAGAGCATTTACCGATTCATCTATCCTATGAGGCACGTGTTGTTGGACCCGTCGAATATCGATGGATGTACCCGTTCGAGCGACATTTGAATCACCTAAAAAGAAAGGTGAAAAATAAGGCACGGGTCGAGGGTTCTATTTGTGAAGCCTATGTTCTCGAGGAGATTACAAACTTTTGTTCGATGTATTTCAAGCCTCATGTTGCAACTAATAGAATGAGAGCTTCCAGAAACGACGAGGGAGATCATGAAAGTAATGATACAATACTGAAGGTATTCAATGCTCCAGGAAAGCCATCGGGTAAGATAAAAAAGAGATATCTGAACGATGATGAGCTAAGGGCTGCTCAGGTGTATGTATTACTCAACTGCGACGAGGAGGAAGTAGAGAAACTGGAGGGGTAAGTAATTAATACGTCTATATTATTTTAATAGTGTTAATTATTATACTATTATATTAATTGAACGATGTTGTTTTTAGCATATTTAATGATGATGTGAGGTCGGGTAGGCCACACATAACAGAAGAAGAACTAGAAAAAGAAATGAGGCATTATTTTCCATCATGGTTGAGTGCATATGTAAGACTTGAGAACTCTGTAATTACCTTTTTGTATATGCACTTGATTGAGAATGAGCTTAATTGCTTCTTTCGTGGTATTTAGGTCGATCGTCCATACGCAAGACTTGAGAATGAGTCTATTAGAACGCTAGCCAAGGGGCCAATTTATGCTGCAAAAATATGGCCAAGCTACTGTGTTAATGGGTTTAGGTTCAAGTCAACAACTTGCCCGATCAGAGACAACTTTGTGGATCTCGATTCCACCAAAAATAGCTGTTTGTGTATCAGATCTTCGAACTACAAAGATGTTGATGCGGGCAACGATTTCTATGGCGTGCTACGAGAGATCATGGAGCTGACATATAGTTATGGAATAGAGCCTGCTAAGATTGTGTTATTCAGGTGTGATTGGTTCGATCCGATTGAAGGTCAAGGTTGGAAAGTAGACAAGCACGGTCTTGTTGATATAAACTATCGGTGTCGATATCAAGCCTATGAACCATTTGTCCTATCAAGTCAGGCTCAGCTCGTGTACTTCACAAGTTATCCTAAACGGAGAACAATAAGGTCGGACTGGTGGGCAGTATGCAAGACCAAAGCTAGAAATACCTTTGAGGTTGACGATATAGCTTATCAACAGGATGAACTACCTCTTGTAACAAATATTATAGAAGTGGACACGACGGAAGTTCTCTATTACACATCTAATTGTGTAGAAGAAGTAGAATTATCTGAAGAGGAAGATGTAGATGAAAGTGAAGATGTAGAGGAGGAAGAAGAAGAAGAAGTAGATGAGCTAAACGAACTAGATAAATTTTCAGAAGAGGATTAAATCTGTACATTTGTTTTATCATCATATTTGACACTTTAGTGACACTTCTATCATATAAATCTGACACTTCAGTGACACTTTATTGACACTTTTATTGACACTTCAGTGACACTTTATGACTATGATATTTTTCAAAAATTTGTGATGTCTATCATATAAATATGTTTTTTTGTTTTATTGTCATATGTTTTATTGTCAGGTATGACTAGACCATCTGGACGACGCGGAGGATTTTATATTAGGCAGTCCCGTCAGCCTCGGGCTGGGGATGGAGAGGGCAGTTCCGT
Source organism: Iris pallida (assembly GCA_029216955.1). Lineage (NCBI taxonomy): Eukaryota > Viridiplantae > Streptophyta > Magnoliopsida > Asparagales > Iridaceae > Iris > Iris pallida. Next base: position 21,080,724 of record JANAVB010025198.1, on the reverse strand, counting down.
ACCCTCATCCTCATCTCCGAGTACGCCAGTGTACCGTTCTGTTCCCGGTCCATTACCGGGATAGGGCAGTTCCAGCAGGTTGGCGACTCCTCCCTCGTCGTCCAGCCTTCCTGATCCCGCGTCCAGCATCCCTGATCCCCCGTCCAGCATTCCTACTGTCGACGGCTCTATGGAGGGAGCCCACGCCGTGCATATGGAGGACGGCGATCAGACTGATCCTGCCCAGGCAGGAGGTGAGAGCGACCCTCCATGCGCTCCCCCGGGCGAGACGCGTATGGGGATTTGGACGGACGGGCCTATGAAGTAAGTTAATTAATTATTATATATTTCTCAAATGATTATATGTACAATATATTCATGAAAAATTATTATTGTATAGATATCGGCCTTCTGCGGTACAGAGACAGCTGGAAATATTTCTGAGGCAGAACTATGGTGTGCCTTGGATTAACTACTCAGATGCTCCCGCAGATAGGAAGGCCTTTTGGTTTGCCCACTTCAAGCTAAAAAATTTGTTTATTTTTAAATTTTAATAATCATTTGTGCATATTATACAACTTTTGTATTTTACTTCTTGTAGAGGACCTATTTCTATCCACCACACCGGACGGCGAGGATCGAGGGCCAATTTTCTGCCATCGCAGCCAAGCTCATCCGTGATGCGATCGACGACCAGAAGCGTCGTGATCGCTCCGGACAGCCGATCCAGGGTTGGATTACGCCAGAGCAGTGGACTGCGATGAAGGCTAGATTCAGCGAGCGCAGGTACCAGGAGCGGTCTGAGAAGGCCAAGGTGGCACGGTCGAGCGCCGGTAAGTGGTGTGGTGGCTCCATTCTGATGACGGAGCATTTTCGTCGTCTGGTACGTTTCCTATGACGGACATTAATTTATATGTAGTTCTATAGAATGTTTAATACTAATAATAGATAGTATATTTTAACAGGTAAAAAAGGGTGAGGACCCGAACATGGTGACCGTCTTCCTGGTCACCCATCGGAGGGCTGGGGAGTTCATTGATGAGGGAGCGACGCATGCATATGTACGTTCTATCCTTTATATTAATTTACTATAATTTAGAAAACATGAAAATATATATCAATATAGACTTTAGCAAACACTTACACGTTAGCAAATATGTTCTAGGCCGAGTTTGTTCGGCTACAGGAGGAGGCGGCTGCTGCTGCTGCTGCTAGTGCACAAGCAGAGGGAGGGGCTGGTACTTCCTCCCAGCCGCCTACAGCTCCATCGTCGGACGAGCTCTGGATGACCACCGTTGGCGGTCTTCAGAAGGGTACGTACTACGGTACGGGATCCTACGGCACGTATTTGGCTTCGGAGTCATCCCGGGCCCCCTCTGTCAGTACGCAGTCTCCGGCTACGCAGGCGTCGTCACGAGCTGAGCATGTTCGTCGTCAGATCGAGGAGCTGCGTCGCGAGTTGCAGCAGCAGATTTCTGATGCGGTCGAGCGACGATCCGACCCTCCGATCGTCACCGAACGATTTGATGCGATCGAGCGCAGTATATATGAGTTGATGAGTCTGCATCAGGCTACAGCTGTCAGCTTGCAGACGCTCACCGAGTCTACGCAGCGCACAGAGCGTAGACAGGTCGAGCTGGAGGGATCACAGAGGAGCATATCTGCCTCACTCGCTCAGTATACTGAGAAGGTGGTGAGTACCCTTGCTACGCATGGTGAGCGACTGCGAGAGCTGGAGCAGGTACGTCCTTCCGGTCCATCGACGGTGCCGACTCCAGACATTCCACTGCCTCCTACTGCCCCTACGGTACAGCTCACCCAGGAGCAGTATGAGTACATGCTATCCCAGATGCGCGGCAGGAGTCCTCAGTGATCCAGTAGATATTTTTTATCATCTTTGTATGTATTGGCCCTATGGGCCTATTGACCGTTCTGTACACTGATTTTTATTCTTATTTGCCCTCCATTGTGGATATGTATGTTTGTTGGATATTTACTTTGTGATATTTACTTTGTTGGTATTTTTATTGTGATATTTACTTTGTGATATCTGCGATGGGGATGACAAATATACCTACGCTGGGTTATAAGCGATGATCTGATATACAAAGGAGGTACTGCCAAAATTTTAAAAAAATATATTGTGTATTTTTGTTATGATGTGTGTCTGTGTTTACAGTAAATGTGAAATACAGTGTTCGAAAACTATCGACAGTTTCGATTACTGTTGTATGTGTTATCTTGGATAGAAATAGCAACAGTTCAGGGTGCACTTCTGAGAGCTTCATTTTCATGTCCTTCACTTTCTCGGACGTCGTAAAGGTTCCCGAGAAGGTGAAGGACGTGAAGAGGAAGCTCTGAGAAGTGCACCCTGAACTGTTGCTCTTTCTATCCAAGATAAAACATAGAATAGTAAGCGAAACTGTCGATGGTTTGAACACTGCACTTCACACACACTGTAAACACAGAAACACAGCATAACAAAAATATCAATTATATTTTTTTAATTTTTTTTTAACATCTGCGACGTATAGCGACGTTCTGCGACGTACTGCGACGGCAGATAGACGTCGCTATACGTCGCTAAATAGCGATGTTACGTCGCTAGACGTCGCTAAGTTGCCCACGTGGCTGTCATGCCATGTCATCATATATAAATTACAGAGCGTCACAAGTGGTCGCTTTACGTCGTCCTTTTGGTGACGTAATGGTACGTCGCTATATGTCGCAATTTTTGCGACGGCTAGCGACAATTAATTACGCGTCGCAAATAGCGACGTTCGGCGACTAAAGTGCCATTTACGACTTGCCTTTAAGCGACGTCCCATTTTCGTCGCTAAATACGTCGCTAAATGGTTTTAGCGACGTAATTTCCTTATTTAGCGACGTTTCCTAACGTCGCTAAAATGAGTTATTTTAGTAGTGGGTTCTTAGTGAGATTTATAGCACTAGTGTTGTCACAAAAGATTGGAATGTGCATAAAAGATAAGTTGTAGTCTTCAAGGGTTTGCTTCATCCACAGAATTTATGCACAACAATGCCCAACTGCGATGTATTCAGCTTCTGTTGTGGATAGTGCGACAGAATTATGCTTCTTGCTAAACCAATAGACTAAAGCCTTTCCTAATAAATGACACATACCGCTCGTACTTTTACGGTCGACCTTGCATCCGGCGAAATCAGCATCAGAGTAACCAATGAGGTCAAATAATATTGACTTGGGATACCATAGGCCCACTGTAGCCATACCCTTAAGGTATCGAAAGATACGCTTAACATTAGTCATGTATGATTCCTTAGGATTTGCTTGATATCCAGCACACAGGCAAACGCTAAACATAATATTAGGGCGACTAGCAGTTAAATAGAGTAGACTGCCTATCATACCTCGATACTTACGTTGGTCCACGGGTTTGCCGCTTTCATCTGGTTCTAGTTTAGATGTAGTAGCCATTGGAGTGCTGATTGGTTTGACGTTGTCAAGGTCGAATTTCTTCAGCTTGTCCTTTGTATACTTCGACTGACAGATGAAAGTTCCATTTGACATTTGTTTGACTTGCAGTCCAAGAAAGTAGTTGAGCTCCCCCATCATGCTCATCTCAAACTCGGTCTGCATACACTTGGCAAAATCTTGATAGAGGGTTTCATCATTAGAACCAAATATAATATCATCTACGTATATTTGGACTTAGAGAATAGTGTCTTTAAAAGATTTTATTAAAAGTGTGGTGTCAATTTTTCCTTTAGAAAAACCTTTCTCAAGCAAGAAGTTGCTTAGTCGTTCATACCAAGCTCTAGGGGCTTGTTTGAGGCCATATAGCGCTTTCTTCAGCTTGAAAACATGGTCGAGAAATTTGTAATTTTTAAAGCCAGGAGGTTGTTTCATATAAATTTTCTCCTTAATAAATCCATTCAAGAAAGCACTTTTAACATCCATTTGAAATAATTTGAAATTTTGAAAATTTGCAAATGCACAAAGCATCCGAATGGATTCCAATCTAGCAACAGGAGCATACGTCTCATCGTAGTCGATACCTTCCTCTTGGTTGTATCCTTGGGCTACTAGACGAGCTTTGTTGCGTGTGACTGAACCATCTTTATTTACTTTGTTTCTAAAAACCCATTTAGTACCAATGATCGAGTGATTAGCCGGTCTAGGAACGAGTTCCCATACTTGGCTCCTCTCGAATTGGTTGAGTTCCTCTTGCATAGGAAAAATCCAAAATTCATCATTAAAAGCTTCTAAAATATTTTTTGGCTCAATTTGTGAAATAAAAGCAGTGCTAGCAATAGAGTCTCTTAATGATGATCTAGTAGTTACTCCACGTGAAACCTCACCTATTACCAAATTTTCTGAATGTGACGGCTTGAAAGAGAATTTCTTTGGCAAGCCCTACAGAGAATTGGTTTTAGTTGTGGTATTCATTGGAGTAGAAGTTGATGGCTCAACATCATCATCAAGAGTAGCTGCTGCACTGTTATCTTCATCAAAAGTCACATTTATAGACTCTTCCATAATTAATGAGCATTTTTTAAATACTCTATATCCCTTGCTCTTGGCAGCATAGCCAAGGAAAATACCATCGTCAGCTTTGGCATCAAATTTGCCTAAGTTGGTGTTAAAGATAAAACATCTACAACCAAAAACTCTAAAATAAGAAACATTTGGGGTTCTTCCAAACCAAATCTCATAGGGTGTTTTCTTCGTAATAGGACGAATAAGCACCCTATTTAAAATGTGGCAGGCTGTACTAACAGCTTCAGCCCAAAAGTATTTCGGAAGTAAACTTGTTCAACATGACTCTAGCCATATCGTCAAGAGTCCTATTCTTTCGCTCCACAACACCATTTTGTTGAGGAGTTCTTGGACAAGAAAACTCATGATCAAAACCATTAGAATCACAAAACTTTTCAAAATCTGTATTTTCGAATTTGCCTCCATGATCACTTCGGATTCGAGTAATCATGTAGCATTTTTTGTTTTGAACTTTCTTTACAAAAATCTTGAAAACCAAAATAGCATCACTTTTATTTGTAAGAAAGAAAACCCATGTAAATCTAGAAAAATCATCAACAATGACAAACGCGTAGAGTTTTCCACCAAGACTGGCTACTCTACTAAGGCCAAATAAATCCATATGAAGAAGTTACAAGGGTCTAGTAGTACTTACAGAGTTTATGGAATGAAATGAGGAATTAGTTGCCTTATTCAATTCACATTCGGCACATACCGTGTCCTTTTTGAATGTAATGTCGGCAAGCCTCTAACTAGCTTCTTAGTCGATAGCCTGGATATAGTATCCATGTTGGCATGACCAAGACGCTGGTGCCACAGTAATCTTTCATCCTTATGAGCATATAGGCATCTACCTGTATTGTTAGTATCTCTAGACAGATAGAAAATATAAATATTATCCTCTCTTACCCCTTCAAAAGCAATGTCTCCCGTTGACCTATCATAAATAAAGCATTTATTTTGTCCAAAGTTAATGTCATATCCATGGTCAGCAAGATGACTAATGCTGAGCAGGTTATGCTTTAACTCGGTCACTAGGCAGACATCCTTTATCACGGGAGAGGGAGGATGACCAATAATACCATTACCTATAATATACCCTTTTAGGTTGTTACCGAAGGATACGTATCCTTCTCCCTTCATCGATAGTGATGCGAAAAGATTTGCGTCTCCCGTCATATGCCGCGAGCATCCACTATCGAGAATCCACTTATGTAATCCCCTGAATTTAGGGCTTATTTTTTTTAATTTTATAAATCAATTATTGTAATAGATATTATTATTTGTTTATTATTTGATTTAATGCTCCTTACCGTGACTTGGATTTCTAGAGCATCAGGGATGCCAGTCTCTGGAAACTTTCTTCTTGAAGTTTGTAGTAGACGAGATTATCTTCATGTTGATATATCGTGTCCCACTCGAACTTGTTCCCTTGTACTCTTCTTGCTTCGCGCAAGTTTGGGTCAAATTAGACCATTTAATTATTAATTGATTCCCCACTCTTTTCCTTGATCCTCATAACCACGTTACCATGACTTTCAATTTAGGAGCACCAGACCAGTCATTTTCTCGGAACCAACTTCTCATGAATGATCTACTCGAGACGCTCTTCACCCCTGACCTTCGTGTCCCACTCAGACACTCCATTTTGTGCTCCATTTCCTTCATACAACTTTTGGTTCAATTTAGGCCAATTAATTATCTACCGTAAAACCTGATTTAATTTCCAATTTAATTTTGGGATCCGACATCGACCCAACCTAGTCGACCCCAAATATGGATATGGCCCACATTGAGCCTACTACCCGCCTGACACTTGTGTCCTATTTATTTGAGTCTCTGCATGTTATTTATTTGCCCATGATTATAAATACCCATTTTAATTCGAATATTGCCCCCTGTCCGATTTTGACCCGACCCGGCTCGATCGAACCAAACCCAAGTTCCATGTTGTCCCCACTTGAATACCCTACAAATACATCATTCTTTTTTCTATTTAAAAGTATCTATTTTTCTCTCTCTACTCTACAAATATCTTATTTTCTCTATCTATTATATATATATACATATATATATATATACATATATATATATATAATCTCTTTCTCTCTCTCTCCCTCCCATCAGGACAACCCATCCCCCCTCCTGTACACAGCACACCCCCTCCCTCTCACATTAACCGACTTCCTTCTCTCTCTATTCACTTTTTCTTTCTATTTCTCTCTTTTTTTATAAATCACATATCTCTCTCTCACTCACCTCTCTCTCTCAAACTCTAATTTTTTCCTTCTACTATACACAGCAGCAGCAGCCCCACACCAAGCCATGGCACCCTTCCAGCCGAGCCCATCCCCTGGCCGACCACCAAGCACCACCACCCTAGGCCGAGCTTCTCCCCGACTTTCTCTCTTCTTCTCCTTCTTCTCCATCTCCATAATCATCACCACCCCATCATCACCTCAACACCACCACAACCACACCCTCACCGTGCCACCTCTGCGAGCACCACCACTCCCTCGCCATGACCCTGGCCTTCGTCGCCGCGCAGGCCAGCACCGTTAATGCCGCACGCAGCAGCAGCTGCGGCGCTGCAGCAAGCAGCAGCCTGTGCAGCACAGTCGCGTGCACGCGCAACGGCCGGCCGCGCGCCGCTCCGGCCACTGTCGCCGCCGGAGAGCACCCCCCCACGGTCATACGCAGGCTGGAAGACCTCCATGTGGCGGCCAACGTCCTCCGGGATGCGCCGTCTAGGCGATTCGTGCATTTTGCACGGAGTTCCGTTGACGCGCGCGCGGGAAAGTTTCAGAATTCGTGCTTCGAGGCTGTGACTTCGTGCACATTTTTTGAGAAATCTGACCATTGTATCGTCGCACTACTTCCTACATTACAATCTCGGTATATACCACTTCACTCCCCTCAATTTTCGTCCGTTAATTTCGTCGTTTGATACCTCAAAACTGGCCACCAAATTGACGTTTTAAATGAACTATTTTTGGACAGTTTCGTGACGTCAACTTTGCGGGTTCGTATCTTCGTCGTCCCAGCTCCGTTTTGCGTGCCACCTATTCCTGTACGCAGCTGGTATAACCCTCTTCCTGCCCCCATTAGATTTCATTTCAGTTTGAGCTTGTTAGGTCGGTCGAATTCAATGCCAAAATTGGTCGTTCGAATTCTTAGTGTTGCACTTGTTAAATTCTATTTTTGAACTCGGGACTCCGGATTCAATTTCTGATACCACCAGTAGACTTGTGGCGTCGTTCTGGCACGTTTTCATATAAAGTTTGTTAGATTTGGAGGACGTGAGCCCTAGCACGCATTTTGAAGGAAAGTAGACCCCACAGTCCGGGTCAACGGGACTTTTTGATGCCGGTTCATCGGAATCCAATTTCGGATATACCGTTGAGTTTGTATCGTTATTCTGGACTCATTGACATATAATTTGCTAGGTTTTAGTGGACATTGGTTCCGGCACGCATTTCGGTGCAAGTCGGATACCAATATCCGGGTCAACATGTCATTTTGAGATCGGCTCATCGGAATCTAATTCCGGATATATCGTTGAGTTCGTAACGTCATTCTGAACTCGTTGACATATAATTTACTGAGTTTTGAGGACATTGGCTCCGACACACTTTTTCGTGCAAATCAGAATTTCAATATCCTGGTCAATGGACGAATTTGAGATCGGGTCAACGGAATCCAATTCTGGATATACCGTTGGGTTCGTATCGTCATTCTGGATTCGTGGACATATAATTTATTAAGTTTAGTAGACTAGTATTCTTGCATGTTTTTCGGTGCAAAGTGGGTCCAACACGGACACCGTTTTGATCCAAAATTACCTTTTTGCCCATATGTCCAAATTGGACTTATGGACAGGTTATTCTAGCTATTTTGACCATTCTGGAAACGTTGGTAATGGTTGTTTCACCATCCGACAACATCTGTAGGTTTTTACCCTATTAATATAATCTTTCTCCTTTTGTGGTATTTTGTGATCCATCGATTCCAGTGATTTCACAACCACTGAAATTGAATGTGTTGACCCTGTAGATGGTTGTAGAGACTAGCCTTGACCCAGTTTGACCATGGTTGACTACTTTGACTGAACGTCAAAGTAGAGTCAACATTTGACCTAGGTTAGACTAGTTTTGACCCTGGTTGACCACAGTTGACTATTTTGACCAAAGTCAACCGGAAGTCAACCGTAGCCTAAAATTGACTAGAACTGGACCAGAGTTGACCAGTTGACCCAAAGTCAACTGTTAGTCAACGTTAGTCAAGTTTGACCTAGAGTTGACCTAGGGTTGACCAGAGTTGACCAGTTGACCAAAGTCAACTGTAAGTCAACCATTGACTTAGATTGATCTAGTTGACTTGCTTTGACTTGTGTTGACCTAATTTGACTTAATATGACTTGATTTTACTTCCAAACCCTTATATTGATACAGTATTCCATCTATAGGTCCTCGAGACACTGTTCTTGGACTCAGTTGACATATTCTACCAGATCTCAGGCGAGTACATTCTCTGATAATAATTCTATTTTATGATATCATTTATGTTTCTTGTATTTAGTGTAGATACCTTTGTTCTCTTGACACATTGTTCGCATGGATTGGTATTTCTCTGGATCCCGTCATGAGATGTTATTCCTCGCTTTTCTTGGTATATCTTGTGCAAGTCTTTTTTGTTCCTTGTGCATTGTATAGACACGATTCCTGCGAAGGCTAGCTACCCTATCGGAGAATCGCGTGTCATGATGTGTCATGGTTGGATCCACTATACTAGTCGGGGACGAGGAGTATTAGTGTAGATGTGTGGTCATTATCCGCCTTGTTTATTCTTGTAGACCTTGTTTGATAGCCAATCCTACACTCTACGTAAGATTGGCCGGATCATTAGACCTTGTGTAGACCCAAGCCGGCCACATGTTGTAGCTAGTACTCACACACTTAGATAGATGTCTCTTGATTCTTGTACATGCCATGATCAGTTTTACTTGCCTTGTTCTAGCTCTAGATTTACAGCTTACCTTGCCATGATACTCACATGTACATTTCATAATTTCTTGTATATTCTCTCTATTTACTGCTATATTTTCAATATCGTCTAATTAGAACTGTTATTTGAGTTTTGTGCTCGTTCCATCCTGACTGGATATGTTGACAAAATTTTAGGAGTAGTTGTGCCCTCAGTATTGGACTTCATGATGTTGCTAGCTGAGGTGGATCTCACTATTCTTCTACGTGAGTTGCCTGGTAGTTATCCTTAGTTAGTCTTGTTGTTCCTTCTTTATTTTCCTGCCTTATGATCCTTATAGATTCTAGTTGTTTTAGTGATATTGTTATTATTTCTTGTCTTATCTTCCTTAGTTTTCGTGATGTGACATGAGTACATTTCTAGTTATGGATCCTTAGATGTTGTAGTTAGTATAGTATACTTGACAGCGCTCTACCGCTGATACTGCAACGTAGGCTGGGCGTGGCCCACGTATTCGTACCCGTATATCCGGGTGCTGGTCGTGACACGTTTTTAGTGGTGGCCCATACAGGTCGGTCTTTGCAATTAATGCGAAGTCGTGGTAGTACTTGAGCTTATCTGTACTACTACGAGCCTGTCCTAGGATTAAGATTGGGTCATGGAATATTTTAGGATTTTGGTACTCAGTCACATATTAGGAACTCTTGGTAGATTCCATGGATGACCCCTGGAAATCTTATTTCGAACTTTTTAAAACTTTTCCCATTCATTCCTGTCCGACCTGATTTCTGAAATATTTGTCCGTACCAAACTTTATTCTTTCTTGGAATGAGTTTGTGGACCCCAGAGGGAAGGTATAAGTTGAACTTATATATCTTCTAGGTTGAGACGGGAATATGATTTGTCAGTCTCATATCAGGTTGAGATTGTTTTAGATTATATTCCAAAGATTTTCTTTATCTTGACCTAGATCGTACCTTTGGGACTTCTCCTAAAAACTTTTTCTAAATCCTGTCTCGAAATCTGTTCTGCTAGTTTTCATTACTTATCCTTGATTCTTCGTTAAATTTTGAATCTTGATGTTCGTTCGTTGTTGACTTTAACTTTGTATCTAAGATCAGTTTTTATGAATTGAGTTAAGATATTCTGATAAACATATTCGATGAGAACGATAAATGTCTACTTTATTTATGGAGTTTAGAATTTATTACAGTCATACTAGCTAGCTCGACAGGGACGTGGAACCTGATGTTGGTTATACTATCCTAGTTATGGAATTTGGATTTTCTTGCAGCCATTCCGGTTGGCGTGGTAAGAATTCCAGATGACCTGATTTAGGGTGTATACCTTAGTTATGGTCTCCATCGTTATTGCAGCTATGCTTACTGGCGTGGCAAAAATTCTGGCAACATAATTTCAGGAAGACGTGTATGGTTATCAGACTGTATTTTAAATCGGATCACTTCGTCATGACCGGATGAGCAAGAACAAATTCATATCATTATCCTTCCCCGTCTTGGTTAACTCTGTCTATCTACAGCCATAATTAGGATTTTCTCAACATGATGGTTTGTGTTCCATCTTTCTATGATTTGACTAAACTCTTCTTCACTAGCCTCTTGAATAATTCTTCTTGTCCTTCCCGATAATTGTTGAAAGTGCCTCATGGGTTGATTCAGGGAAGGTTCAAAAAGTAATTTATCTTTGTATTACGGAATCGAAAGTTTGCATCCAGAGAAATACTGGCGAGACATGACTTCGGATAACGACATTATGGTTAAATATGTTTCTCGAATTCTACCTGGACCACTCCCTAAGCATTTTGACTAACATCTTCTCCCTTATTTTGCAAAAATTGTTTAGAAATATTTCACGGATATTAGCCAAGTTAAGTTCAGGAACCTATATTATCTGGCGTGACAGCTGTGCACTGCAGCCATCCGTTGTATTATGGAGCCAGGAAGTTAATCGCAGCCAGATGCACACTAGCGCGATAGTAACTTCATGTGACATAATTATGGAGGTATATGGTTCTTGAATTTTACTTTGACTACGTCCTATGCATCTCGTTGGCCTCGTACTATTCTTGGAAATATTTCGACAATCTTTCCTGTCTTGCTTGACCCTTACCTTGCTTGGATATTGATATGGATTGTTAGACCCAGTCTTAGGCCTTGTTACCTTCTATTTTGGTGATTGGATAGGCATACCTTGTTAACAGATTCTGTAGTGTAACTATAATATGTTATTATGTGTGATTGTGATAAGTATATTTTTCCTAGGGATTTAATGGGCTAAGCTTATAGGACAGATACGAGTGACTGGTTATAGTGGACTTAGAAAACCATTAAGGATGATTAGTTTGATAGTATAGATTGATTTTAAGGTATCTAAGGAGTAAGGAATATTATATTTGTGACTATGGATTAAGGATTAGAATCTTGTGCTTAGATTCGAGGGTTGAACATTGTAGGACTTTAATGACCAAGTGATTATTGGTTATCTACAAGCCATTTACTTATGATTGGAGGATAGATCGATATATATAATGAAATAGAAGGAGATAACATTGCGTGCAAGATCGGAAGATAGTAGGAACAAAACATGGACATATGTACATAGGTAATAAAATAATTTGGTAAATGAATTAAGAGTTTGAATTTGAGGGTTTATATTTAGGAGTTCATGAGTAAAATAGAGAAGGCTCAATACCAAAAATAAGTTTTAAAGGTATAATTTCATGAAGCTGGTGATTAATAGGATAAGGATACTTAGGACGGGAAAAGGAAACAATCAAATTGCTTTTGAGATTGGAATTTTGGTTGATGGCCAAGTATTGCTGTTATATAGTATCTCGAGGATGACCTATATTTTAGAGTATATGTAAAGGTTCTTATTGATATGAAGATTCTAAGGAGTAAATAGATATGGTTTTTATGGAAGAAGCTTCATGAACCTGAACCAAAATACCAGTAGAGAGAAACATAGGTGATCACAAAGGTAGCAGATTGAGTACTGTACCCATAGCAGTTGCATGTTTTAGCTTGACCTATAGTATAATTTTAATTTCGAGGACGAAATTTTTATAAGGTGGGTAGGATTGTAAGACCCTGAATTTAGGGCTTATTTTTTTAATTTTATAAATCAATTATTGTAATAGATATTATTATTTGTTTATTATTTGATTTAATGCTCCTTACTGTGACTTGGATTTCTAGAGCATCAGGGATGCCAGTCTCTGGAAACTTCCTTCTTGAAGTTTGTAGTAGACGAGATTATCTTCATGTTGATATATTATGTCCCACTCGAACTTGTTCCCTTGTACTCTTTTTGCTTCGCACAAGTTCGGGTCAAATTAGACCATTTAATTATTAATTGATTTCCCACTCTTTTCCTTGATCCTCATAAGCACATTTCCATGACTTTTAATTTAGGAGCACTAGACCAGTCATTTTCTCGGAACCAACTTCTCATGAATGATCTACTCGAGACGCTCTTTACCCCTGACCTTCGTGTCCCACTCAGACACTCCATTTTGTGCTCCATTTCCTTCGCACAACTTTCGGTTCAATTTAGGCCAATTAATTATCTACCGTAAAACCTGATTTAATTTCTAATTTAAATTTGGGATCCGACATCGACCCAACCTAGTCGACCCCAAATATGGACGTGGCCCACATTGAGCCTACTACCCGTCTGACACTTGTGTCCCATTTATTTGAGTCCCCGCATGTTATTTATTTGCCCATGATTATAAATATCCATTTTAATTCGAATATTGTCCCCTGTCCAATTTTGAGCCGACCCGGCTCGACCGAACCAAACCCAAGTTCTATGTTGTCCCCACAAGAATGCCCTACAAATACATCATTCTTTTTACTATTTAAAAATATCTATTTTTCTCTCTCTACTCTACAAATATCTTATTTTCTCTATCTATTATATATATACATATATATATATATATAATCTCTCCCTCTCTCTCTCCCTCCTATCAGGACAACCCATCCCCCCTCCTGTACACAGCACACCCCCTCCCTCTCACATCAACCGACTTCCTTCTCTCTCTATTCATTTTTTCTTTCTATTTCTCTCTCTTTCTTTATAACTCACATGTCTCTCTCTCACTCACCTCTCTCTCTCAAACTCTCATTTTTCCTTCTACTACACACAGCAGCAGCAGTCCCACACCAAGCCATGGCACCCTCCCAACCGAGCCCAGCCCCTGGCCGATGGCCAAGCACCACCACCCTAGGCCGAGCTCCTCCTCGACTTCCTCTCTTCTCCTCCTTCTTCTCCATCTCCATAATCATCACCACCCCATCATCACCTCAACACCACCACAACCACACCCTCAACGCGCCACCTCCGCGAGCACCACCACTCCCTCGCTGTGCCCCTGGCCGCCACCGCCGTGCAGGCCAGCGCCGTCGCCGCCGTGCGTAGCAGCAGCTGCGGCGCTGCAACAAACAGCAGCCTGTGCAGCACAGTCGTGCGCGCGCACACCTGCCGGCCGCACGCCGCTCCGGCCACCGCCGCCGCCGGCGAGCCCCTCCACGGTCGCGCGCAGGCTGGGCGACCACCCAGTGGCAGTCAACGTCCTCCGGGATGCGCCGTCTAGGCGATTCGTATGTTTTGTACGGAGTTCCGTCGACGCACGCACGAGAAAGTTTCAGAATTCGTGCTTCGAGGCGGCAACTTTGTACGCATTTTTTGGGAAATCTGACCGTTGGATCGTCGCATTCCTTCCTCCGTTATAATCTTGGTATATACCACTTCACTCCCCTCAATTTTCGTCCGTTAATTTCGTCGTTTGATACCTCAAAACTGGCCACCAAGTTGACGTTTTAATTGAACTATTTTTGGACATTTTCGTGATGCCAACTTCGCGGGTTCGTATCTTCGTCGTCACAGCTCCATTTTATGTGCCACCAGTTTCTGTGTGCAGCTGGTATAACCCTCTTTCTGCCCCCTTTAGATTTCATTTCAGTTTGAGCTTGTTAGGTAGGTCGAATTCGACGCCAAAGTTGGCCGTTCGAATTCTTAGTATTGCAGTTGTTAAATTCCATTTTTGAACCTGGGACTCCGAATTTAATTTCTGACACCACCAGTAGACTCGTGGCGTTGTTCTGGCACGTTTTCATATAAAGTTTGTTAGATTTGGAGGACGTGGGCCCTAGCACGCATTTCGGTACAAAGTGGGCCCTTCAGTCCGGGTCAACGGAACTTTTTGACGTCGGCTCATCGAAATCCAATTCTGGATATACCGTTGAGTTCGTATTGTCATTCTGGACTCGTTGACATATAATTTACTAGGTTTTAGTGGACATTAGTTCTGACACGCATTTCGGTGCAAGTTGGATACTAATATCCGGGTCAACAGGTCATTTTGAGATCGGCTCATCGGAATCCAATTCCGGATATACCGTTGAGTTCGTATCGTCATTCTGGATTTCAGTGATTTCACAACCACTAAAATTGAATGTGTTGACCCTGTAGATGGTTGTAGAGACTAGCCTTGACCCAGTTTGACCATGGTTGACTACTTTGACTGAAGGTCAAAGTAGAGTCAACATTTGACCTAGGTTAGACTAGTTTTGACCCTGGTTGACCACAGTTGACTATTTTGACCAAAGTCAATCGGAAGTCAACCGTAGCCTAAAATTGACTAGAACTGGGCCAGAGTTGACCAGTTGACCCAAAGTCAACTGTTAGTCAACGTTAGTCAAGTTTGACCTTGAGTTGACCTAGGGTTGACCAGAGTTGACCAGTTGACCAAAGTTAACTGTAAGTCAACCATTAACTTAGATTGATCTAGTTGACTTGCTTTGACTTGTCTTGACTTAGTATGACTTAGTATGACTTAATTTTACTTTCAAACCCTTATATTGATACAATATTCCATCTATAGGTCCTCGAGACACTTTTCTTGGACTCAGTTGACATATTCCACCAGATCTCAGGCGAGTGAATTCTCTGATAATAATTCTGTTTTATGATATCGTTTATGTTTCTTGTATTTAGTGTAGATACCCTTGTTCTCTTGACACATTGTTCGTACGGATTGGTATTTCTCTGGATCCCGTCATGAGATGTTATTCCTCGCTTTCCTTGGTATATCTTGTGCAAGTCTTTCTTGTTCCTTGTGCATTGTATAGACACGATTCCTGCGAAGGCTAGCTACCCTCTCGGAGAATCGCGTGTCATGATGTGTCATGGTTGGATCCACTATACTAGTCGGGGACGAGGAGTATTAGTGTAGATGTGTGGTCATTATCCGCCTTGTTTATTCTTGTAGACCTTGTTTGATAGCCAATCCTACACTCCACGTAAGATTGGCCGGATCATCAGACCTTGTGCAGACCCAAGCCGGCCACATGTTGTAGCTAGTACTCACACACTTAGATAGATGTTTCTTGATTATTGTACATGCCATGATCAGTTTTACTTGCCTTGTTCTAGCTCTAGATTTACAGCTTACCTTGCCATGATACTCACATGTACATTTCATAATTTCTTGTATATTCTCTCTATTTACTACTACATTTTCAATATCGTCTAATTAGAACTGTTATTTGAGATTTGTGCTCGTTCTATCCTGACAGGATATGTTGACAAAATTTTAGGAGTAGTTGTGCCCTCAGTATTGGACTTCATGATGTTGCTAGCTGAGGTGGATCTCACTATTCTTCTATGTGAGTTGCCTGGTAGTTATCCTTAGTTAGTCTTGTTGTTCCTTCTTTATTTTCCTGTCTTATGATCCTTATAGATTCTAGTTGTTCTACTGATATTGTTATTATTTCTTGTCTTATCTTTCTTAGTTTTTGTGATGTGACATGAGTACATTTCTAGTTATGGATCCTTAGATGTTGTAGTTAGTATAGTATACTTGACAGCGCTCTACCGCCGATACTGCGACGTAGGCTGGGCGTGGCCCACGTATTCGTACCCGTATATTCGGGTGCGGGTCGTGACAACTTACTCTTAGTTGAGGAGGAAAGGTCCACCTACATCAAGAGTAGATGTGACCTTTGGTACCCAAGTTCTTGAGGGTCCTGAAAAGTTAGTTTTCGGAAACCATGCATATATCTTTCTATCTACTAGTCTTCTAATTCTACATTGTGGTGAAATGTATCCATGCAATCCACAATAAGTACATATAGCATTCATATTTATGTTAGGAGCATGCATATGACGTCTATGAGTAGAGTGATGTGGAGTAGCATGATGATATGTAGAGTTAGCATGGTGATGATGTCTATATGTAGAGTGATGTGGAGCAATGTGGTGATATTGTCTATATGGAGTAGCATGGTGATGATGTCTATATGGAATAGCATGGTGATGATGTCTATATGTAGAATGATGGTGATTTTGTGCAACATAGTGATGGTTATATCTATGTGTAGCATGATGATTCTGTGACAAATGAGAATTATTTCTACGTGCATGTGGTTTGTGTGCTTTATGAAAGTATGTGTATATGAAAGCATGATTATGAGCTGCAGGTGGATGACGTGGTTGACTAGTATGAGTAGTGTCATACTTTGTGTGTGTCTCATGTGATTGGGTTTGAGGTTGAGCAACCTGTTTTCCCAATTTAGTCTCTAATTTCTTTGAGACAGCCTGCAGTTCAGTAATCTTAGCATTCAAACCATATATCTTAGTAATAGAAATCTTGTGTCTACTCCTTTCTTCAGCAAGTTCCGTGTTGAGTGTTGTGATTTCTTGTGTTTGTTGTTCAATACGTGCGTCGGCATCATGTAGGCTTATTTTAAGCTTAGATACCTCATTTGTGACTTCCGTGGGTGAAGTGTCTCTAATGTTATCAAGCAATAAGGAAAGTCTTTAAATTTCGACTTCATGACTTTTGATCTTTTCCTTGGCATGTTTATATTTACCAATGACCTTTTTATGATCATCGAGTAAATCGGTGAAAGCATCGCCAAGTTCATCAAAAGTGAAGTCATCAAGAGTTTCGTTTGATACCTTGTCGGACGTTGCCATTAGGCACACATTTGCCGTCTTTTGAGGAGAGTCCTTTTCTTCCTCGAAGTCACTAGCTTCGCTTTCATGCCAAATGCTTATGTTGGCATATTTCTTTGAGGAAGTCTTCTTGCAACCGTAGCAGGTTGGCTCTTCTTCGTCGTCTTCTTGTGGTTCCTTCTTTCTTCGGTTGAAGCGAAGGAATTTCTTGAAGTTGCGGACAAGGAGAGCTTGATCATCACCTTCCGAGTTGTCATCCGTTTCTTCGGGGTCAGTCCTTCGTCGGTGAGCTTTGAGTGCGATCTCCTTAGCCTTAGGAGCAGGCTCTTCGAAGTCTTTGAGGTCAAGCTCATGAGTTATCAGCTTTCCCATCAAAGTCTCCATGTGTAGCACCCAGTTTCTAAAATAAGAGTAATTTTGAAATTTTGTAATTATAATTATTTAATAATGATATTTAAACCATATTATGATTTTTTGGAGATTTTTAGTTATTTTTAAAACTATTTAAAACCACGACTTGTGATTTTGATGTTTTGTTAGTGCAACCTTAGAGATTACTTAACCTAGAGACTAACCATGATCATATGAGCCTAGTCATAGGTTTAGAACATCAAGTTAGGACTTTTTAGCCTAAGGGGTATTTTGGTAATTTACTAGGAATTATTGCAATTATTGGATTTATGTGAATTATTATTATTTAATTATTGTCATGAGAGTCCCTAACCTAGTTTACCCTAATCTAGAGGTTAGCCACTAACCTAGAGATTAAAGGATAGCTAATTATCTCATGGCATTATTCAAAAATATCTAAGAATACCTTTATTAGATATTTTCCTTAAACCCCTCAAAATATCATTCCTTACCTAGAAGTCCAAACCTTAACCAAGAAGGAAGACACAAAAGTCTTCATGGACACCCCCTTCCCACACCCTATGACCAGCCATGGGCACCCCCCTATCACTACCCCCTTCTATATAATCACTACATTTCATTCATGTCTCATTTACATGAATTTACACTTCTTTAGACCATTGAAAATCCCATACCTTCAAACCCTCACAACTTGTTCATTTCAACTCCTTTTCCCCTCTAGTCTTTTGCATTGGAAC
The DNA here is from genome assembly GCA_029216955.1 of Iris pallida. Taxonomy (NCBI): domain Eukaryota; kingdom Viridiplantae; phylum Streptophyta; class Magnoliopsida; order Asparagales; family Iridaceae; genus Iris; species Iris pallida. The sequence goes on along the minus strand of JANAVB010025198.1, from coordinate 21,062,151 downwards.
CCTACAACATCAAGGGTGCTAAGGGAGGCTAGCAATCAAGATTCCACAAGGCTAGGACATCACCAAGTGAAGAGGACACACCCCCATATTCTAGGCTTTTTCTTGAGTTTTTACTCAATAGGTAAAGTGCCTCTAACCCTATTAATATTGTGTTTTTCCTTTATAAATGCATGTATATAGGTATACCCTAGCTGTGGGTCAAGTTTGGTAAAATCTAGGGTTGGTTTGGTGTCCGTATCGAACACGTATCCTAGGTTATAAAACCTTGTTTGATGAAATGCCCCAAAGGATTGAACTTTGTTATTTTGTAAAACAAATTACATATTCTTGTAGCCCTAGACTAGTAGAACATGTACCTACTTGACTGAGCACAATTTAGATTCTTTTTCGTGTCCAAATCGGACACGAACCCACATTTTTATATTGTGCACATACACAAAAAATCCTCTGCTACTTGACCCTGTTTTCTCTCTCCTCATGCCACATGGACACGTGCCATTTGGCACAGAGGTGGGGGCAACCTCTGACATGCCCCCCCTCAAATTTTATGACACCTCGTGTCGTATCGAGGACACGAGGACACGTGCACTGGTTGTGCACTGACAGTGCACACACGCACAGAGCCGACTTCGCGCGAGTCGTGTCGACTCTGGACACGTTGTGGACACATCGTGGTGACATGAGTGTGTAGACCAACACGTGGGCTACACGTGGACATGACCACGAGGCCCCACGTGGCTCGTGTCGTGTCCATGAGACACTTGCATTGCTGTACGACGCTACGCGTAGCAGTGTGTATTAGTCGAGTTTTCTCGACTGATACGCGTCTCGTATCGTATCCTGGTGACACGAGGACACGAGACAGACACTGGAACACATAGCCTGACCCTAGGCGAACCTGGACACGTGACCACGAGACACGTGGATGTGTGTGTCGTGTCCTACACACACGTAAACCCGTGCACGACGCTGTGACACTGCACAATGTCTGAAGCTTACCCGATTTGGGTTTTTGACCCTTGGACACGTTGTATCGTGTCGTGGTGGACTCCTAGGGACCCCTACGATACTAATACATATGGGGGCACGATTACCAACTACTTATTCATGTCTTAGCTAGGTTTTTAGGTTTAATTTGGGTTTCCCCCAATTTACCTTCACTGCGCAGTGTTTTCCAAATTTCCAGTATTTTCCAATTTTTAAAAAATGGATTTTGAATTGATTTTATTATCTATATATGTGTGTAATTGCCTGTATATACACTGTATAGGTATGTATATATGTATATGAGTGTGTGGGTATATGTGTATGTGTATGTGAGTGTATATATGTATATATATAGGTATGTATATGTGTGTGTATATATGTATGTAATGTGTATGTGTTTGTGCCCATTCTCAGAATTCTGAGAACCCCCCCCCCCCCCTCACTGTTACACACACACACCACTACCCCAGCCCTCTAACCCTCTCACACCCTTTCATTCTCTATTACCCCTCTCTCTCTTTCCCTCTCCCACTATATATATATATATATATATATATATATATATATATATATATATATATATATATATATATATATTTAAAATATATATATATATATATATATATATATTTTAAATATATATATATATATATATATATATATATAGGTTTATATGACTAGTTATATAAATATATATATATAGGTTTATACATATATATAAGTATATGTATATATATGTTGTAATATATATGACTAGTTATATATATATATATAAATATATATATTGAATTGTATATAGAGGGCTATGTATGTATATTACATAGATGTAGGTTTACCTATAGATAGCTATATGTGAACCTATGTGTAGTAACCTAGAAATATTAGCCTATGGTCATAGTCACTAGTCTATGGCTAATAAGAGGTTGCCCTATACATGGCCTAATTGGCTCTTGAATGGTTGACCTAGGTAGCCTTGTTGACCATGGTTGACTAAGTCAACTATAGGTCAAACTTGACCTAATTAACCTAGAATTGACTAGGACTAACTCAAATTACTTAGTGACTCAAGTATGATTAAACCTTAACTAGTTTGACATTGGTTGACCTAACCTTGACTAGTTTGACCTAATTTGACTTTTTAAGTTGACCAGAGTTGACCAAGAGTTGACTTTGGCCTAGATTGACCTAGAATCATGTAGTATGCATTGTATACTCTATTTTTATCATTGTGGATATATTGTGACCTGTTTTACTCTAAATAGGACTTTGTGACACCAGTTCAGACATCTATTCATATCAGTCATACAGGGTGACAGACGAGTACATTCTCTGATCATTTCATACTTGTTAGGATTTATATTCTTGCTCTAGATTACTTTACATGATGCTATCACGTTATTATCACGGATTGGTACTATATGGATCTTGTCATGCGATGTTATCCCCCTCGAGGTGCATCAAATACAGTTGTCATGTACTTTTCACGAACATCTTGTCTTTTATGTACACCGCTTCATGTATACTCTTGTGCAATCTTGTACTCTCATGATCACGTGAGCAAACATGATAAAAATCTCTTGTGCAAGGTAACGTAACTTGACTGGATCCTTGTGTATTGATTGGGGAGGGTGAGTAGGAAATGTGTAACACCCAGTTTTCCAGATGAGGGTAATTTTAAAATTTTGTATTTAATTTATTTAATTATGGTATTTAAAATTTTAATATAATTTTTGGTGATTTTTAATAATTTTTAAAATTATTTAAATCATGACTTATGATTTGGTGTTGTGCTAGTGAACAGTAGATACTGCCTACCCTAGAGCCTAGCCATGTGATTAGGGTATTTAGATATTTTTGGGGTTATTTGATTTTACTATAATTTATTTGAATTTATAGGAATTTTTAGAATTTATTTTTGAATTGTTTGGATGAGGGTTGACTAGTGTTGACTAGGAGACTAACCTAGTGACTAACCTAGGTTAAGACCACTTGGTTAGGTTAAGTAAACTTGGTTAGACCTAATTTAGTGAGGTTTAAGTCATTAGAACTTGTTTGGAGAGTTTTGGAGTTGATTAGGCTAATATAGCTTATGACTTCATAAGTCATGATTAATGACTTGAGACTTAAAGCCCATAGGCCCACCCAAGTAGCTAAACCTAATTCTAATCAGCCCATGGATGGTCATTATGATCATCCCCATCCTATTTAATGCCCCTCAAAGTTAGGGCTAGCCTCCATTAGGTTTTCTTGCCAAGTTTTGGAAAGAGGTATTTCCCATCTTCCATAAATCCTAGTAAATTCATTTTTATTCCTTTTTAACCCAAACAAATTGCATTGAGTCCTAAATTTCCTCTACTTTCTGTTGGTACCAAGTGTTCTTGGCTTTGGAGCTCATTGGAGGAATTTGGCCATCAAGAGGAGCACCTCTTTGTGGAGCTTTTTGGAGCTTTTGATACACATAGGTAATTTCAATTCCTCACCATAGAACCCTATTATTTTGCATCATTAGGGGGCCCTATACCTACCCAAACCGTAGGAATAGGAATCCCCAGAATTTTGTGCCCTTTCGTGTCCATTTTGGACACGTATCAGTGTCGTTTTTATAGTGTTTGTTGATATGCCACAAAGGATTTTTATTTGTTATTTTTGAAAAGTGTTTGAACAAATTTGATGATTTATATGTGTACATTAGTTTGCAACTGGACTGAGTTGGTTTTCGAGCCGTGTCCGTGTCCAAACAGGACACGAACACGCTCACAGCACACACGGGCAGTGCCCTGCTATTCGGGGGCTATAACTCCCTGTACACGACACTTCACCACACAAAATTTGATAGGAGGACTCCCTACATGACTGACACGAGGCCTACAAAGTTTCGTAGGACCTCGATGAATGGTTTGGGAGCAATCGAGCCCGCACTGACACGCCCTGTCGCGCGCAGGCAGCTGTATGTGCACAGAACACGCGTCTGATACGTGTCTCGTACACGCGACATGCCCCACGTGGACACAGGACAGACACTAGGACACGCTCCCCTATCCTATGTGTACACGTGTGCACGGCCACGTGTCACCACGTGGCCTGTGTCATGCACAGGACATACGTGCACGCGTGCACGACGCAGTCTGTGCATAGCATGTCTGTGCGTGTTTTGAGACCTGGACACGCCGTATCCGGCTCTAGGGTGACACGACAAGACACTTGGGACACGAGCACAGGTGGGGGGGGGGTAAATTACCAACCATTAATTCGTATTATTAACATGATTTTAGATGTCGATTTTCAACTCTCCCCATTCACTGATACACTGTGCACTGTTTTCGAATTTCTGATTTAAATGAGTTTTCAAACCATTTTTCTTGATTTAAATTGACATATTACTTCATCTACACATGTATAATAGTTACTGCAATGTTGGTTTATGAATTGTGAGGGGAATTGGATGATTTGGGATTTCGAATTAGGTTGAACTGTTGAATCACTATTTCCATTCACTCACAAAGATTTGAGACTAAGGCCAAACCTGAGAATTCCTTCTCTTAACTGAGGATGGGATTTTCCTGAGATTTCCATTATATGATTCGACTGTTGAGTGTTAAATTGTGCTATAGATTCACCTAAATACATCTAGGGATTAGCTAACATGTTAAGGTTGTTCATGGCATAGGAAATGTTCCTAATTACTGATACTGCAAGTATCAGTGAACTTAATCACTGTTTCACTATTAGATTTACATTATAATGATTAATATCATATGTTTAGCTATGGTTTGATTTGATGTACATTTAGATATCATGATTAGGATTCATTCTTGGTGTTTAGTTGGTCAGTGTATTGAGTTCACACTGGTTGACACTTTCCAGTTTTCCTAAAACTAAAGTTTAAGTTAATCCCTATTTTAACCACTGTTTCCTCCAGCTGAATTGAAATAGATTTTAGCATGTAAATTAGTGTGGGTTCATTACAGTTGTGTATTGATGAGGTTAGGATGGATTGGTTGTATCATGAAATGATTCTTTCTATTTAATGGTTCATTTGGTTTTTAAACCAGAGATTTGACCTTCTAATTTCTGAAACTGTTCTTCTCATTCCTGAGAACTCACACACACATAGCTCTTTCACTCACACACTCTCATGTGTCACCACACTCTCACATTCCTTGAACACTAAGACACTGTGTAAAACCCCTCAAAATTATTTTATTATTATTATTATTTTGTTACTAAATTTTGTTATTTTTAAATAAATGTATTACACTAATTATCAATTATTTATAAAGTTTAGAAATATATGTTATATATATATATATATATATGAAGCGTTGTGTGTGCATTGTATTAGGAAACCCTCATCCTTAACCATAAGGCTAAACCTAGGATAACTCAAACCTTAAATTATTTAGTTTTATTAGATTATGTATATATCTATAACTATATATACATAATGTTACTATTCAATTGGTTTTACTATTAGTTTTTATATATAAGCCTGTGTAGTTTTTACAATTCTTAGCAACCAAACCCAACCCATATATTTAACCCTAACCTCCAACCCATTAGGGTTCCTATTCATTTGGATCTCATTCCCATATATATATACATATATGAACCAAAACTACTCTCAACCCTAACCCTAAACTTGCCTCCACAAACTCCATCTCTTCCCATCCTCACCGCCACCCTAGCCCCCTCTCCTTCGCCTACCACTCCCCCCCTTCGACCGAGGCCGCCGTCGGACGAGCCCGCGCGCTCCGCCGACGCACCCGCGCGTAGCAGCCGGCCCCCCCGCGCGCTGCAGCCCCGACCACCCCGATCCGGCGACCCCCCTCGTCGGCGCGACCCCCTCGTCGGCGAGCCACCCCCCTGCGGCGTGGCCAGGTAACCCCGACCCACCCCGTAGCGCTGTCACGTGGGAAAACCCTCCTAGCATGCCTTAAACCTAGTTTTAGGATTTAAATTCTGAATATCCAGTTTATTGTATTGATTGTTATGATGAATAGATTGATGATTAATTAGATCTAAATGTAGGAAATCATTGGTAATTAAGTTGGGGTTCTACCCCAATTTTTGTGTGATTTAATATTAATTATTAGTATTTATTTGTATTTAATTAAGAAGTTTCAATGCTAGTAATTAATTAATTGTGTTTACTGTTTTAATTTTTAAGTAACATTTTGATTACGAATTAGATAAAACTTTGTACATGAAAAAGTTTTTATAATTAATCTAGTATTTTAAAATAATTTTTCCAGAATTTATAGAATTTAAGTTATAATTATTTTATGTGAAAAACAGTGAATTTACACTGTTTAATTAAATCCGTTTGATGCTTATTATTTAATTAATAAATAATTAAATAATATAATTTATATGGAAAATATAGATTTAATTATAAAGTATATTATGGAAACTTTTCCAGTATTTTATTGGTTCTTAAAATGTTTTATTTAGATTTATCTATTGAGTTTTGGATTAAACAAATCAATTATTCAATATTGATTTCAATTTATATTATTTAATGGGTTAGTAATTAAATAATATTATTTGAATAGAAAATGTTTGTAAAAATATACTCTTCTGTATAAAAATATTTCCAATATTTATTTATTATTACTTATAATTATTTAGATTTAGTTGAGTAATTTCTAGATTTATTCAATAAGATATATATATTATATAATTAATTGTTATTAATTATATAAATATTGTAATTTTGTGAAGTGATAAGATTCTGTTAGAAATGTGTAATTATGATATTTAGGAAATTGTTTATGTATTTTATATGAATTTACAACTTTTTAAGATTTAAAGTAATCATTTTAAGATTATGTATTAAATTGTGAAATAATTATTTATTAATTTAAATAATTATTAATTATGTGGTACTATTGTGAATTTAGCTTTAATGATCAAATTTTAAGGTTGGTGGTGATTTATTTGGATTTCTTTAGAATTATTAAGTACTTATTGTTATTATTTAACTAGTTATTTAATAAATAGTTTAATGGTGATAATCCATTTTCTGTAAAATATATATTTAATATATATTTATTATTCTGATATTATTTAGTTTATTATTAAAATAGACTAAAAATGATTTTAAGGATTTTTACTATTTAAGTTAGTATTATTAGGAATTGTGTATTCATGTGTGTATTAAAATGGTTGGTTAATTGATTATCATTAATTAGTTAATTAATTATTAAATATTTAGTTGTAAATAAATTTCAGAATATAATTGGTATGATAATAAGTATGGTTACCTACTTATTATCGTATAATTATTATTCATAATTTGATACTAGTTAGCTAGTAGTAATAGAATAATTTAAATTAAAGATTACTTAGCAATTAAATGAATTGTTTAATTTGTTTAATTAGTAATTAATTAGAGATAAATCTTGTTTAGGATTATTTGCTTCTCGGGACTCGGACTCTACTTTGGACCCGGATACTCAGTTGCTGGACACAGGCAAGTACACCTTGCTTGACATTTACTATGCAGTATTTACATTTGCCAGTTATTATTATCGTGTGCACTCGTCTCCATTGATGACTACCTTGTATAGAGTTAGTATAAACTTGACACTGTCTCAGACACGTATCACATATGAGTGAGTTGAGTGCAGAGGTTCTGTGTTGACTGGCCCTTAACATATGAACTTGAGTCTGTTAGCAGTTTGGTTTAGTTACATTATATTTACTATGATGTCTTGCATATTGTTCATACTGCGTATACGGTACGAGTACATTGGGTGGGGAGAGTCTACTAGTGGTGTATGAGAATTTCTGTTTCCAATGTACGCTGGATGCTCGTAGCCCCTCGTTTCTCAAACCGTAGAACGCTTGGTGGCAGTTTCTTCTTCTTCTCTCCCTCTCATGTGCCACTAGAGATGTCTCGAGTGCATTTACACATAGATGGTTAGAACACCTTATTGCTTCCTTGTATTTCCTGTCCTTGTTTGGTTAGGGAAATACTGGGTGGCATTCCTATTCGTTACTTTTACATTACTGCTCAGTATATTCATGCATGTCATTTTCCTGTGTATTTGTTATGTCCCTCTGAGGACCTGGTATCTTTTCCAGAGCTTGACGAGCATTTATTCCCGGCTGATTACGGAGTAGACGGACTTGTTGACGACGACTTTGAGGTGGAGCCGCAGCCTTGATCCTCTGGAGGCTAGCTACATCTTCAGACGTGGGTTTCATTTCCAGTATTCTGTTCATTTCTATTTGCTGCTTTATTTTCATTCCAGATGTACTCATTTACTTATTTAGTGGATTGTTCTCCTCTAGCCATAGTTGACATTTGGATTCTGTGGCACTGATTATTTTCCATTCTGTTATCTATTACTTTATTCCACGGATGAGACTAGTTTACCTGCCTATGATGTTACTTTATTAGTTATACTTCAGCGTACTACAATCAGATCATAGTCCATTAAATTGGGTTTAGCTATGCTTGATTGTACAGCTGGCATGCCACGTGTTCCCGATCCGATTATTTAGAACTGGGGCGTGACATGTTTTAGTGGTGGCCCATGCAGGTCAGAAATTTGTTTGGTTACGTTACTGTACTGAACAAGCCTGCAAATTAGGTTTAGAATATTAGGTCTCATCCATACTTGACTATATCATTCTTGATTATCCTTGAACAAATTCTTTTGCATCTCGTTTGTTTCCGTCCTATTCTCAATTTCTTCTATCTTATCTCTACAGAATCATGAATCTAAGGAGTGGACGTACCGCTGCCGGTAGAGACAACCAGTCATCTGGTACGGATGATCAGTCCGCAAGGGTAGTTCCAACCTACCTATTGCTACCAGGGCAGACGTCTCAGCCAGTTGGTGCACAACCGACTGGGGTACCTCCTCCTCCCCTACAGTACCCTCAGACACCATATGGAGTGCCCCCGGCTGTGCCTCAAGACAGTCAGGCACAGATATTTCAGTTCATGCACATGATGATGCAAGAACAGAGACAGCAAGCAGCAGAGCAGAGGCAAGAAGCAGCTGAGCAAAGACGGGAAGCTGCTGAGATGAGACAGGGATTCTTGACAGCTATGGAGAGGATGACAGCACCAGCACCTGCACCAACACCGACACTAGCTCCCGTGAGACCAGCACGAGTAGGTTCAGTGAAGGACTACGTGCAGATGGACCCTAAACCTTATAAGGAAAACGAGAGTCCGGAGGAGACCACTACTTGGATCACCAGCACCAAGAAGAAATTGCAGGCATCTCAGTTGCCTGAGGATTTATGGATGACTGGCGTAAGAACTCAGCTGGAGGGGAATGCCCATCACTGGTGGGATTCTATGGAGCGTCAGTTGGGTACTCGTCAGACGTGGGAACAGTTTCTGGAGTTCTTTGATAAGAAGTACTTCCCTACTACTGTAAAGAATGCCTTATACAACCAGTTCATGTACCTGGAGCAAGGGAACAAGACTGTTGACGAGTATGACTCAGAGTTCAGTCGACTCAGCAAATATGGGGAGGTGCTGATACCCAATGATCTGGAGAAGGCCAAGAGATTTCACAACGGGCTAAGGCAGGAGCTACAGCATTATACTAGCTCTCAGTCCCGAATCTCTTATGCTGAGTTGCTGACGGAGGCCAGGATTCAGGAGGCAATTAGCAAAGGGAAGCTGAACCAGCAGAAGAACCAGCCAGTGCAGACGAAGACGCAGCAAGGAGGTCCTATCAAGAGACCTATGGGACATCATCAGCATCAGCAGAAGACTGGACCCTACCAGTCTAAGGAGCTTCTGACTTGCCATTTCTGTGGCAGGAAGGGACACTTACAGAGAGAGTGCAGAAGGATACTGGGTACTTGTTTAGCTTGTGGATCGAGCCAGCATCAGGCTCGAGATTGCCCAGTTCGGGGAGCCATTGTGCCAGTAGGAGGACAGAAGCCACCAGCATCAGGAGGTCAGCAGAGAGGACCTATACTCCCTTCACAGTCAGCACAGTTTGAGAAAGCCAAGCAGCTGGCAGAAAACAAGAAGCAAGGACAGATTTTTGCTCTCACTCAGGGAGAAGATGGAACCGAAGGTGAGGCTATCACAGGTACTATTTTAGTAGGTTCATTGCCTGCTACAGTGTTATTTGATTCTGGTGCCACCCTATCATTTATATCATCTAGATTTGTAGCTGTGCATAGGATAGCTACTTCTACTATGCCTAAGAGTTGGAAAATTATTACTGGTAGGGGTATAGTACCTGTGACTAGTACATGTAGAACCTGTTCGATAGTTATTTGTGGCCGAGAGATGAGAGCTCGACTTTTGGTATTACCTATGCCAAATTTCGACGTAGTATTGGGTATGGATTGGCTTAGTCAATATCATGCTATATTGGACTGCCACAGGGGTTGTGCTATATTTAGACCGCCAGGCCAGCCGGAGTTTGAATTTCAGAGAGGAAGCATTGAGAAGGGAGTATCTCAGTATCATGGAGCTTGCATGGCGATGGAGGTTGCCCCGCCACCGATCATTGATGAGTTTTTTGATGTCTTTCCCGATGATCTGCCGGGTCTACCACCCGACAGAGAGGTTGAGTTCACCATTGAGCTCATACCAGGAGCGGCACCAATCTCTTTAAATGTCTATCGACTGGCAAAGAAAGAGCTGGATGAAATGAAGGTGCAGTTGCAGGAGTTGCAAGACAAGGGATTTATCAGACCAAGTGCATCACCTTGGGGAGCCTCGGTCTTGTTTGTGCCAAAAAAAGATGGAACAGTTCGCATGTGCATTGATTATAGGGCTCTTAATGCTGTGACGATCAAGAACAAGTATCCCCTGCCACTAATTGATGATCTATTTGACCAGCTGACAGGAGCCCAGGTATTCTCGAAGATTGATCTGAGATCGGGATACCATCAAGTGAAGGTTCGGAAGGAAGACATCCAGAAGACGGCATTCAGGACTCAGTATGGTCATTACGAGTTCTTAGTAATGCCCTTTGGTTTGACAAATGCACCGGCTATGTTCATGAATTTAATGAACAGAGTATTCCATGAATATCTTGATAAGTTTGTCGTAGTATTCATCGACGATATTTTGGTGTATTCAAAGAACCATGAAGAGCATGAGGATCACTTGAGGAAGGTGCTGGAGATCTTGAGGCATCAGAAGTTGTATGCAAAGCTGAGTAAGTGTAAATTTCTTCTAGATCATGTTTCATTTCTTGGACATGTTATCTCAGGGAAAGGCATAGAAGTGGATCCGACGAAGATATCAGCAGTGGAGTCGTGGCCAACTCCAACCGATGTTTCAGAGGTACGAAGTTTTCTAGGGCTTGCCGGATATTACCGGAGGTTCGTAGAGAATTTTGCAAGAATTGCGGAGCCCATGACGAAGTTGACTCGCAAGAATCAGAAGTTCGAGTGGACAGGAGAGTGCCAAGCTGCTTTTGATGATTTGAAGAAATGCCTTACTACTGCACCAGTCTTGACCATTCCATCGGGATCAGGAGGTTTTGTCATCTATAGTGATGCATCCGAGAAGGGATTAGGATGCGTCTTGATGCGGCATGGGAAGGTAGTTGCATATGGTTCTCGGCAGTTGAGGACCCACGAGAAGAATTATCCCACGCATGACTTAGAGCTTGCGGCGGTGATATTTGCCTTGAAGCTTTGGAGGCATTACTTGTATGGAGAAACAGTGAAGGTATATACAGATCATAAAAGCCTCAAGTATGTCTATACTCAGAAGGATTTAAATTTGAGACAGAGGCATTGGCTTGAGTTGATGGCAGATTTTGATATTGAGTTACAGTACCATCCAGGAAAGGCGAATTCAGTAGTAGATGCATTGAGCCGGAGGCCTATGGCACATTTTTGACATCACAAAAGGAGTTGCTTTATGACTTGGAAAAGATGGGCATCGAAGTTGTTAGGCCTGGAGGAGTTGCAAAGATGATGAACCTTCAGGTTCAATGTTCATTGGTAGAGCGGATCAAGGCGACCTTACCGACAGATGCCAGATATCAGAGGCTTCGACAGAGGACAGAGCAAGGACTACAGACTGGATTGAGGATTCACGAAGATGGGACCTTGAGGTGCAGAGATCGCCTCTATATTCCTAATGAAGAGATCAGGCAGGAGTTGATGACAGAGGCACATAGTTCGACTTATTCTATTCATCCAGGAGGTACGAAGATGTACAGGGACCTGAGACAGCACTACTGGTGGCATGGAATGAAGCGTGAAATAGCACGGTTCGTAGCAAAGTGCTTGGTGTGTCAGCAAGTCAAGGCTGAACATCAGAGGTCCGCAGGATTGTTGCAACCGCTTCCGATACCTGAGTGGAAGTGGGAGCACATCACTATGGATTTCGTTACGGGATTTCCGAGGAGCCCAGCTGGACGAGATGCAGTTTGGGTGATTGTGGACAGATTATCGAAGTCTGCTCATTTCATACCATTCCGAGTGGGGCAATCTACAGAGGTATTGGCAGATTTATATATGAAGGAGATAGTGCGATTACATGGAGTACCAGTCAGTATAGTCTCTGATCGAGATACGAGATTCACATCGCACTTCTGGAAGAGCATGCAGGAAAGTCTGGGCACTAGACTGAAGTTCAGCACCGCTTATCACCCTCAGACGGACGGACAGTCATAGCATACCATTCAGACGTTAGAGGACATGTTGAGAGCTTGCATGTTAGATTTTGGAGGATCCTGGGAGGATCACTTGCATTTGGTAGAGTTCTCTTACAACAACAGCTACCAGGCAAGTATCCGGATGGCCCCTTTTGAAGCATTGTACGGAAGGAAGTGTCGATCGCCAGCATGTTGGGGTGATGTAGGCAAGAGACAGATATTGGGACCAGAGTTAGTGACTCGTACAGTGGATACAGTCAAGAAGATTCAGGGGCATCTACGAGCAGCTCAGGACCGGCAGAAACAGTGGACAGACACTCATAGGCGACCTCTTGAGTTCAAGGAAGGAGATCATGTGTTCTTGAGAATCTCTCCGACTAGAGGTACAATCAGATTTGGAGTCAGAGGAAAGCTCAGCCCAAGGTACATCGGACCATTCGATGTGTTGGAGAAAGTTGGCGAGGTTGCATACAGATTGGCACTTCCGCAGTCATTGGAAGGCGTCCATGAGGTATTTCATGTCTCCCAGTTGAGGAAGCATGTGGCAGACCCTAACCACATACTTGATAATTCCGAGATCACCGTGGGATCGACTTTGTCCTACGAGGAGCAACCTGTGGAGATCCTAGACCGCAGAGAGAAAGTGTTGCAGGGGAAGACCATTCGACTAGTCCGAGTTGCGTGGAAACACCATTCTCCGGGCGAATCGACTTGGGAGCGGGAAGATTCTATTCTGGAGCGTTATCCATACCTTCGTGAGGCGTCTGGTATGACTAAATTCTGCTAATATTCATTCTCTAGATTTTGCTTAATTTAGTTTGTAAATATCCTAGATTTAGATTTGATTGTGTGTTTTCTTTTAATCCCAGCTTGTTTTTAATTTCGTGGACAAAATTTTAATAAGTTGGGGAGAATGTAAAACCCCTCAAAATTATTTTATTATTATTATTATTTTGTTACTAAATTTTGTTATTTTTAAATAAATGTATTACACTAATTATCAATTATTTATAAAGTTTAGAAATATATGTTATATATATATATGAAGCGTTGTGTGTGCATTGTATTAGGAAACCCTCATCCTTAACCATAAGGCTAAACCTAGGATAACTCAAACCTTAAATTATTTAGTTTTATTAGATTATGTATATATCTATAACTATATATACATAATGTTACTATTCAATTGGTTTTACTATTAGTTTATATATATAAGCCTGTGTAGTTTTTACAATTCTTAGCAACCAAACCCAACCCATATATTTAACCCTAACTTAGGCCCAACCCATTAGGGTTCCTATTCATTTGGATCTCATTCCCATATATATATACATATATGAACCAAAACTACTCTCAACCCTAACCCTAAACTTGCCTCCACAAACTCCATCTCTTCCCATCCTCACCGCCACCCTAGCCCCCTCTCCTTCGCCTACCACTCCCCCCCTTCGACCGAGGCCGCCGTCGGACGAGCCCGCGCGCTCCGCCGACGCACCCGCGCGTAGCAGCCGGCCCCCCCCGCGCGCTGCAGCCCCGACCACCCCGATCCGGCGACCCCCCTCGTCGGTGCGACCCCCTCGTCGGCGAGCCACCCCCCTGCGGCGTGGCCAGGTAACCCCGACCCACCCCGTGGCGCTGTCACGTGGGAAAACCCTCCTAGCATGCCTTAAACCTAGTTTTAGGATTTAAATTCTGAATATCCAGTTTATTGTATTGATTGTTATGATGAATAGATTGATGATTAATTAGATCTAAATGTAGGAAATCATTGGTAATTAAGTTGGGGTTCTACCCCAATTTTTGTGTGATTTAATATTAATTATTAGTATTTATTTGTATTTAATTAAGAAGTTTCAATGCTAGTAATTAATTAATTGTGTTTACTGTTTTAATTTTTAAGTAACATTTTGATTACGAATTAGATAAAACTTTGTACATGAAAAAGTTTGTATAATTAATCTAGTATTTTAAAATATTTTTTCCAGAATTTATAGAATTTAATTTATAATTATTTTATGTGAAAAACAGTGAATTTACACTGTTTAATTAAATCCGTTTGATGCTTATTATTTAATTAATAAATAATTAAATAATATAATTTATATGAAAAATATAGATTTAATTATAAAGTATATTATGGAAAATTTTCCAGTATTTTATTGGTTCTTAAAATGTTTTATTTAGATTTATCTATTGAGTTTTGGATTAAACAAATCAATTATTCAATATTGATTTCAATTTATATTATTTAATGGGTTAGTAATTAAATAATATTATTTGAATAGAAAATGTTTGTAAAAATATACTCTTCTGCATAAAAATATTTCCAATATTTATTTATTATTACTTATAATTATTTAGATTTAGTTGAGTAATTTCTAGATTTATTCAATAAGATATATATTATATAATTAAATGTTATTAATTATATAAATATTGTAATTTTGTGAAGTGATAAGATTCTGTTAGAAATGTGTAATTATGATATTTAGGAAATTGTTTTATGTATTTTATATGAATTTACCACTTTTTAAGATTTAAAGTAATCATTTTAAGATTATGTATTAAATTGTGAAATAATTATTTATTAATTTAAATAATTATTAATTATGTGGTAATATTGTGAATTTAGCTTTAATGATCAAATTTAAGGTTGGTGGTGATTTATTTGGATTTATTTAGAATTATTAAGTACTTATTGTTATTATTTAACTAGTTATTTAATAAATAGTTTAATGGTAATAATCTATTTTCTGTAAAATATATATTTAATATATATTTATTATTCTGATATTATTTAGTTTATTATTAAAATAGACTAAAAATAATTTTTAAGGATTTTTACTATTTAATTTAGTATTATTAGGAATTGTGTATTCATGTGTGTATTAAAATGGTTGGTTAATTGATTATCATTAATTAGTTAATTAATTATTAAATTTTTAGTTGTAAATAAATTTCAGAATATAATTGGTATGATAATAAGTATGGTTACCTACTTATTATCGTATAGTTATTATTCATAATTTGATACTAGTTAGCTAGTAGTAATAGAATAATTTAAATTAAAGATTACTTAGCAATTAAATGAATTGTTTAATTTGTTTAATTAGTAATTAATTAGAGATAAATCTTGTTTAGAATTATTTGTTTCTCGGGACTCGGACTCTACTTTGGACCCGGATACTCAGTTGCTGGACACAGGCAAGTACACCTTGCTTGACATTTACTATGCAGTATTTATATTTGCCAGTTATTACTATCGTGTGCACTCGTCTCCATTGATGACTACCTTATATAGAGTTAGTATAAACTTGACACTGTCTCAGACACGTATCACATATGAGTGAGTTGAGTGCAGAGGTTCTGTGTTGACTGGCCCTTAACATATGAACTTGAGTCTGTTAGCAGTTTGGTTTAGTTACATTATATTTACTATGACGTCTTGCATATTGTTCGTACCGCGTATACGGTACGAGTACATTGGGTGGGGAGAGTCTACTAGTGGTGTATGAGAATTTCTGTTTCTAATGTACGCTGGATGCTCGTAGCCCCTCGTTTCTCAAACCGTAGAACGCTTGGTGGCAGTTTCTTCTTCTTCTCCCCCTCTCATGTGCCACTAGAGATGTCTCGAGTGCATTTACACATAGATGGTTAGAACACCTTATTGCTTCCTTGTATTTCCTGTCCTTATTTGGTTAGGGAAATACTGGGTGGCATTCCTATTCGTTACTTTTACATTACTGCTCAATATATTCATGCATGTCATTTTCCTGTGTATTTGTTATGTCCTTCTGAGGACCTGGTATCTTTTCCAGAGCTTGACGAGCATTTATTCCCGGCTGATTACGGAGTAGACGGACTTGTTGACGACGACTTTGAGGTGGAGCCACAGCCTTGATCCTCTGGAGGGTAGCTACATCTTTAGACGTGGGTTTCATTTCCAGTATTCCGTTCATTTCTATTTGCTACTTCATTTTCATTCCAAATGTACTCATTTACTTATTTAGTGGATTGTTCTCCTCTAGCCATAGTTGACATTTGGATTCTGTGACACTGATTATTTTCCATTCAGTTATCTATTACTTTATTCCACGGATGAGACTAGTTTACCTGCCTGTGATGTTACTTTATTAGTTATACTTCAGCGTACTACAATCAGATCATAGTCCATTAAATTGGGTTTAGCTATGCTTGATTGTACAGCTGGCATGCCATGTGTTCCCGATCCGATTATTTGGAACTGGGGCGTGACACACTGAGAGCACACCGTTTTGGTTTCCTGTACACTGTCACTTGAGTCTACCTGGGAACAAAATCACATACCCACACACAAAGGCATTGACTGTCACATATAGGACATTGTCCCAAACCTGGGAATTGGTTCATGAACTTGAGATGTTGGTTTAACATTGATTTCCAGTATGAAACCTGTGCACCCTCTCCCTAATTTCCTGCCACACTAAATCACACACTGTTTTGTAAACCTTAGATCATAAGAATACACATATGTATACCAAATCCTGAATTGACAGTGCACACTTATTCCTAGCTGTTAACACACAACTGAAATGATGCACACAAGAACACTATAGTCTTGACTGATATTCCTTCATGCCAAATGATTTTCATTACATTGCACTGTCTCACAGGACACTAATGGCACCAGTTCTTCTTGAGCACAAAATATTGATAGGGTTCCTGCCCATTCTCCTTACCTGTCACATGTCCAGGCCATCATTGTACACATTTACTTCATGTCATCAATCCAACACTGTGGTGTTCAGTCACCTAAATTCCTTTCCCTGCTAATACATAGTTCACAAGTCACAAAAATCTGGGAACACACCTTTCACTAACTTACTGATTTTTCCTTCCACACACACAGGTACACCACTGTCCTTGACAGTCACTCTTGCACACCCTCCTTCCCTATCACTCTTTAACTAATACACATACACATCCCTCACATTGTCACTCACTGTTCACTCCCTACCACACAATGTTGTGAGACTGTGCACCCTACACTCTCACTAACACACATGAACCCCTTACATGCTCTTCTCTATATCTCTCTGTATATATATATATATATACTATACATGGCTAAATGTGTTAATGTGGTAGATAGAGATTTTCCTATAGTTATATATGCTCTCTATATATATGTAGTATAGGTGTAAGCCTACATTCATGTATATATATGTATGAAATTCATGATAGATAGCTAAATGTGATGATGCCTATAATGTGTGACTTGTTTTTGGCTTGTATAGCCTTGGAATGATGTATATTGTCTAGTATAGGCTTGATAGAGCCTAGAATGACTTGTTAGACCTAGTTAGTTGAGTTTAGACTATTTTGACCATACTTGACCTAGTTTGACTAGTGCAGTTGACCAGAGTTGACCAAGGGTTAACTTTGGCCTAGTTTGACCTAGATTCATGTAGAATGCATCGTAGAGCTCAATATTACCATTCTGGACTTATTGTGATTTGTGTTGCTCTAACTAAGAGTCAGGTACCTCATCTCGGACAGTACATTTACTTCAGACATTCAGATACGAGGCGAGTACATTCTCTGATCATTTCATATCCTGCTTAGAATTATTTCCTGCATTAAATTACTTTACTTGATACTGTCACGTTGGTCACACGGATTAGTACTATATGGATCCCTTCTTGAGATGTTATCCCTTCAGGGAGCATCGGGCACTCTATGTTCTGTGCGTTTCACTTACATGGCGTATCATATGCTTCTTTGGTTCTTTGATCACTTGTAACATATACTCATATGATCACAGAGTCTTCTCTGAATCCTTATCCCATTTATTGGGTCTATCAGAATCCCTATTTACGGGACTACTATGTATCACCTTCGGGGTCTATCACCTTCGGGGTCTACTACCCTTCGGGGGCTATTACATAGAATCATAACATAACCTGTTTGGATCCTTGTGTATTAGTTGGGGGTACGGGGGAGTATAAATAGACATGTGAACAATTTCCAAAGTAGAATAGCCATGTACGCCTCTTTAGTATAGCCATGTACAAATCAAGCCGTTCACATGTCGACTTTGTACTCTGAATCACTAGTCACTGGTAGCTCTCTACTTATAGTAGATATTTCTATTACAGTTCTCTCTCTGTTTACATACTGCATTTCCTTCAGTATCTATATCTTACTTTACTGCATGATTATATTTTCTAACCTGCTATGAACTGTTGAGATGTACTGTGCTCGCTCCCGTTCTGACTGGACCTGTTAAAAATTTTACAGGGGAAGATGAGGAACCCTGCACCCCTTACTTGGAGCTTGCCTAGATGACACTCGCAACCTGGACCCCTGGGAGGTTCAGGCAGCTGCTCAGGATGATACCTTGTATAGTGTAGATAGCTTAGACTGTCTTTTCTTTTTATGTTTAGCTGTTGTCTTACTTTTAGAGTGTATATTTTTAGAGATGATTAGACTTGTTTTTCATTTCTGTTGTACCTCTGTGTTGGCCTCCTTATGGAGAGTATTCATATTATGTTAATTATAGTTCATGACCTAGAACAGCGTTCTACCGCCGACACTGCGGCGTAGGCTGGGCATTGTTACGCTCTCGTACCCTCACAGTGGGTGCGGGTCGTGACAAAATGGTTATGTGATCAAAATTCCATCTTATGAAATCTTGTGAAATCATGTATATGTCCATAGTACACTCACGTATGATGGAGTTATCCTTGTATTGTCCTAACCCGTTTATATAACCATATCATGCTCTAAATCACAGGTTACCTACAGTTCTTACTTATCATATATATAGATATTTCTAGTTATCAAATCTCTCTCGTTTTATATATATATTCTTTACAGTCCATGTATCTTACTTTATGCATGCTTTATATTTTCGAACATGATATGAACTGCGTGAGATGTATTGTGCTCGTTCCTGTCCTGACTGGACCTATTAAAAATATTACAGATGATGATGGTGACTGTCCTATCTTCTATGGGACATATGAGGGTGACCTTCAGGAGCCTGAGGAGCATCTAGCTCAGTAGAGGGTGCCTAGTCTAGTCTAGTGTTTATAGTTTTCATTTTGTATCGGATTGTTCCGATTGTTAGTTGTGACTTAGTTATATTTCAGGTCTTGTACTTATTTGTGTTGGACATCTACTTTGTGAGGTGTGATAACTCTATTTATATTCAGTTTTTTCCTTTCATCTGATTCCATATCATGCTCTATCTTTCCTAGACTTGTGTTTGAGATATAGAGTTGAGATGTTATGTTATACCTCTGTGCGGAGATGACAGGTTTATATATCTTGTTGTTAGATGTTAGATGTTATAGATGACCTATACAGCGTTCTACCGCCGACACTGCGGCGTAGGCTGGACGTACCCACGTTCTCGTGCCCCTAATCAGGGTGCGGGTCGTGACACGTTTTTGTGGTGGCCCATGCAGGTCTGTGCCACAATTAGTGCGATCTCGTAATGGTGCTCGACTTAGAGTACTAATTACGAGCCTGCAATTAGGACGTAGGACCTAGGACATGATAGGAGTTTCTCAATCACATCTAGGAAATTTCTGATCTTTTGATTATCATGATTACTTCTCTTGTATTAAATTAACTGTCCTTCTTTGATAAATATACTCATGTGCCATATTGATCTCTTTGTTTCAATTCGTCTCCAGAATGACGAAGACGCACCCGCAGGCCACTGGATCGAGTAGCTTGCCCGATAGATCTGACCATGCTGAGGAGAAGGTTCACGAGACTGCCCCCAGTGATTCCACTATCCCGAAGACCCCGACAGATGCACAGGGAGGTCTACTACCTCCACCCCAGAGGGTTTCGGCCGTTGTTCCAGGGATACTGCCGCCACCACCACCGATACCGACGGATACACATCATATGTTCCTTCTCCTTCAGCAGATGATGGAGACTCAGCGGGCCCAGGCAGAGGCATCGCAGTGCCAGTCGGAGGCATCACATCGTCAGATTGAGATGCTGAGGCAGAGCACGGAGAACTCGCATCAGCTTACACTGGCAGCAGTGGAGAGAGTGGCACCGGGTACGGTGCAGGGCCCTTCTGGCTAGCAGCCGTACCAGCAGCAGTCCAGGCCGAGGACAGTACTAGACTTTAGGAAGATGAGCTCCAGGGACTTCACGGGCACAAAGGGCGTCCTTTATACAGACGACTGGCTAGAGGATGTGCAACGGAGCATGGAGCTTGCAGAGCTTCCTAGATCAACTTAGGTTTCGGCCGCAGCTAGCTGATTCTTCGACATTGCGCTGACATGGTACCGTACGGATCCTCATGCGTCGGTGAGAGGGCTGACATAGGAGAACTTTCGGAGGCTCTTCAAGGAGAAGTTCTTCCTGGACGTGGCTCTTACAGCATTGGAGGGCCAGTTCGTGGGTCTAGTACAGAGGAACTCGTCGGTGGACGAGTATGCAGCTGAGTTCTTCCGCCTTAGCAGGTTTGCTCCCGATATGATCCAGGATGAGGGGCAGAAGGCTCGTAAGTTCCGTAGGGGACTTATTCATGCAGTGCGCACCCGCACCTCGGGACGCCGTGACGCGATGTTCGATCAGATATTGAAGGACGCACAGATTGCAGAGGAGGACTTCGACCTCAAGCCGAAGAGGGGCAGTGATACATTAGGGGCTAGTTCTAGTGTAGGGCCAGCCAAGCACCCTCATATACAGCAGAGGCCAGTTCAGCAGCCGCTTCAGGGCCAGGGACATGTACTTCACCAGCAGGCACCCAGGCAGCAACAGCACCCTATATGTAACTTCTGTAAGAAGCAAGGTCACGGATGGGACGACTGCAGGAAGAGGCAGGGCCTGTGTTTGCTTTGTGGTTCAGCAGAGCATCAGTTGAGGGAGTGTACCAATAACTTGGCAAGATTGGCTCAGACAGCAGCAGGAGCTAGGGCTCCGACAGGACAGCAGACGGGACTACCGTTGCAGACTCAGCAGTAGAGGTTTGTCCAGCATTAGCAGCAGGCCAAGGAAGGCCAGCCGGGGTGAGCTTTCGCAATGGCAATCGATGATGCACAGGCAGAGGGAGAGCTGATTGCAGGTTCCAACCTTTTCGATTCTATTTTTCGTATTTGCCTCCTTATAACTGTCTTGAAATTCGATTCTATCTGTTCCTCGTAGTTGATAAAATTTTGTTCGGATATTTCATTGTGAATTATTTTCTTTTGAGATAAGTCGTATGGGCTAGGTCGTCTCGATTATGGGATCTAGAGTCTTCTATAGTCATGTTAGCTGGCATAGTGAGGACATATAGTCAGATTTTGGACGTATTTCTCGGGTGTGGGAATTTAAGGTTTTTGCGGCCAGGCATACGGCAATACGAAAATTTTAAATACCATGACTCTAGAGGTATGTACCTTAGTCAAGGACTCTATGAATATCGTAGCCTTACTCACTAGCATGACGATGATTCCGAGTATCATGATTTTGGACAGACGCATATGATTATCGGACTGTGTATTTGAGACTGTGATTGTTGGGGTGTTTAACCTAGAAGGAGTATGACCATTCTAATTTTGAGGATGAAATTTTTCTAAGAAGGGTAGACTTGTAGCACCTAGTTTCTAAAATGAGGGTAATTTTGAAATTTTGTAATTATAATTATTTAATAATGATATTTAAACCATATTATAATTTTTGGAGATTTTTAGTTATTTTTAAAACTATTTAAAACCACGACTTGTGATTTTGATGTTTTGTTAGTGCAACTTTAGAGACTACTTAACCTAGAGACTAACCATGATCATATGAGCCTAGTCATAGGTTTAGAACATCAAGTTAGGACTTTTTAGCCTAAGGGGTATTTTGGTAATTTACTAGGAATTATTGGAATTATTGGATTTATGTGAATTATTATTATTTAATTATTGTCATGAGAGTCCCTAACCTAGTCTACCCATATCTAGAGGTTAGCCACTAACCTAGAGATTAAAGGATAGCTAATTATCTCATGGCATTATTCACAAATATCTAAGAATACCTTTATTAGATATTTTTCTTAAACCCCTCAAAATATCATTCCTTACTTAGAAGTCCAAACCTTAACCAAGAAGGAAGACACAAAAGTCTTCATGGACACCCCCTTCCCACACCCTATGACCAGCCATGGGCACCCCCCTATCACTACCCCCTTCTATATAATCACTACATTTCATTCATGTCTCATTTACATGAATTTACACTTCTTTAGACCATTAAAAATCCCATACCTTCAAACCCTCACAACTTGTTCATTTCAACTCCTTTTCCCCTCTATTCTTTTACATTGGAACCCTACAACATCAAGGGTGCTAAGGGAGGCTAGCAATCAAGATTCCACAAGGCTAGGACATCACCAAGTGAAGAGGACACACCCCCATATTCTCGACTTTTCCTTGAGTTTTCACTCAATAGGTAAAGTGCCTCTAACCCTATTAATATTGTGTTTTTCCTTTATAAATGCATGCATATAGGTATACCCTAGCTGTGGTTCAAGTTTGGTAAAATCTAGGGTTGGTTTGGTGTCCGTATCGGACACGTATCCTAGGTTATAAAACCTTGTTTGATGAAATGCCCCAAAGGATTGAACTTTGTTATTTTGTAAAACAAATTACATATTCTTGTAGCCCTAGACTAGTAGAACATGTACCCACTTGACTGAGCACAATTTAGATTCTTTTTCGTGTCCAAATCGGACACGAACCCACGTTTTTATATTGTGCACAGACACGAAAAATCCTCTGCTACTCGACCCTGTTTTCTCTCTCCTCATGCCACATGGACACGTGCCATTTGGCACAGAGGTGGGGGCAACCTCTGACATGCCCCCCTCAAATTTTACGACACCTCGTGTCGTATCGAGGACACGAGGACACATGCACTGGCAATGCACTGACAGTGCACACACTAACAGAGCCGACTTCGCGCGAGTCGTGTCGACTCTGGACACGTTGTGGACACCTCGTGGTGACACGAGTGTGTAGCCCAACACGTGGGCTACACGTGGACATGACCACGAGACTCCACGTGGCTCGTGTCGTGTCCAATAGACACTTGCATTGCTGTACGACGCTGCACGTAGCAGTGTGTATCAGTAGAGTTTTCTCGACTAATACGCGTCTCGTGTCTTGTCCTGGTGACACGAGGACACGAGACAGACACTGGAACACATAGCCTGACCCTAGGTGAACCTGGACACGTTACCACGAGACACGTGGATGTGTGTGTCGTGTCCCACACACACGTGAACCCGTGCACGGCGCTGTGACACTGCACAGTATCTGAAGCTTACCCGATTTGGGTTTTTAACTCTTGGACACGTTGTGTCGTGTCACGGTGGACTCCTAGGGACCCCTACGACACGTATACATGTGGGGGCACGATTACCAACTACTGTATTCATGTCTTAGCTAGGTTTTTAGGTTTAATTTGGGTTTCCCCCCAATTTACCTTTACTACACAGTGTTTTCCAAATTTCCAGTATTTTCTAGTTTTTTAAAAAATGGATTTTGAATTGATTTTATTATCTATATATGTGTGTAATTGCCTGTATATACACTGTATAGGTATGTATATATGTATATGAGTGTGTGGGTATATGTGTATGTGTATGTGAGTGTATATATGTATATATATAGGTATGTATAGGTGTGTGTGTATATATGTATGTAATGTGTGTGTGTTTGTGCCCATTCTCAGAATTCTGAGAACCCCCCCTCTCACTGTTACACACACACACCACTACCCCAGCCCTCTAACCCTCTCACACCCTTTCATTCTCTATTACCCCCTCTCTCTCTTTCCCTCTCCCACTATATATATATATATATAGGTTTATACATATATGTAAGTATATGTATATATATGTGGTAATATATACGACTAGTCATATATATATATAAATATATATATTGAATTGTATATAGAGGGCTATGTATGTATATTACATAGATGTAGGTTTACCTATAGATAGCTATATGTGAACCTATGTGTAGTGACCTAGAAATATTAGCCTATGGTCATAGTCACTAGTCTATGGCTAATAAGAGGTTGCCCTATACTAGGCCTAATTGGCTCTTGAATGGTTGACCTAGGTAGCCTTGTTGACCATGGTTGACTAAGTCAACTATAGGTCAAACTTGACCTAATTAACCTAGAATTGACTAGGACTAACTCAAATGACTTAGTGACTCAAGTATGATTAAACCTTAACTAGTTTGACATTGGTTGACCTAACCTTGACTATTTTGACCTAGTTTGACTTTTTAAGTTGACCAGAGTTGACTTTGGCCTAGATTGACCTAGAATCATGTAGTATGCATTGTATACTCTATTTTTACCATTGTGGATATATTGTGACCTGTTTTACTCTAAATAGGACTTTGTGATACTAGTTCAGACATCTATTCATATCAGTCATACATGGTGACAGGCGAGAACATTCTCTGATCATTTTATACTTGTTAGGATTTATATTCTTGTTCTAGATTACTTTACATGATGCTGTCACGTTATTATCACGGATTGGTACTATATGGATCTTGTCATACGATGTTATCCCCCTCGGGGTGCATCAAATACAGTTGTCATGTGTTTTTTACGAACATCTTGTATTTTATGTATACCGCTTCATATATACTCTTGTGCAATCTTGTACTCTCATGATCACGTGAGTAAACATGATAAAAACCTCTTGTGCAAGGTAACGTAACTTGACTGGATCCTTGTGTATTGATTGGGGAGGGTAAGTAGGAAATGGTTATGTGATCAAAATCCCATCTTGTGAAATCTTGTGAAATCATGTATATGTCCATAGTACACTCATGTATGATGGAGTTACCCTTGCATTGTCCTAACCCGTTTATATAACCATATCACGCTCTAAATCACAGGTTACCTACATTTCTTACTTATCATATATATAGATATTTCCAGTTATCAAATCTCTCTCGTTTTATATATATATTCTTTACAGTCCATGTATCTTACTCTATGCATGCTTTATATTTTCCAATATGATATGAACTGCGTGAGATGTATTGTGCTCGTTCCTGTCCTGACTGTACCTGTTGAAAATATTACAGATGATGATAGTGACTGTCCTACCTTCTATGGGACACATGAGGGTGACCTTCAAAAGCCTGAGGAGCATCTAGCTAAGTAGAGGGTGCCTAGTCTAGTCTTGTGTTTATAGTTTTCATTTTGTATCGGATTATTCCGATTGTTAGTTGTGACTTAGTTATATTTCAGGTCTTGTAATTATTTGTGTTGGACATCTACTTTGTGTGGTGTGATAACTCTATTTATATTCTGTTTCTTACTTTCATCTGATTCTATATCATGCTCTATCTTTTCTAGACTTGTGTTTGAGATATAGAGTTGAGATGTTATGCTATACCTTCGTGCGGAGATGACAGGTTTATATATCTTGTTGTTAGATGTTAGATGTTAGATGTTATAGATGACCTATACAGCGTTCTACCGCCGATACTGCGGCATAGGCTGGACGTACCTACGTTCTCGTGCCCCTAATCAGGGTACGGATCGTGACACATTTTTGTGGTGGCCCATGCAGGTCTGTGTCGCAATTAGTGCGATCTCGTAATGGTGCTCGACTTAGAGTACTAATTACGAGCCTGCAATTAGGACGTAGGACCTAGGACCTAGGACATGATAGGAGTTTCTCAATCACACCTAGGAAATTTTCGATCTTTTGATTATCATGATTACTTCCCTTGTATTAAATTAACTGTCCTTCTTTGATAAATCTACTCATGTGCCATATTGATCTCTTTGTTTCAATTCGTCTCCAGAATGACGAAGATGCACCCGCAGGCCACTAGATCGAGTAGCTTGCCCGATAGATCTGACCAGGCTGAGGAGGAGGTTCACGAGACTGCCCCCAGTGATTCCACTATCCCGGAGACCCCGACAGTTGCACATGGAGGTCTACTACCTCCACCCCAGAGGGTTTCGGCCATTGTTCCAGAGATACTTCTGCCACCACCACCGATACCGACAGATACACATCATATGTTCCTTCTCCTTCAGCAGATGATGGAGACTCAGCGGGCCCAAGCAGAGGCATCGCAGCGCCAGTCGAAGGCGTCACATCGTCAGATTGAGATGCTGCGGCAGAGCATGGAGAACTTGCATCAGCTTGCACTGGCAGTAGTGGAGAGAGTGGCACCGGGTACGGTGCAGGGCCCTACTGGCCAGCAGCCGTACCAGCAGCAGTCCAGGCCGGGGACAGTACTAGACTTTAGAAAGATGAGCTCCAGGGACTTTACGGGTACAGAGGTCATCCTTTATGCAGACGACTGGCTAGAGGATGTACAGCGGAGCATGGAGCTGGCAGAGCTTCCTAGAGCACTTTGGGTTTCGGCCGCAGCCAGCCGATTCTTCGACATTGCGCTGACATGGTACCGTACGGATCCTCATGCGTCGGTGAGAGGGCTGACATGAGAGAACTTTCGGAGGCTCTTCAAGGAGAATTTCTTCCCGGACGTGGCTCTTACAGCATTGGGGGGCCAGTTCGTGGGTCTAGTACAGGGGAACTCTTCGGTGGACGAGTATGCAGCTGAGTTCTTCTGCCTTAGTAGGTTCGCTCCCGATATGATCCAGGATGAGGGGCAGAAGGCTCGTAAGTTCCGTAGGGGACTTATTCATGCAGTGCGCACCCGCACCTCGGGACGTCGTGATGCGACGTTCGATCAGATATTGATGGACGCACAGATTGCAGAGGAGGACTTCGGCCTCAAGCCGAAGAGGGGCAGTGATACATTAGGGGCTAGTTCTAGTGCAGGGCCAACCAAGCGCCCTCACATACAGCAGAGGCCAGTTCAGCAGCCGCTTCAGGGCCAGGGACATGTACTTCACCAGCAGGCACCCAGGCAGCAACAGCACCCTATATGTAACTTCTGTAAGAAGCAAGGTCACGGATGGGACGACTGCAGGAAGAGGCAGGGCCTGTGTTTGCTTTGTGGTTCAACAGAGCATCAGTTGAGGGAGAGTCCCAAGAACTTGGCACGATTGGCTCAGGCAGCAGCAGGAGCTAGGGCTCCGACAGGGCAGCAGACGGGACTACCGTTGCAGACTCAGCAGCAGAGGTTTGTCCAGCATCAGCAGTAGGCCAAGGGAGGCCAGCCGGGATGAGCTTTCACCAAGGCAGTCGATGATGCACAGGTAGAGGGAGAGCTGGTTGCAGGTTCCAACCTTTTCGATTCTATTTTTCGCATTTGCCTCCTTATAACTGTCTTGAAATTCGATTCTGTCTGTTCCTCGTAGTTGATAAAATTTTGTTCGGATATTTTATTGTGAATTATTTTCTTTTGAGATAAGTCGTATGGGCTAGGTCGTCTCGATTATGGGATCTAGAGTCTTCTATAGTCATGTTAGCTGGCATAGTGAGGACATATAGTCAGATTTTGGACGTATTTCTCGGATGTGGGAATTTAAGATTTTCGCGGCCAGGCATGCGGCAATGTAAAAATTTTAAATACCATGATTCTAGAGGTATGTACCTTAGTCAAGGACTCTGTGAATATCGTAACCTTGCTCACTAGCATGACGAAGATTCCGAGTATCATGATTTTGGACAGACGCATATGATTATCGGACTGTGTGTTTGAGACTGTGATTGTTGGGGTGTTTAACCTAGAAGGAATATGACCATTCTAATTTCGAGGACGAAATTTTTCTAAGGAGGGTAGACTTGTAGCACACAGTTTCTAAAATGAGGGTAATTTAAAAATTTTGTAATTATAATTATTTAATAATGATATTTAAATCATATTATGATTTTTGGAGATTTTTAGTTATTTTTAAAACTATTTAAAACCACAACTTGTGATTTTGATGTTTTGTTAGTGCAACCTTAGAGATTACTTAACCTAGAGACTAGCCATGATCATATGAGCCTAGTCATAGGTTTAGAACATCAAGTTAGGACTTTTTAGCCTAAGGGGTATTTTGGTAATTTACTAGGAATTATTGGAATTAATGGATTTATGTGAATTATTATTATTTAATTATTGTCATGAGAGTCCCTAACCTAGTTTACCCTAATCTAGAGGTTAGCCACTAACCTAGAGATTAAAGGATAGCTAATTATCTCATGGCATTATTCACAAATATCTAAGAATACCTTTATTAGATATTTTCCTTAAACCCCTCAAAATATCATTCCTTACCTAGAAGTCCAAACCTTAACCAAGAAGGAAGACACAAAAGTCTTCATGGACACCCCCTTCCCACATCCTTTGGCCAGCCATGGGCACCCCCCTATCACTACCCCCTTCTATATAATCACTACATTTCATTCATGTCTCATTTACATGAATTTACACTTCTTTAGACCATTGAAAATCCCATACCTTCAAACCCTCACAACTTGTTCATTTCAACTCCTTTTCCCCTCTAGTCTTTTCCATTGGAATCCTACAACATCAAGGGTGCTAAAGGAGGCTAGCAATCAAGATTCCACAAGGCTAGGACATCACCAAGTGAAGAGGACACACCCCCATATTCTAGGCTTTTCCTTGAGTTTTCACTCAATAGGTAAAGTGCCTCTAACCCTATTAATATTGTGTTTTTCCTTTATAAATGCATGCATATAGGTATACCCTAGCTGTGGGTCAAGTTTGGTAAAATCTAGGATTGGTTTGGTGTCCGTATCAGACACGTATCCTAGGTTATAAAACCTTGTTTGATGAAATACCCCAAAGGATTGAACTTTGTTATTTTGCAAAACAAATTACATATTCTTGTAGCCCTAGACTAGTAGAACATGTACCCACTTGACTGAGCACAATTTAGATTCTTTTTCATGTCCAAATCGGACACGAACCCACGTTTTTACATTGTACACAGACACGAAAAATCCCCTACTACTCGACCCTGTTTTCTCTCTCCTCACGCCACATGGACACGTGCCATTTGGCACAGAGGTGGGGGCAACCTCTGACATTCCCCCCTCAAATTTCATGACACCTCGTATCGTATCAAGGACACGAGGACACGTGCACTGGTCGTGCACTGACAGTGCACACACGCACAGAGCCGACTTCACGCGAGTCATGTCGACTCTGGACACGTTGTGGACACCTCGTAGTGACACGAGTGTGTAGCCCAACACGTGGGCTACATGTGAACTTGACCATGAGGCCCCACGTGGCTCGTGTCGTGTCCACGAGACACTTGTATCGATGCACGACGCTGCGCGTAGCAGTGTGTATCAGTCAAGTTTTCTCGACTGATACGTGTCTCGTGTCGTGTCCTGGTGACACGAGGACACGAGACAGACACTGCACAATGTCTGAAGCTTACCCGATTTGGGTTTTTGACCCTTGGACACGTTGTGTCGTGTCGTGGTGGACTCCTAGGGAACCCTACGACACATATACATATGGGGGCACGATTACCAACCACTTATTCATATCTTAGCTAGGTTTTTAGGTTTAATTTGGGTTTCCCCCCATTTACCTTCACTGCACAGTGTTTTCCAAATTTCCAGTATTTTCCAATTTTTTAAAAATGGATTTTGAATTGATTTTATTATCTATATATGTGTGTAATTGCCTGTATATACACTGTATAGGTATGTATATATGTATATGAGTGTGTGGGTATATGTGTATGTGTATGTGAGTGTATATATGTATATATATAGGTATGTATAGGTGTGTGTATATATGTATGTAATGTGTGTGTGTTTGTGCCCATTCTCAGAATTCTGAGAACCCCCTTCCCCCTCACTGTTACACACACACACCACTACCCCAGCCCTCTAACCCTCTCACACCCTTTCATTCTCTATTACCCCTCTCTCTATTTCCCTCTCCCACTATATATATATATATATATATATATATATATATATATATATATATATATATATATATATATATATATAAGTAAGTATATGTATATATATGTTATAATATATTTGACTAGTTATATATATATATAAATATATATATTGAATTGTATATAGAGGGCTATGTATGTATATTACATAGATGCAGGTTTACCTATAGATAGCTATATGTGAACCTATGTGTAGTGACCTAGAAATATTAGCCTATGGTCATAGTCACTAGTCTATGGCTAATAAGAGGTTGCCCTATACATGGCCTAATTGGCTCTTGAATGGTTGACCTGGGTAGCCTTGTTGACCATGGTTGACTAAGTCAACTATAGGTCAAACTTGACATAATTAACCTAGAATTGACTAGGACTAACTCAAATAACTTAGTGACTCAAGTATGATTAAACCTTAACTAGTTTGACATTGGTTGACCTAACCTTGACTAGTTTGACCTAGTTTGACTTTTTAAGTTGACCAGAGTTGACCAAGAGTTGACTTTGGCCTAGATTGACCTAGAATCATGTAGTATGCATTGTATACTCTATTTTTACCATTGTGGATATATTGTGACCTGTTTTACTCTAAATAGGACTTTGTGACACCAGTTCAGACATCTATTCATATCAGTCATACAGGGTGACAGGTGAGTACATTCTCTGATCATTTCATACTTGTTAGGATTTATATTCTTACTCTAGATTACTTTACATGATGCTGTCACATTATTATCACTGATTGGTACTATATGGATCTTGTCATGCGATGTTATTCCTCTCGGGGTGCATCAAATACAGTTGTCATGTGCTTTTCACGAACATCTTGTATTTTATGTACACCGCTTCATGTATACTCTTGTGCAATCTTGTACTCTCATGATCACGTGAGCAAACATGATAAAAACCTCTTGTGTAAGGTAACGTAACTTGACTGGATCCTTGTGTATTGATTGGGGAGGGTGAGTATGAAATAGTTATGTGATCAAAATCCCATCTTGTGAAATCTTGTGAAATCATGTATATGTCCATAGTACACTCACGTATGATGGAGTTACCCTTGCATTGTCCTAACCCGTTTATATAACCATATCATGCTCTAAATCACAGGTTACCTATAGTTCTTACTTATCATATATATAGATATTTCCAGTTATCAAATCTCTCTCTCATTTTTATATATATATTCTTTACAGTCCATGTATCTTACTCTATGCATGCTTTACATTTCCAAACATGATATGAACTGCGTGAGATGTATTGTGCTTGTTCCTGTCCTGACTGGACCTGTTAAAAATATTACAGATGATGATGGTGACTGTCCTACCTTATATGGGACACATGAGGGTGACCTTCCGGAGCCTGAGGAGCATCTAGCTCAGTAGAGGGTGCCTAGTCTAGTCTAGTATTTATAGTTTTCATTTTGTATCTGATTGTTCCGATTGTTAGTTATGACTTAATTATATTTTAGGTCTTGTACTTATTTGTGTTGGATATCTACTTTGTGTGTTGTGATAACTCTATTTATATTCAGTTTCTTCCTTTCATCTGATTCCATATCATGCTCTATCTTTCCTAGACTTGTGTTTGAGATATAGAGTTGAGATGTTATGTTATACCTCCATGCGGAGATGACAGGTTTATATATCTTGTTGTTAGATGTTATAGATGGCCTATACAGCGTTCTACCGCCGACACTGCGGCGTAGGCTGGACGTACCCACGTTCTCGTGCCCCTAATCAGGGTGCGGGTCGTGACACCATAGACATAGTTGTGAGATCATTTCCTTCTATGATGGCTGTCACCTTAGGGTTCCAAATCTTTGGTAGCCCCCTAAGTAGCTTGCGAATCTTCTCGTGATTTGTATATTGTTTGTCGAGCGAAGATAGGGGATTGATGATGTCGAGGAATCTTGTGAACATTTGCGTGATCGTCTCATTTTGCTTCATCTTGAAAGCCTCATATTCTTGAGTGAGACGGCTTATCTTTGTTTCCTTGACTTGGGTGGTTCCTTCATGCGTCACATCTAGAAGTCTCTATACTTCGTGAGAGGTGGTGCATGTTGAGACCCTGTTGAACTCATTCCTGTCTATAGCATAGAATAAAGCATTAGTAGCTATCGCGTCTAGACTTGCCTGTTTCTTCTCCT
Organism: Iris pallida; assembly: GCA_029216955.1. Taxonomy (NCBI): domain Eukaryota; kingdom Viridiplantae; phylum Streptophyta; class Magnoliopsida; order Asparagales; family Iridaceae; genus Iris; species Iris pallida. The sequence continues at coordinate 21,029,535 of JANAVB010025198.1, read as the reverse complement.
CATCAGAATATTTGTCATATGATTTCTCAACGAGATCACCATTGACAACTATCCTGGCGGACTTTTTGTAACCATCAATGACGATGGTCCACAGGTCGAAGTCTAGCGACTTGAGATAAATGCTCATCCTTGTTTTCCAATAGGTGTAGTTAGTTCCATCAAATAGGGGAGGCCTATGAGTGGACTGCCCTTCACCGTGATTGAAAATCAAGGATTTTGTGGTTGCCATGGATCAGCTCTAGGATGTTAGTCCTTGTTGAGAGAACAGAGCTCTGATACCAATTGAAGAACAGATGGCAACTCTAGAGGGGGTGAATAGAGTTTATAGCGATAATAGCCAATTAAAAATTAAACTCTTTCACAAGTGAAAATAATCAGAGTAAATACGGAAATAAATAAGGAGCAAGAAAGCATACGCAAACACAGCCAATTTTAACCTGGTTTCCCTCGTGGAGGACTAGTCCAGGCCTGAGAACTCTAGCTCAGGATTAAATCTACTATTTCTGAAATAGTAGTTACACCCCGTGCCTTTTCTTCAGAAGAGCACGTCAACTTCTTACAAAGATCGCAGTGGCAAAGCTTGGAATTTTCTAAGAGACTTCTTGAACTCTTGCACAAACTCCTAACTAAAAAATGCTGAGCACTTGAGGCTTATGGAGCTTGTGGCTAGTAGATGAAGAAGGGTATGGCTTGTATTGAGCTTTAGAGAGAAGAGAAGAGAAGATTGGAAGATTGAAAATGAGAGAATTCATGGCCTATTTATAGGATGGCCTATTTATAGGATACCAGGTAGGCAGAATTCGGCCAGAATTCTGGTTGGATCATTCAAAAATTTGGCCGTTGGACAGCTTGCAACCAGCCAACCCTAAAAATTAGGGTTCTAATTGGGACAGAGTTCGGCCCAAACTCTTTGTGGAGGCAGAGTTCGGCCCGAACTCTGTCTCTAGAGCACAGAATGGGTCATTGGTCCAATAGGCTTATTTGGATGTGTGTGGAGCTTTTGGATTTTGGGTAGGGTATAGGTTAAGTCTCAGATGCTCAGCACAACTCAGCTTACATAAGTCTAGACTCAAATAAAGTTTATAAAATACAGACTCAAAATAACTAGCATTGCAAAACTGGGCTGTCGTCTGACTTATGCTGGATGTAGTCTTCATGTGTCGTATTGAATTATCACAAGTATTATTTTGTGTCAACAGGATACACCCCAGAGGGGCAGGGCTTTTGCGCTGACAGTCGAGTAGACCGACGCTACGGATGATGGGTTAGCAGGCCTGTCTTTCATGTTCTTCTTTCCATCTTGTTGTGTGATTCTATTAGTACCTATCAGGATGTTTTGTACTGTGATAGATAGGATAGTGACCCTGATCAAGACCGTGAAATCACGACCAGTAGGATTGTGTTCCTTCGACCTTGATTGATTGGGGGTTTGACCTAGGAAGGTGCGATCATCTTAATTTCGAGGACGAAATTTTTCTAAGGGAGGTAGGATTGTAACATCAAGTTTTCCAGATGAGGGTAATTTTGAAATTTTGTATTTATAATTACTATTATTGATATTTATTTCATATTATGATTTTTGGTAATTTTTAATCATTTTTAAACTATTTAAAAACTGTTTTAAGTCATGGCTTGTGATTTTGACTTTGACTAGTTGAGACCTTGTAGACTAGCCTAGAAGCCAACCCTAGCTACGGTGACCCTAGTCTAACTTAAGGTAACCTATTTTAGTCATTAAAAATTAGTTTTGAAATAGGAAGATTAAGTTTAAGTGAAATGGGTTCATGACTTATGACTTAACTCAATGACTTATGATTTTTCCAATTCATGACATATAATTGAGCCATAGCCTCATGACTTAAGCCCAAACCCCAACAAGCCCACCCATGGCAGCCAACCTAGGGTTTCCTACCCCAATTTAGTGCCTCTTCCATTTGTTCTTGCCTATTTTATTAATTTTCCAAGTTTTGAAGAAAGAGGTAAAGAGCCATCTTCCCCAATCCATAACTTTCTCATTTCAACTCCTTTTTAACTCTAGTCTTTTGCATTAGGATCTAATTATTGTTTATTTACTGTTGGTGGAGAGTAATCCCAGATTTTGAGCAATTTGGGGATCCGAGCTAGCAAGGAGGAACACTTCATTTGGGGCTTTTCTTGATGTTTGCATCTATAGGTAAAACCCCTTAAATTATATTTTAATTCCATTTTCTTTGCATTTAGGGCTAGATCTAGGATTCCCCTAGCTGTCCCTAGAATTTGGGTAGATTTTGTGTCCGTTTAGTGTCCGTATCGGACTGGTGTCTATGAGTATGTTTATGCGTTTGACAAAATACCTCTTAGAACTTTTTGTTCTTAGTTTTCAAAACAAATTATATATTTGGGTAGCTAATCATATGTAGATTATGAATGTATATGACTGAGCACGATTCTGTGGATATTTTGTGTCCAAATTGGACATGCACCTCGTGCACGACACCGCGCATAGGCCCCGTGCAGTGTCCTGCTGCCACACGTTCATATCCGACATGACACGACTCGCTTGGACACCAAAATTGGTGGAAACCTGCAGGAAATGACTGACACCATGCACGTAAATTTTGAGACAATTTTATTGAGTGGTTTGAGAGAAAATCTACTCGTACTGACCCACACTGTCACTGTCCGTGTGATAAAATGCACACTAATACGTACGTTTAACTTCGACACGGCGATACGCTGATATGGTACAGGGCCATAGACATGTAACCCTATCATTAGCGAACATGTGTGCACGAGCTCGACATGCATCGAGCTCTGTGTCGTGTCCAATCGGATACGACATGGCCGCACGATAATTAATTCCACTATTTTCTGTTACTGGTTAGACTTCATTTTTGACACTTTGTGTCCTGATTCTTGGACACGTTAGGGACCACTAGGACACGTGGGGTTTGCCTATACACAGTATACGTGTTTCCCCTATTTATTTCGCATTACATTTCTAATTTTGGTTTTGAAATTTAATTTGAATTTCAAATTTCACTGGAACTGTGTGTTCCAGTTTTGGGAAATTCAGGATTGTTTGATTGTTCTGAGATTTCATGATTTTCAGGTTGTTAACATGATATGTATACGTCTGGGCATTGATTAAATGTGACTGAACATAATGTTAGGCTATATAGTTCATGTGTTAGGTTAGTTAGAGTTGGGTATTGCATAGTATTCGTCTGAAAACTGAAACCTGTCAACACACTGTTGACTGAACCTTAAACTGAGATTTACATATGTTTTAGAACTGAGAATGAGTTCATTACACACCCTTTGCACATTGTTTCCCAATCTGAGATTTTATACCATGTCATATACACACATGTCACTGTTAAGATCTGAAACCTGTGACTGAACACACATGCCTAAAATCTGAGAGCACATGACTGTAATTGTGCACTGTTATAGGTTATGTTAATTCCTGAGTTTGATTACATTGGACTGTCACATGTTGCCACACTTAGCACTGTTCCTGAGATGCATTCTCTGCATATTTCACTATTGCATGTTCTCTGTTGCATTGCTCACATCGACACTCACTCTTGACACTTGCACTCACTGGTTTCACCTTGACACAACACCTATACACACACATGGTTGTCACTTAGATACCTGTCAACATGTTGCCATGTCCTGACACTCTCTACACACATGTATTGACTATGTACACACTCGACCCCTCTTTGATATGCTGTGGGTATGTGCCCATGTATATATCTATGTACCTATATATATATATATATATATATATATATATATATATATATATATATATATATATATATATATTTAATATATATATATATATATATATATATATATATATATATATATCAATGTATGAATGTATAAATGTATGTATCTATGTATATGGGTAAATCTGAATTGAGACCGAGTTGTACATAACTGAGGGGAGAGTGTATCGGATGGTAGGAGTGTAGGTAGCTAAATAGGCAGGGGATTACTTCCCTATCTTCATATCAGTGATGTGGACTGATTTGGGTTAGTTAGATGCATGTGGCATGTGCAATGGTGGATTGCATTGCCTGCTTGGCAAGCAAGCAGCATGCAGCAAGCCTTAGCAATGCAGCAGGCAACATGCTTGCCCTACCTAGGCTTGTATTACATTAGCAGTAAAAGGAGCAGTGGGCAGGGTTAGTCTTGGGTTTGTGGGCTTGCTTTGCACATTAATTGCAGTAGCAGCAAATAGCATTGCAGTGGAAGCAATAGCAGAGCAGAAATACAGGGGAGGCAGCATTGGCCATTGGCCATGGCAATTATAAGTTAGGATGTTGCCAAGTGGATTAGTGTATCAGAGGTTGGGGTTCATGTGTGTTTCAGTTGGGATTGAGGGTTAGGAAGCTAATTTATGGGTTAGATTTAGTATCCTAGTGTCTAGGCTATTAGAGTATTACTGTTAGCATGTTAGGATTAGTTAGTATTAGGATATGTTAGTGCACAGGAAGGGTGTAAGCCCCTGTTTTTCAATTTTAGTTTTATTGGTGCTAATTAAATTTTTATGTCATTTACAGCCTTAAATAATTATTAGAAATTTTTAGGAATTTTTCTAGAATCTTTAAATAATTTTAAATGAGTTCTTAAATACAAAAATATTGATTTGTAATTTTCTAAAATATTTTAATATCATTTTGCAAATTTTTGAAATGTTTTTATATCAGTTGGTAATTAAAGAAATGTTTTTAAATAGGAAATGCAAATTCTGTTTTGCATTTTCTTACTAATAATTCAATTGTGCAAATTCCTAAACCTAGAGGACCCTAGTGCTAACTACCCGAACCCCCCCCCCCCCACACGACCACTCTCTCTCTCTCTCTCCTCTGCCTCACCCACTCCGCAGCCCCGAGTTGCCCCGCCGACTGCCCCCCGCCTTTCCCGGCCAAGTCCACCGCCTCAGCCCCCTATAAAAACCCCCTCTCTCCCCTAACCTAAACCCTAACCCTAAATTCTCCCCACAGCCACCGACGACCCCCTTCTTCCCCGACGCAACCTCAAACCCTAACCCTACTCCGACGAGCTTCGTACAGCCCCACCGTCGACTTCCGCCGCCCCCAACCACCATCAGTCGACGCGCGGTGACGAGGCGACCCCAGCGCCACCGGAGCGCCACCGTCCCGACCACTTCTCCGCCGTCGAGCTCTTTCGAAAACCCTCCAATCGCCGGACACGTGAGTAGCGGGATCAAAATCGTGTCATGCGTGTCTCGTCTTCACGCACGAGACTCGCCAGGACACGATGAGCTTCGTGTTGTGCTCGGACACACGAGACTGAGCTCGTATGTGTCGTGCTAAGCGAGGACACGTTGATACCTGTGTCCTTAACTGTCAGGACACAGGACAGTTGTTTTTTTTATTGATTAAACCAACCTAAACTAAATAAAATGAACAAAACCCTAACCCTTAACACGAGCAGCGGGCTGACCCCCTGGCCAGCCCGACCTAGCCTAAACCCCCCCCCTCCCCCGCTCTGTTGGCTCGGGTTCGAGCCCCTGCCACTGCTGTTTTTTCCTTTTCTTTTTCTTTTCCTTTTTCCTTTTTCTTTTTCTGTTATATTTATGTATAATTATATATATATGTATATACATATATTTGTATATATATATGTATTATTATATATACTATATTCATGTATATATACTTGCTGTTTGTTTTATATATATATATATATATATATATATATATATATATATATATACTTCATCTTTTTGTACTTTATTATTCTATGTATATATATATATATATATATATATATATATATATATATATATATATATATATATATATATATGTACTCTTTACATATATATACCCATTATGTAAATATCCCTATATTTATGTAAATATATATATATATATATATATATATATATATATATATATATATATATATAATATATATATATATATAATATATAATATATATATATATATATATATATATATATATATATATATATTATTTCATATACATACTATTTTATATATGTATTTCACTTAGCTTAGTGCAAATTATTTTTATAAAATAAATATTCATACTTTATTGTTACTAGGCATAACTTTACCATATTAAAATAATAATATTTATTTGACTATTACCAAATTGTATTTTTATTGTATTTAAATTACTGCAACCATTTGGTGTCCAAGCCTAGCATGGGTATTTGGGCCCAAATGTGTTTTCACACATTCAAGACCTGTACAAGTCATATTGTACTTGATTCATGGCCTTGGGTCCTGTATTTGAACCTTGGTTCAAATTATATACATGGACAAAATACGCAGATAATTAATTATTGTGTGCAGTGCTGTTTTTGATTTTCTAAAAATACTTAAAGTACTGCTAAAATTATGGAAAAATAGTTTTTAGATACTATGTTACTTTAGCTAATTTAATATAATTTTTGTAGTATTTAATTTACTGTTTTGCCACTAGTTTGGCATATGAAACCAAAACTCATTTTCTGTATACTTAGGAAAACTGATTTTTATAAAATATTTCTACTGGTTAATAAATTCCAAAAAAATTATAATAAATTTCTATGATTAACAAGGATCACTTTGGTACCTTACTTTGAGTAAAACTAGGCTTTTTGTCTATCTCTAAAATTGTTAGAACACAATGGTCTTTTGATTTATTTATTGATTAATTACGACTTGTAGCTTTTGTGTTATTTTGAGTTTTAGCCGTGTTAAACCTCAACCCCTCACTAGTGTAAAGACCCTAGAAAGTTAGTTAAAATAGTGTGTTACCCCACATTGGTCTCCTATGCCAAAATCATCATTTTGGCTAGGTGCCCAATCACAAGTCGTGTTTCACCAATTAGTGTCCTAGTGTTTTAACTTAGTGTAAAAACTAAGTTATTGTATTTACTTCTACAGTGACGAGTTATCGGACATCCGTAGCACTGTTATCGCAGCTTGTTTTGTTTTGCTTTGCTAGAGGCAAGTACTTTCTACAAACTTTACATATTGTCACATAAATGAACTGCAAACTCCACCATGTTAAATGCTGATCCTTGGGGTAGCAAGTTAGAATCTCTACATGTTGTACTTCCAGTTACTACCATGCTTAGAACTGTCTTTATGTATCTCTCACATGATAGAATACGGGTTATGGGGAAACTGATGATAGAGTACGTGATCATGACCCCCCTATAGTAGCGAGCGAGGTCGCATTTTATATGCATACTTTGCCGTAGGCCATTATCCCGCATTTCTGTACGGATGTACACTTATGCTTGTTGACTTGTACGTATGTACATTTTATTTACATGTACCACAGTACATTGTACATCTATTGACCGATCACGTACTTGCCACAGTTTTAAACACATGTACATCTGTCTCTAAGACATATGTATCCTTGCCATGATAGACTGTGTGATGCCATGTTTCCAGTTATTCCTCACATGTTCATTTTTATGTTTCATATGCTAGTTTGCTAGATTCAGTACTTGCTCCCGTCCTGACAGAATAATATTGTAGGTGTCCTTACTGAGGAGGAGTTACTCTGCGACACCTATTATGGAGTTACTGCCGAGGACCCGGCTCTGCCTTACGAGGATGTTCCTGCAGGGAACCTCGCCTAGTTGTCTTTGTTTACTTAGACTTTTGAGAGTAGACATGTATTAGACTATATCTTTTTGTAACTGGACATGTATCCAGTTTTACTTTGCAGTTCACTTGTACTTGGACATTTTACTATATACGACGACTTTTGTGTTTGGAGCATTTATGATTCTTCTTCACTTATAGAACTGTTAGCACATTTAGTCTTATCCTGTTGTCTTTAGAACAGCTTACTACGTTTTACCTCAACGTAGGCTGGGCATGCCTCGGCCTGGCCCAACAATTTGGGTAGCGGGTCGTGACATATTTTTAGTGGTGGCCCATGCAGGTCCTGACTAAACTGTTTGGTTACGTTA